>CM062816.1:1154408549-1154926049 GCA_031772625.1 Pinus tabuliformis
GGTTAACACCCAGGTTGTTCCCTATGACTCCCAAGGGAATACGGCCGGGGTAACCACTAACCAATCTTTTGATCACTGTTTCTAGCCAAACTGTGATCAGAGAGGGCTCTCTCTTTATGATTTGTATCTGTAATGATACTGTTTAGGCTAGGTATTAAGCACAGGTTTTGTTTATGTTTTGGTTGAAGAATTTCTTTCAGATCTTTGTGATGTATTATTCAGAGAGTCAAGTATCATTGGGCAATGGAGTCTATGGCTGTAGGTGTCTAGAAACTTTGGGATGAACTGGTGAAACTTACAGGGCCATTTGGGTGCTTTATAGAACAAACTTTTGATTAATAACATGAACAGGCTAAACAAGCAGTGAAAGCATTTAAGAATTTTCACTCAGCGTTTAAGTATTCCCGCCCTACTGGTTACGAGAAATGGATAGATGTCTCAGGGGCAAACTCGAAACCCTGGAAATGTCTATCACTGTGAAAGATATAGTTTTAAAGTGCAGCAATTAAGAATTACACTTCTGTTACTGTATCTAAAGAAAACATGGATAATAGCTCAGTTTGAGTTCAGGGTAATCATAGATTAAATCCTGGAACCATTCTTCTACTTTGCTATTAAGTGTAAAACATTTAAACAACAAAGAGAACAAAAGACTCGAAAAAACATGAAATACAGAGATTTAAGAAAAACTTATTGTTTTATGAAACACTCTGGAATCCTGCAACATTCACCATTCATCACGACGCATCAAATACACCAAGCTTTGGAAATTCCATTCTCCCTTTGTATTACTTCTCTGAGGATCTTACAGCAAATGAGACTTCCGAAAGGAAAATAACAACAACCCCTGCTCTATTATGCGGAGGGGTCTATATAGTACTCTGTATACAAAATATCTCAGGTATTGAGTCATCTGAGAGAGAGAAAATATCTTTAGTAGTGTTCAGAAAGTAGGCAGGGAAGTTATTACAACGTTAAATGCAGAGTAAATGCCCTTTATGTCTGTCAGATGATTGTTTTGACTTTAAGGAGTCACTGAGTCGGTTACATTACTATGTATCGATCCTGTAGGTACGCATTTACTTTTGCCTGCGCAATGAGTTTCTCGGCTTTGCCAGCTGCGTTTGTCTTTCTTGCTTTGTTGGCTGCTTCATCTGCTGAGTTGGCTCAGCTTTGAATTTATGATGCCTGCTGATTTTGCTGACTGTTCTTTCCATCTAAATTTATAGAAGAAACAGGAATTGATGCATGGCCTAATGTTTACAAAATTCTTTGGATGGCATCTGTCCACCATTCCTGTGTAGGGAGCTGATGCCTGAGGATGGCCTGCATTGTCTCTTCAGCTTCTGTATACTTGAAAAAGTTGGGAGCTACATCAAACAGATGATTCATTTCATTCATTATAAAAAGTAGATTTTCTATCTTACCATAGAAAATCTGTCCTGTGATAGGCCCTGTGTCTTCTGAGGTGCTGGCCTTCTCATTTACCTGTGATGAGGCAAAAACATTCACTCTCTTGGCATATTCTTCATGGGTGAATAATCTCCCTCCGTTGTTCAACAAGCTGGGGAGTCCTTTACTTTCCAATACCCGAAACCTCTCAATGAACCTGTTTACCTCAGTTTGCATATCTTGGGTTCTTCTGTCTAACGTTTGCACCAGACTTCTAAGAGTAAGAACCCTCTTGATCATTTGGATAGTATCAGTTCTGTTTGCGATTCCCATGATGGTCAACTGAGAACTTGTCTTATGATTGAGCACATTGATCATTTTTGTTGCAATTTCAGGCATGTTCCCCAATAAGGCCCTTGATGTTCTGATTTCCCTCTGCGCCTTTGGAATGAGCTCCAGTTGCTCATGGATTGTCTCAATGTATGGCCATTGGTTATTGATGGATTTACCAATATTGGACCATATCATTGCTCTGATTTCGGCTATGATTTTATCTAGTTTTAGCTCTTTCTCAAGCTCCTTGATTTTGTCTTTAAGAGCTTTGATTTCCTTGGCCTTCTCTCCTACTTCTCTCTTTGTTTTGTCATGCCTTTCATTCACCTTGGCCAGCTGCTCCTTAGTTTCATTTAGCTGCATCATTTGTGCTTCTAGAGCTTGTATTTCGCTCTTTAGCTTTTGCATGTCTAAGCTCTGATCTGTGCTGGTGGGTGCTGCTGAAGTAGATGTGGCTGGTTGTTCAGCCTGCTGAGGTGGAGGTGCAGTAGTAGGAGCAGTCTCCTCAAGATTAATGACCTGTGGAGGGGGCTGAGATGTTTGCCCCTCTTGCGCTTGTGTTGATGATCCTTTCAGAGGTGCTTGTGTGGCCTCATATTGCCCCAATTTTTCTTGTGCCTTTATAAGTTCTTTGTAAACAGAAATTAATAGAGCAGTGGAATCCTGCTCATACCTTTGTTTTGCCACTTCATCGGTCTGTGGATGGATAGTGGCTGGAAGTTTAACCTTCTTCCTTAGTGCAGCCATATCAGCATCTCTGATTTTTAAGATCTCTTGTATCCCTTTGATATCATTGGGATTGTGCCCAATTTCTATGATGATTTCTTCCAGGGTTTTGATCCTGTTGTCTTTGGCCTGAGAAGAGGCTCTCTCTAGCTCCAGCTGGGAAGCTGTAGCATTCAGACTGCTTGTTAACTTGTAGTTGTCCAAGGTCTTATCGGCCAATGAAGCATACACCATTTCCCCTGTTTGTTTATGCAACTCAATTTTGTCCATGGGGTGTATGTCTTTGGCAAGGACCTCTAAATTGGTCCTGAGATAATCAGCAGAAGACTGTGGCTTGAGTGCCGTAGGCATAAAATGACTCAATGTCAGTTTGCCCTCACCTACATCAAAAGCAGACATGAGTCTCTGCTGATTGGAAGGAGCCATGTTAAGTAGGTGATTATATAATTGAACTTTGATTGGGTCACTCCTCCTCTTAATGTCTATGAACTGCTTTGCTCTCTCTTCTCTTTCTTTCTGCTGGCTGGAGGAGCTGACTTCCTCCTCCTGTCCTGTTTCCTGCTGGGAGGAACTTGCTGAAATTTCTTGACTCGGTGGGCCCATGCCCAGTACTTCTCTGATGGCTATATCCTCTTCTGGAAAATCGTTGAGTCTTTGCCTTTTCTCTCCTTGATTTATAGAGGATGTCAAGGGAGTTTCTCTTTCCCTCTTCCTAAAGACAAATGTGTCCTCCTTTTGAGGGGTTTGGAGGACCGAGGCATCAGATGTAGTGTCTTGCCTTGTAGGCATGACTTTTTCAGTGGTCTGAGGAGTATCCACTGTTTCTTTTTGCTGAGCAGGTTGCTCTTGTCCTTGTTTTTCTTGCTGCTGTTCCTCTTGCTGTCCTATGTCTTCTTGTTGCCCTTGCTGTAGCCCTTCTGCTTGTTCTTGTGCTTGCTGACTTTGATTTTGCTGCTGTTCCTGCTGTTGCTCTTGCTCCATCTCTTTTTCTGCCTCCATTTCTTTTTCCTTTCCTTTTTCTGATACTTTTCCAGCAACTCTTGTAGTTTGATGTGGAGTAGTTGAAGAGGAGGCTGCTGGTCCAATTTGTGTGCTTGGCAGTGAGGGGACCTGTGCATAAAATTCAAGGTCAGCCATCTTCTTTTGATTGTTCAGAGCTCTTTGATTAAGCTCTTCTTGAGTCATATTTTCTTCTAGAGTTCCCCTTTTCCACTTGCTTTGATTGGCATATTTTTCAATTTGGGGGAGGCTATAATGACCGTAAGCAGACAGTTTATATTTGAGTCTCCTCATTGTGATGAAGTTGTTGGGGTCATAGGGTTTCCATATAAAACTGTACTTCAAACCAAATCCCACCAGTATTCTATCTGCCTCCTTCCACCCTTCATCCCTTTCATTGTAGACTAAATGGCCAAGTTGGCTCTTGATTTTCAGCTGTGCTTTCTTGCCTCTGCCTGAGAAGTGGAACATATCCACATAGCCAAACTGCCTGAAGTATTCTAAGGCAAATAGCCTCATGGGCACAAATTTGGGTAGTCTAAATGGGGGTAATTCACACCCATATATTCTGATGACGGTGTGGTGTTGGTAGAGATACCAATCCCCAATACTGTATACTTTTGACAAATGTAGGCACCTTTTCATGTCATCTGTCAGTCTAGGAGGAGGTGAACCAATCAGTAGAGTCAAGGCTGGATGGATGAAAAGATCAATAAACTCACAGTAGGTGTATGGAGAGTGGCTTGATATGTGGAAAACAGATGTCCAATATACTACTGATCTCAGATTGCCCTGTGCATCTACTCTCTTCTTTGGGAAGGAAAATTTATCATGCTGGAAGTATATGAGCAGATGATATAGGTAGGAGGTGTACCTAAACACTCTTTCTCTTGACAAATTCATCAACTGTTCATGCATTTTGTCTGATATGTATGTTGCATAATCATAGTGAATTGGCTTTTTTCCTGGGGAAAACATAAGCATCATTTGTATAATTGTTTCATCCACATGTTCTATCGAATCATATCCCAGGATGGGACTGATCATGTCAACCAGGTCTAGGCCCAACTGGTTAAGATAAACATAGTTGATAGGAGGAACTTGCAGAGTGCTAGCCTTGATGAAGAGCTGGTTGACCTTAATAATTTGGGCCTCTGTGGTTTTGGCTCCCTGTACTATTAGATCAGCTAGTGACAGTGGGACCAACTTTTGCTCTGTCTGGAATTGCAACATCTCCCTGATGGCTTCAGGGGTAATGAGAAACAGAATTGAACCTTCAGCATCTAGCACTGCCCTCTGGGATGCATCATAGTGTTCAGCAACTATGTGCACAAGCTCAGGGAATTGATTAACCTGAGGAAGCTTGAATATTGGGAGGAATGAATCCCAAATTCCCAGGATGTCTGTCCCCCTCTCATGTTTGATCTTTATCTCGTTTAATATTTGCAGATGGAACCTGCTTCTGCTCATCATTTCCTCTGTTATCTTGTAGTCCAGGTCTGCCAATGCTCTGGTGTCAAATGTTCTATTAGGAACATTCAGGGGAGCCACATTGAGGGCTATGGGAGCTACAGGGAGGTCCATGACTTTCCTTTGAGGTTTCTGTTTTGCTTGGGGATTGTGTCACTTATGTAGATCAATAACAACAGAGTTTCTTTGCAGAGAAGGGTGAAAATGCCTGAGAAAAGGTGAATGCAGGGTCTGCAGCAGTTGAAATGCTGCTTTATGGTAATTAAGAGCGAAGCTTAGCTTTTCTGGCACCTTTCAATGGTAAAATTTGGTTTCAAATGCGCCTGCCACGATTGCGCAGACAGGACCTGGTTTCTTAGCAGAATGCCACTGGGAAAAGGCTCGGCTGGTGTTTTCCGAAGTGATAATTGGAACTTCAAGGCTTTGCTGAGGAATTCAGTGATAAATTTCTGATTTTCGGCTTTCTTTAAGCTTTCTAAAGCGTTAAATAGATAATTGCAGGCGCACAGAGGATGAATGATGAGGAATACCTGGTAAAACAACGAGCAGGGTCGTGACCGCAGGTTGAACTGGTGCGCTGGAGGTCTTCTGGTCAGTTTAGCAGGTTGGTAGACAATTTGGACGTGGTTTGCATGCAGAGCAGAATAACGACGAACACACAGAATGACCAAAAAACGCGAACTTTTGGCTAAAATAGACCTTTTTTACGTTTTTGGCGCGAATTCATGCTGACGTCAGCATGACGTCATTGGTGGGGTCAAGGTCGGATGACGTCATGCTGACGTCATCGGGTGACGTGGCGCTGTCTGGTTGGTACATGGTGGCGGTGACATGGCAGGACAGGTGGACCAATGGCAGGGACAGGGAGGTCGATAGGGCAGCGTACCTGGGTGACGGGGCGCTGACGTGTTTGCTGACGTGACGGTGATGTGCGGGTGGGATGGGGAAACCGGAAACCAACGATGGTTTCATATCGCACCGCCTTCTGTACGGGGGCGGTATCCATCAGCTGTACCTCCGACGCGTGGTGGTGAGGACACGTAGCAGTGGGATGACGTCCTCCAAATACGGACGTCGGAAGATAACGTTCGGTCATCGGATGAGTTCCGACGTCACGATGATCGTTGGATCTGCGGGTGATGATCGGACGGCGGAAGGACAGCAGACGTGACGTGGGGTTAGTACGGGTAATGGTCAGATGACAGATGCAGTCCGATGCGATCAGGGCCGTCGGATCTATAGGCCTTTGATCTGACGGTCGTCGGGGAGGTGACATGTGTGGAATATACGGATGAGGGCGGAGGCAGATAAACGTGGTTTGAGCGCTTTTCTAATGTATTATGATAAAAATAATTATATGCGCCAACCTCGGCTAACAGGCGGAAAGTGGGTTTTTATGCTCTTTTGGCTCTTTGAGGCGGGTAAGGTGGGGTTTAGGGCCTTTTTTAAAGGTTTTATGTGCAAAAGGGGGTAGAGATAGAGGAACTGGCTTATGAGGAAAAGGGGTATTCGGCATAGGTTTATCAACATGACCTGATGTCATTTGATCCCTGATTTGTAACTTTATTGGCTATAATGCCAAGGGGTGGGTATTTATAAGAGTTTGGGATTTATACACCTTGGTGTTAGTAATATTAGGGGGAAAAGGGGATGTAAAGGATTTATACAATAGAATTAGTGTTAATATGAATGAAGGGAGCAAATGAAGGGGATCTTACTGAGTTTATCTGAAATTGATTTAGTTTTGACAGTAGATCAAAATGAAAAGATTTTAGACAAGAAATGTGGCTTCTGAATGAACCAGAACCATCCAAAACCATGATCTTTCTCCATAAATCTCAGCTAAAAGAAAGGGAATGTTAGTAATGAAATGAAGGGGGAGAGGGAGGTTAGTCATGCTCCTGCTGTAGTCTTTTACTTTGCTGCCCATCATCACCATTCTTGCAATGATAGGGATCACTTTCTGCAACCCCAACTACCTACCCAGCTGCTTACCTAGCATTTTTTGTTTCTCCTTGGAGGGTGCACTTGGACTTGCAAACCCTTACTTGCCTTTTCTTTTCTTTGGCTTTTTCTTTATTCTTTTCTATCTACCTCTAACCTTATCTCTTCCAAGGTCCCAGATTGAGCTGTTGGAAACCTTTTCTTCTCTACCTGAACTACTTGTCTGCCAAGATTAGGCTGTTTGGACAGACTTCTTTCTCTATTCTATAACACAAAATTGAAACATGGCATGATCCAGGTTAAACAGTTGGATCATCCATCAAAATTTGAAAATAAAGTCCTCAATCATTGAGACACTCACACACCTTTTTGTTCTCTAGGAAATATGGGATCTTTGTGAACTCAAAGCAGAGCATATTTGGACTTTCTCTTGCCAATCATGAAATATGAAACCTATTGGTATAGGTATCCAACAGTGGCTCCACATGGGGATGGTTTTTCTTTTGAAAGACCAAGAACAGCAGGTCAGATTGCCTTGCTCCTTAGCTGCCCATACCAATCTTTGAAACTTGCTGCCTCAATGTGTCAAAATGGTGTGTTTCTCTTTTGGAAGACCTCTGATTCTATCAGCCTCTTGCTGCTTGGTGAATCACTTGGGAAAACTACTTTTTACAATCTAAAACAGAAGATAATATGTACATCTGTATATATACAATGAATCCTTAGGTTCCACTCATGGGGAATAGTCAAAGTAGTGCTTCAGCATCCTGCCATTAACAGGACCTTCATCCAAGTCAGTTTCAGTAAGACTTTTGAGGAAATAGGTGTTGTTCCCTTGTACTGCTTGGACAGCAAATGGTCCTTTCCATAAAGAGTCAAACTTTCCATGTTTCCCTTTCTCTTCTCTTCTCGCATCCCACTTTAAAACTTTGTCCCCTATATTGAAATCTTCTGCTTTGGTTCTTCTATCAAAAGCCCTTTTCAGTTTCTCTTGTAGTATCTGCACTCTGCTGAAAACTTGTTCTCTGGTCTGCTGTAGGCAAATTATCTGATTAATCCTTCTTTGCATGTCATTTGGCTCTGCTTGGCTTTCTTGCAGAAGTTTCATAACCGGCACTCCTAGTGATGAAGGAAATCTGGCCTCTAATCCATAGACTAACTCATATGGGCTGGTCCCAATTGATCTTTTAGTTGTTAGTCTGTCTGCCCATAAAGCATTTACTAGTTTCTTATGCCAGTTCTTTTTGTTCTCTTCCAGCACTTTCTTTATGATATTTATCAAACTTTTGTTTGATGATTCAGCAAGGCCATTTCCTTGAGGATAGTAAGCTGTAGAATGGCCCAAAGTAATGTGAAATTTATGGCAGAAGTTCACCATCTTCTTGGATCTGAAGGCAGCAGCATTGTCTGTTATTATCTTGTCTGGGCAGCCAAATCTAGCCAGTATATTGTTTTCCAAAAATTGAATGATTACTGAATCATTTGCTTGTCTGCATGGGGCAGCTTCAATCCACTTGGTGAAGTAGTCTGTTGCTGTTAGAATCCATCTGTGTTTCCCTGAAGATGAGGGATGAATTTCCCCAATGAAATCCAAGCCCCATTGTTGAAAAGGTCTCTCTGTTGTAATGGGCTTCAAAGGAAGTGGCAGCAGCTGTCTTTTGCCTTCAAACAGTTGGCATTTGTGGCATGAGGCTGTGAATTTCTTAACATCAGAGAACATAGTAGGCCAGTAATAACCAGCCCTCAATATCTTGTCCACAGTGGACTTCCAGTACAAATGTCCACCACAGTCTCCAGCATGGAAATCTTGCATGATATTGTTAGTTTCATTCTCTATTAGACAGTGCAACAAAATACCTTCATGGTTTTTCCACAGTAGATTTTCATCCATCACACAAAATCTAGATGTTTTCATTTTCAGGAACCTACACTTAGTTCTGGACAGTCCTGGGGGAGCACACAGGTTTTGTAACACATAACAGATATCAGAGTACCAAGGAGATTGTTCAAAGGCTACATTGATCTTTGGAGTCGCCAGCTCTGTTTCACTGTCCAGTTGGTTGATATCTAAGGCTTGGAAATTTGCTTCTGTCATTAATTTGGCCAAACCTTGCCCTTTAATCAGCTTTGTAGGCTTTATTTCAATGTCAAATTCTAGTATATTGGCAATCCATTTTCCTCTCCTACCCTCTAAGTTTTCTTGGGTGAGAATGTCTTTGACAATAGGACTAGGTACATAAGCCACAACATGGGAGTAAAGGATGTAAATCCTAAAGTCTTTAATAGCTTTGATCAAAGCATAGGCTTGTTTCTCCATTATTTGGTACTTTAGGGGGGCATCTCTAAGAGCTCTGCTGAAAAAAGCAATGGGCTTTTCATTCCCTTGGTCATCTTTCTGTAATAATACAGCAGCAATAGTATGCTGGGAGGCAAATGAGAAAATAATAAAGTCTCTGTCAAACTGAGGATTAGTTAACACTGGGGTTTGAGTCAAGGCCAATTTTATACTTTCAAAAGCTTGTTTTGCTTCAACAGTCCATTTGACCTTTGAATCTTTCTTTAGCATATTGTTTAGTAATCTGACTAATTCTGCTAAATTCGGGATAAACCTTCTTAAAAAGTTGATTTTTCCTAAGAATCCTTGCAGCTCCTTGACATTCCTTGGGTGAGGCATTTGTAGGATAGCTTGTATCCTATCTGGATCAATTCTTATGCCATCTTTTGAAATAATGTGTCCTAAAAGTTTCCCTTCCTCTAAACCAAATAATGACTTCTTGGGGTTTAAGGAAATACCATATTTCCTGCATGTTATGAAAATCTGTCTTAAATGTTTCAAGTGTTCTTGGTCAGATTTTGAAAAGGGTGTTAGATCATCTAAGTAAATAACCAAGAAGTCATGAATCTCTTTTGCAAAAGCAATGTCCATTGCTCTTTGAAACGTTGCCCCTGCGTTTTTCAATCCAAAGGGCATTTTCACATACTTGAAAGTTCCCCATGGGGTAGTAAATGCAGTTTTGTCTTGATCATCAGGGTGTACAAGGATTTGATTGAAACCTGAGAATCCATCAAGCAATGATATCCTTGAAGCCCCTACTACTCTTTGAAGAATGTGATCCATTTTGGGTAAGGGGTAGTTATCTTTGAGTGATACTTGGTTCAAATTCCTTAAGTCTACGCAAAGTCTAATCTCACCAGTTTTCTTTCTTGTAGGGACCAAATTTGAAATCCACTCTGAGAACCTGATTGGTGCTATGATACCAGCTTTGAACATTTTATGCAACTCTTTTTCAATGGAAGGAAGGAGCACAGGATTGATCCTTCTCAATTTCTGTTTGAATGGTTTTTGATTAGGCTTGAGGGGAATGGTATGCTGGATGACAGAAGTATCATAAGACTTTAAGTCCTCATAACCCCAAGCAAAAACATCTTGAAATTCTTTAAAGAGATCAATGTATTTGGGCTTTTGATCAGGGGGCAAAGAGGCAGATAGCTTTATTATTTTAGGCTTGTCAATAGTACCAATGTTGCATTCTTCAACTCTTGCATCTAGCGGCTGCATCTTTGGCTTTCTAGGGATGTCATTTGAGTAAAAAATATCCTCTAGTGGGGTAAGGCCTGCTGGAAGGAAATTGTCTTTGAGTTGTATGATTTCGGCTTCAACGTTACTCATCTCTTCACAGTGAATTTGGTTAATTTGCTGAATGTTTTCATTGTTGAAAATGGTTGGACTGAGTAGTTGTTTTGCTGTCCTAGGTGACATTGGGTGAGCAGACTGTTGAGACTGTGTTTGTGATGGACATGCTCCATCAAATATTTGTGACTGAGTTGCTGACTCAAGGTCAATATTTAATCCTGTGAACTCTTGTTGCAAAGTTAAAAAGTTGTTTATTTGCATGTCATTCTCAAATACTTGCCACTCTTTAACATTGTTTGGAACAGAAGGCCTATATTTGACCTCGGCTGTGAAACAGTTGTTGGGTTCCAATGGAAATTTGAAGGTGCTGGCAAATGTTGCCAAGCTGTGTGCATGGAGATTGTGGCCCCTTGGAATTTTTGTGATAACAAACTCAGAGAAGGTCTCTAATATCTCAATTACAGCAGACCTGTAGGACCTCAATCTTTTGTCATTGGTGACAAAATTTCCTTTTACTTGTTGAATTACTAGGTCAGAGTCCCCCATGATGGAGAGGCTAGGTGCTTGTAATGATTTTGCAATCTTGAGGCCTAGTAACAGAGCTTCATATTCTGCCATGTTGTTAGTGCATCTAAAATTCAATCTGTAAGCCCTACCTTCTGCATAATCTTTTTCTTCATTATGTATCCATACTCCAGCCCCTGCCCCTAACTTGTTAACTGAGCCATCAAACTCTAGCACCCACAGAATATCTTGCTGAACAGAAGATTTAAGATTCTGTTCATGGGATGGCAATGTGAGCATGAGTTGGGGTTTCTTTTCCCATTTATTTTCTAGGACAATTTCATCACTTGTTTGACAATCTTTGACAACTAGAGGAGGGTTAATGTGTATTGTTGGGCTAATTGAAGTTTGGCAGGTGCTACTTGTTTGATCAGTGTTTTGCTCTTGTATGAGTGTTTCGGTCCTAATGTCATTGTTGGAGAGGTCTGCGCTGTCATTGAAGAGGATGAAGGAGTCTATGTCCGAATGAACAGCATATATTGGAAAATTTTGAGGTTTTTCCTCACTGCTGACCATATACTTCATGAGTGTTTCCCTATAAAGTCTTTTTGGTTGCCCAAAGACAGAGATAGTTGCATATGACATGTCCAATTGCAGGGAGCCTTGGAGCTTGGCTCCCCATGATCTTGATAACAGCATCCCATATTTGGGTGGGATATCAGCGACTACAACATCCATTAGAATAGTTTTGTTGGGAAATTGAACCAGGGACACACATAAATCTTTTATTAGGCCCAAACATTTGACTTGGCTAGAATCAAAAGAAAACAGGTCTTTGTATGGTCTTGTTATATCCAAGTTTAATCTTTCCATGACTGCTTTTGGCATCAGGTTATGAGAGGCACCTGAGTCAAACATTGCATTGTGCAGTATTTTATCATGAACATGCAGGCTGACATAAAAAGGTAAAACCCCTGTGACTACTGTTTTTCCATCTACCTCTGGGCCAAACAGTAATTCTGGAGTGTCATCTAGCACATTTACATCATCTTTGCTGTTGGTGAGCTGAAGGGATTTTTTGATCTGTTGCTTATATATGTCATGCTTGGCTAGCTCTGAAAGGGGAATTGCTACCTTTAACTTGCCAATCTCTGCTCCTAGGTCAAAGGGTTTGTCAACTTGGGTTTTGGAGTCACGGGTAGCAGTCCTTTCTCTGTTCATTAAATCTTCTTGTTGGATTTCATCTTGATTTTGGAACCTGCCCCTTACACTCATGTCTTGAGGGGTGATGTTTGGGTTAGGGTGAGAGGACGAGGTCGCCATGGGCTGTTGTAGTGGGGACAGTAGTTCAGTAACCTCCTCAACCACTACTTCTTTTGTAGGCAAGTTTGTTTTGTCACTAAGTTCTGTGACTGAGGTTTCTCTAGACTGCTGTTTCTCTTTTGTCTTTTCAGGCTGATTTACATTCACAGTCCTACTCCTTAATTTGTATTGTTTGTGGACTTCATAGACAGCAGTATCATATCCTTGTTTAAAGTCAAAGGATTCTCCTGATTTCGTTTGGAATGTTTTGCTTTCATCCTCCTCATGGTCTTCTTGTGTTAAGAAAACATGGCTTTTACCATCCAGACCCATTAAGTTGATTTCAGGATCTTCATTGAGCTGATTGGCTGAGGAAGTTTCTGCATAGTTTTCTTGAAAAGGGGGTCTGATATCTTGGTCAGCACTTGTTTTTCCTATGTTTGGGTTCTGAGTTCTCCTAAAATTTGGGTTTCTAGGAGGGTTGCTTTGTGATGCCTCCCATGATGATTTTCTTTCAACTGATTCCACTCTCTCACCCAGTCTCTTCATGCTGTTTAGTATTGCATCCAACTTTTGATCAAAACCTGAGGGCTCTTCTCTGAAGCCAGCCTTCTTTTCCAGCTTTGCCCTGTTTCTCTTGGCAATTAGGTTGGCCTCTACAATGACTGCAACTCTTTGAGCTTCTGCAAGGGTTGGGGGATCTCTTTCTTTCAGCTGATAGGCCATATCAGAGTCAAAACCGTCAGGGAAGTTATACAGGGCCAAATCAGGAGGGGGTCTTAAGTTCTGGGGGATAGCATTATATACATTGTTAAACCTAGCACAATATTCCAAAACTGTTTCTTGGGGACCTCTTTTAATAGTGTTATATTCATCGAGTATGTGTAGAGGATCTTTCTTCTTCTCCCATCTGTTGGTAAACTCTTGGTACAGGACCTCAGGGGTTGCAATGGAATTTGCATTCAGGGATCTAAACCAAGTTCTGACATCCCCGGTTAAGCTTTGAACAAAAATTCTCATCCTGACACTGTCATCATCTATTTCATAGGTCTCAAAGTGGTCTTGCATCTTCTTAGCATGCTGGACAGCTGTCAAAGGGCCATGGGAGTCAAAAAATGAGATTTTGGTTTGGTAGTCTTGGGGTAGAGCTGGAGCATTGGCTGGTATCTGCAGAGGTGCATATCTGTTAGCCATGTTTATGGGGTTTATGGGGTTAATAGGAACAAATGGGACAGCTGGGATTACAGGTGTAACAGGGTTAATAGGATGGGTAACAAGCGGGGGGCTGGTTAAAAGAGTATGTGCAGATGGTGAAGATGGAAGAGGAGGACTTTGAGGGGTTGATGATGAACTAGGGGAATTAGGTGTGGAACGGAAAAGGACTTTGCAAGGAGTTGGAATGAGGATAGGTTGGTCTGACCTTATATCTGAATCAGCAGGCTTCTCCTGCTTTTGCTGTCTCCTTATGTTCTTTGGAATGATATTTGGGTTATCAACAATGATGGGTTGATCAGGGTCAGGGTTTGCCCTAGTGTGCCTTGGGTTTCTTTTGGGAGCCAGCTTCTAAGTATTCTTTTAGAACTTTATACAGGAGGCTTTTGTACAATTTCTGGAATGACTATATATGTTTCAACGCTAGGATGAAGATTCCCTAGATAGCTCTTCCCTAAAGCTGTCCCTGTGTTTACAGAAACAGTCCTAAGGCCTCTTGGCTAGTTTCAGGCTTGATGGTAGCTTTGGAAGATAGATAGTAACTGAAAAATCTTAATAGTCCCCAGTGGAGTCGCCAATTATGTTAACACCCAGGTTGTTCCCTATGACTCCCAAGGGAATACGGCCGGGGTAACCACTAACCAATCTTTTGATCACTGTTTCTAGCCAAACTGTGATCAGAGAGGGCTCTCTCTTTATGATTTGTATCTGTAATGATACTGTTTAGGCTAGGTATTAAGCACAGGTTTTGTTTATGTTTTGGTTGAAGAATTTCTTTCAGATCTTTGTGATGTATTATTCAGAGAGTCAAGTATCATTGGGCAATGGAGTCTATGGCTGTAGGTGTCTAGAAACTTTGGGATGAACTGGTGAAACTTACAGGGCCATTTGGGTGCTTTATAGAACAAACTTTTGATTAATAACATGAACAGGCTAAACAAACAGTGAAAGCATTTAAGAATTTTCACTCAGCGTTTGAGTATTCCCGCCCTACTGGTTACGAGAAATGGATAGATGTCTCAGGGGCAAACTCGAAACCCTGGAAATGTCTATCACTGTGAAAGATATAGTTTTAAAGTGCAGCAATTAAGAATTACACTTCTGTTACTGTATCTAAAGAAAACATGGATAATAGCTCAGTTTGAGTTCAGGGTAATCATAGATTAAATCCTGGAACCATTCTTCCACTTTGCTATTAAGTGTAAAACATTTAAACGACAAAAGAGAACAAAAGACTCGAAAAAACATGAAATACAGAGATTTAAGAAAAACTTATTGTTTTATGAAACACTCTGGAATCCTGCAACATTCACCATTCATCACGACGCATCAAATACACCAAGCTTTTGGAAATTCCATTCTCCCTTTGTATTACTTCTCTGAGGATCTTACAGCAAATGAGACTTCCGAAAGGAAAATAACAACAACCCCTGCTCTATTATGCGGAGGGGTCTATATAGTACTCTGTATACAAAATATCTCAGGTATTGAGTCATCTGAGAGAGAGAAAATATCTTTAGTAGTGTTCAGAAAGTAGGCAGGAAGTTATTACAACGTTAAATGCAGAGTAAATGCCCTTTATGTCTGTCAGATGATTGTTTTGACTTTAAGGAGTCACTGAGTCGGTTACATTACTATGTATCGATCCTGTAGGTACGCATTTACTTTTGCCTGCGCAATGAGTTTCTCGGCTTTGCCAGCTGAGTTTGTCTTTCTTGCTTTGTTGGCTGCTTCATCTGCTGAGTTGGCTCAGCTTTGAATTTATGATGCCCGCTGATTTTGCTGACTGTTCTTTCCATCTAAATTTATAGAAGAAACAGGAATTGATGCATGGCCTAATGTTTACAAAATTCTTTGGATGGCATCTGTCCACCATTCCTGTGTAGGGAGCTGATGCCTGAGGATGGCCTGCATTGTCTCTTCAGCTTCTGTATACTTGAAAAAGTTGGGAGCTACATCAAACAGATGATTCATTTCATTCATTATAAAAAGTAGATTTTCTATCTTACCATAGAAAATCTGTCCTGTGATAGGCCCTGTGTCTTCTGAGGTGCTGGCCTTCTCATTTACCTGTGATGAGGCAAAAACATTCACTCTCTTGGCATATTCTTCATGGGTGAATAATCTCCCTCCGTTGTTCAACAAGCTGGGGAGTCCTTTACTTTCCAATACCCGAAACCTCTCAATGAACCTGTTTACCTCGGTTTGCATATCTTGGGTTCTTCTGTCTAACGTTTGCACCAGACTTCTAAGAGTAAGAACCCTCTTGATCATTTGGATAGTATCAGTTCTGTTTGCGATTCCCATGATGGTCAACTGAGAACTTGTCTTATGATTGAGCACATTGATCATTTTTGTTGCAATTTCAGGCATGTTCCCCAATAAGGCCCTTGATGTTCTGATTTCCCTCTGCGCCTTTGGAATGAGCTCCAGTTGCTCATGGATTGTCTCAATGTATGGCCATTGGTTATTGATGGATTTACCAATATTGGACCATATCATTGCTCTGATTTCGGCTATGATTTTATCTAGTTTTAGCTCTTTCTCAAGCTCCTTGATTTTGTCTTTAAGAGCTTTGATTTCCTTGGCCTTCTCTCCTACTTCTCTCTTTGTTTTGTCATGCCTTTCATTCACCTTGGCCAGCTGCTCCTTAGTTTCATTTAGCTGCATCATTTGTGCTTCTAGAGCTTGTATTTCGCTCTTTAGCTTTTGCATGTCTAAGCTCTGATCTGTGCTGGTGGGTGCTGCTGAAGTAGATGTGGCTGGTTGTTCAGCCTGCTGAGGTGGAGGTGCAGTAGTAGGAGCAGTCTCCTCAAGATTACTGACCTGTGGAGGGGGCTGAGATGTTTGCCCCTCTTGCGCTTGTGTTGATGATCCTTTCAGAGGTGCTTGTGTGGCCTCATATTGCCCCAATTTTTCTTGTGCCTTTATAAGTTCTTTGTAAACAAAAATTAATAGAGCAGTGGAATCCTGCTCATACCTTTGTTTTGCCACTTCATCGGTCTGTGGATGGATAGTGGCTGGAAGTTTAACCTTCTTCCTTAGTGCAGCCATATCAGCATCTCTGATTTTTAAGATCTCTTGTATCCCTTTGATATCATTGGGATTGTGCCCAATTTCTATGATGATTTCTTCCAGGGTTTTGATCCTGTTGTCTTTGGCCTGAGAAGAGGCTCTCTCTAGCTCCAGCTGGGAAGCTGTAGCATTCAGACTGCTTGTTAACTTGTAGTTGTCCAAGGTCTTATCGGCCAATGAAGCATACACCATTTCCCCTGTTTGTTTATGCAACTCAATTTTGTCCATGGGGTGTATGTCTTTGGCAAGGACCTCTAAATTGGTCCTGAGATAATCAGCAGAAGACTGTGGCTTGAGTGCCGTAGGCATAAAATGACTCAATGTCAGTTTGCCCTCACCTACATCAAAAGCAGACATGAGTCTCTGCTGATTGGAAGGAGCCATGTTAAGTAGGTGATTATATAATTGAACTTTGATTGGGTCACTCCTCCTCTTAATGTCTATGAACTGCTGCTTTATGCTCACTCTTTCCTCTTTCTGCTGGCTGGAGGAGCTGACTTCCCCTCCCATTGTCCTGTCTAGTTCCTGCTGGGAGGAACTTGCTGAAATTTCTTGACTCGGTGGGCCCATGCCCAGTACTTCTCTGATGGCTATATCCTCTTCTGGAAAATCGTTGAGTCTTTGCCTTTTCTCTCCTTGATTTATAGAGGATGTCAAGGGAGTTTCTCTTTCCCTCTTCCTAAAGACAAATGTGTCCTCCTTTTGAGGGGTTTGGAGGACCGAGGCATCAGATGTAGTGTCTTGCCTTGTAGGCATGACTTTTTCAGTGGTCTGAGGAGTATCCACTGTTTCTTTTTGCTGAGCAGGTTGCTCTTGTCCTTGTTTTTCTTGCTGCTGTTCCTCTTGCTGTCCTATGTCTTCTTGTTGCCCTTGCTGTAGCCCTTCTGCTTGTTCTTGTGCTTGCTGACTTTGATTTTGCTGCTGTTCCTGCTGTTGCTCTTGCTCCATCTCTTTTTCTGCCTCCATTTCTTTTTCCTTTCCTTTTTCTGATACTTTTCCAGCAACTCTTGTAGTTTGATGTGGAGTAGTTGAAGAGGAGGCTGCTGGTCCAATTTGTGTGCTTGGCAGTGAGGGGACCTGTGCATAAAATTCAAGGTCAGCCATCTTCTTTTGATTGTTCAGAGCTCTTTGATTAAGCTCTTCTTGAGTCATATTTTCTTCTAGAGTTCCCCTTTTCCACTTGCTTTGATTGGCATATTTTTCAATTTGGGGGAGGCTATAATGACCGTAAGCAGACAGTTTATATTTGAGTCTCCTCATTGTGATGAAGTTGTTGGGGTCATAGGGTTTCCATATAAAACTGTACTTCAAACCAAATCCCACCAGTATTCTATCTGCCTCCTTCCACCCTTCATCCCTTTCATTGTAGACTAAATGGCCAAGTTGGCTCTTGATTTTCAGCTGTGCTTTCTTGCCTCTGCCTGAGAAGTGGAACATATCCACATAGCCAAACTGCCTGAAGTATTCTAAGGCAAATAGCCTCATGGGCACAAATTTGGGTAGTCTAAATGGGGGTAATTCACACCCATATATTCTGATGACGGTGTGGTGTTGGTAGAGATACCAATCCCCAATACTGTATACTTTTGACAAATGTAGGCACCTTTTCATGTCATCTGTCAGTCTAGGAGGAGGTGAACCAATCAGTAGAGTCAAGGCTGGATGGATGAAAAGATCAATAAACTCACAGTAGGTGTATGGAGAGTGGCTTGATATGTGGAAAATAGATGTCCAATATACTACTGATCTCAGATTGCCCTGTGCATCTACTCTCTTCTTTGGGAAGGAAAATTTATCATGCTGGAAGTATATGAGCAGATGATATAGGTAGGAGGTGTACCTAAACACTCTTTCTCTTGACAAATTCATCAACTGTTCATGCATTTTGTCTGATATGTATGTTGCATAATCATAGTGAATTGGCTTTTTTCCTGGGGAAAACATAAGCATCATTTGTATAATTGTTTCATCCACATGTTCTATCGAATCATATCCCAGGATGGGACTGATCATGTCAACCAGGTCTAGGCCCAACTGGTTAAGATAAACATAGTTGATAGGAGGAACTTGCAGAGTGCTAGCCTTGATGAAGAGCTGGTTGACCTTAATAATTTGGGCCTCTGTGGTTTTGGCTCCCTGTACTATTAGATCAGCTAGTGACAGTGGGACCAACTTTTGCTCTGTCTGGAATTGCAACATCTCCCTGATGGCTTCAGGGGTAATGAGAAACAGAATTGAACCTTCAGCATCTAGCACTGCCCTCTGGGATGCATCATAGTGTTCAGCAACTATGTGCACAAGCTCAGGGAATTGATTAACCTGAGGAAGCTTGAATATTGGGAGGAATGAATCCCAAATTCCCAGGATGTCTGTCCCCCTCTCATGTTTGATCTTTATCTCGTTTAATATTTGCAGATGGAACCTGCTTCTGCTCATCATTTCCTCTGTTATCTTGTAGTCCAGGTCTGCCAATGCTCTGGTGTCAAATGTTCTATTAGGAACATTCAGGGGAGCCACATTGAGGGCTATGGGAGCTACAGGGAGGTCCATGACTTTCCTTTGAGGTTTCTGTTTTGCTTGGGGATTGTGTCACTTATGTAGATCAATAACAACAGAGTTTCTTTGCAGAGAAGGGTGAAAATGCCTGAGAAAAGGTGAATGCAGGGTCTGCAGCAGTTGAAATGCTGCTTTATGGTAATTAAGAGCGAAGCTTAGCTTTTCTGGCACCTTTCAATGGTAAAATTTGGTTTCAAATGCGCCTGCCACGATTGCGCAGACAGGACCTGGTTTCTTAGCAGAATGCCACTGGGAAAAGGCTCGGCTGGTGTTTTCCGAAGTGATAATTGGAACTTCAAGGCTTTGCTGAGGAATTCAGTGATAAATTTCTGATTTTCGGCTTTCTTTAAGCTTTCTAAAGCGTTAAATAGATAATTGCAGGCGCACAGAGGATGAATGATGAGGAATACCTGGTAAAACAACGAGCAGGGGTCGTGACCGCAGGTTGAACTGGTGCGCTGGAGGTCTTCTGGTTAGTTTAGCAGGTTGGTAGACAATTTGGACGTTGTTTGCATGCAGAGCAGAATAACGACGAACACACAGAATGACCAAAAAACGCGAACTTTTGGCTAAAATAGACCTTTTTACGTTTTTGGCGCGAATTCATGCTGACGTCAGCATGACGTCATTGGTGGGGTCAAGGTCGGATGACGTCATGCTGACGTCATCGGGTGACGTGGCGCTGTCTGGATGGTACATGGTGGCGGTGACATGGCAGGACAGGTGGACCAATGGCAGGGACAGGGAGGTCGACAGGGCAGCGTACCTGGGTGACGGGGCGCTGACGTGTTTGCTGACGTGACGGTGATGTGCGGGTGGGATGGGGAAACCGGAAACCAGCGATGGTTTCATATCGCACCGCCTTCTGTACGGGGGCGGTATCCATCGGCTGTACCTCCGACGCATGGTGGTGAGGACACGTAGCAGTGGGATGACGTCCTCCAAATACGGACGTCGGAAGATAACGTTCGGTCATCGGATGAGTTCCGACGTCACGATGATCGTTGGATCTGCGGGTGATGATCGGACGGCGGAAGGACAGCAGACGTGACGTGGGGTTAGTACGGGTAATGGTCAGATGACAGATGCAGTCCGATGCGATCAGGGCCGTCGGATCTGTAGGCCTTTGATCTGACGGTCGTCGGGGAGGTGACATGTGTGGAATATACGGATGAGGGCGGAGGCAGATAAACGTGTTTTGAGCGCTTTTCTAATGTATTATGATAAAAATAATTATATGCGCCAACCTCGGCTAACAGGCGGAAAGTGGGTTTTTATGCTCTTTTGGCTCTTTGAGGCAGGTAAGGTGGGGTTTAGGGCCTTTTTTAAAGGTTTTATGTGCAAAAGGGGGTAGAGATAGAGGAACTGGCTTATGAGGAAAAGGGGTATTCGGCATAGGTTTATCAACATGACCTGATGTCATTTGATCCCTGATTTGTAACTTTATTGGCTATAATGCCAAGGGGTGGGTATTTATAAGAGTTTGGGATTTATACACCTTGGTGTTAGTAATATTAGGGGGAAAAGGGGATGTAAAGGATTTATACAATAGAATTAGTGTTAATATGAATGAAGGGAGCAAATGAAGGGGATCTTACTGAGTTTATCTGAAATTGATTTAGTTTTGACAGTAGATCAAAATGAAAAGATTTTAAACAAGAAATGTGGCTTCTGAATGAACCAGAACCATCCAAAACCATGATCTTTCTCCATAAATCTCAGCTAAAAGAAAGGGAATGTTAGTAATGAAATGAAGGGGGAGAGGGAGGTTAGTCATGCTCCTGCTGTAGTCTTTTACTTTGCTGCCCATCATCACCATTCTTGCAATGATAGGGATCACTTTCTGCAACCCCAACTACCTACCCAGCTGCTTACCTAGCATTTTTTGTTTCTCCTTGGAGGGTGCACTTGGACTTGCAAACCCTTACTTGCCTTTTCTTTTCTTTGGCTTTTTCTTTATTCTTTTCTATCTACCTCTAACCTTATCTCTTCCAAGGTCCCAGATTGAGCTGTTGGAAACCTTTTCTTCTCTACCTGAACTACTTGTCTGCCAAGATTAGGCTGTTTGGACAGACTTCTTTCTCTATTCTATAACACAAAATTGAAACATGGCATGATCCAGGTTAAACAATTGGATCATCCATCAAAATTTGAAAATAAAGTCCTCAATCATTGAGACACTCACACACCTTTTTGTTCTCTAGGAAATATGGGATCTTTGTGAACTCAAAGCAGAGCATATTTGGACTTTCTCTTGCCAATCATGAAATATGAAACCTATTGGTATAGGTATCCAACAACAGTTTCCTTCTCCTCCAAAGAGATATACTAGCTTTGCACAGTGGAGAAGCCAAGGCTCATTACAATATTGTCCAAGATTTCTCTAAGGTACTCCTATCAAAATCTTGGCTGACCAAAATCCTCTACAATGAGTTATGAGGAACTATATATAGTAAAGGGTGGTGTGGGCCTTTACATTCCCCTTTGTGATAGCTCATCTACCCTCATGACTCTTCATCTACTCTATGATTGTTACATCCAACTATCGACACTTGAACTTACACTTGACAAGATGTTACATTACAATGCACATGTACCCATCTGAGACAAAATGGCTTGAGCAAGCCATACAAGACATCACTATGACTCGGACAACAATTCGAAAACTAGCTCTTCAACATCCTCACAGTGGTTGATAGTAGTGAATGGATGCTAAGCTCGGTAGTTCACGATGGTGTCTATGTACTCTAAGGTGACATCTTTCTCCAACTTTCTCCAAACGGACCCTTGCCTCCATAGCATCTTGGTACACCGCTCGAGATCGTCTATCCAATGCATCTAATAGCATGTGCATCATTTTCTTGGGTGCAGACAGACCAGCAACATACTTGTGCATGGTGTCTACACTGATTGACAAGTCTAGGATGGTGGCTATGCAAATCAACTCGTCAAAGTATGATACAAGCTTTGGTTGGACATGTGACTTTATCTTTGCCTAGGTGAGTGTCACAATATATGGGATCACATGCGTGTGTACAATAACATCCATACTCTTGAATACACGTGCATGGGAAGCATGTAGATTAGTGATGAGCTACGGGAGATATTCATAGTTCCATATCTAACTCCGGGTTCGTGCCTTCAGCTCGACCACTCTAGGCTTCATCATCTTAGGCAAGTGAAGTGGGGCTCCCTTGTATCTCATCATCCATGTTTGCATGTAATCAAAAAAATAATTCACGTTTGACATGATATGTGCTCTTTAGCACATCATTACTTCCAACCGTCGAGATGGATGACTGCCTTATGCATGGTACCAAACTTGGAATACAACACCCGCATGACTATGTTAAGGGGAGATACTTCATCTAGTATTTCCTTCTTCACTTTTGATCTGGCGGATGTTGTAGCCAATTCTCCTCTGTGCTTGGCCATATGTATCTCCTTAGCCATTCGCTCGTTCTCAACTATCAGAAAGCAAACACTCGAGCTAGTGGCTTCGGCACATGCTCTAGTAGCATGGGCCAATGCTGCTGGATGTTTTCACACGTCAGACATGATCACTCATTCCTCAAATTTTGCAAGAGATGTATGATCATTTAGGGTTGACACTTTACGAGATTGCATAACTCTATGTTGGGACTCGTCGAAGGAGATGTTGTGCATCTCCTCCTCCAGATTGTCTCCAAGGATTTTAGTGTCTCCTTGTTCGCTTGGGACTTGCTCCTCTTCTAGACACAATCAAGCTAGTGGGTCGACCTCTTGGTGGTGAGGCATGAGTTCAATGTCTTTCTCTAACTCATGTTTCTCCATATCCATATCCATCTTTTCATGTGCTTGCTCTATCTCTTGAGGAAAGTCCTTCTCTTATGATGGTTCACCCTGTATGCCTAATTCCAATTGTTCTGATGAGTGTACTATCTGTACGGGCATAGTTTCATCTATATCTATAAGTTATCGCCACATTGGACCCCAGCTCATAATGTGGTAGCAACGTTGTCCGTAAATGTGCACCACCAGGGGGGTCCAAAGGGGGGCAACAACTAAAAATAGATATAACATTGCCTTGTACAATGTTGTAATTTCGTAGTCAATCTAGGCCGTTCATTAGGCGTAGATCTTACGGTAGAAGTTATGTTTAATTTAGGGTTTTTTTCGCTAGAAGACAACCCCTAGCTATATATGAGGGAATTGTATTGCGGCTATGTAGAACTATATTATGAGTGAGAAAGAGAGAGGATATTGTGCGAGAGAGAAGAGAGACTTATAGTGGATTTGTTGTAGGTTGTATCTTTTCATTTTGCTGGATAATATAAAAGGAAGGACTGGCTATTTCTCTGTGGATGTAGCCCAAATTGGGTGAACCACATATATCTATGTCTCTCTTCTTTTATGAATTTTTTGTGTTTATATTTCTGAAATATATTTTGTGTGTTCCATTTCTTTGTAATATATAATTTTATAACAACTAGTATCAGAGCCGAAGGTCTATTTGGCTGATAAACTCGTAGGAGAGAAGGGTTTTGAGTTTGAGTGGGAGCAATGGCGGAAGACGGTAGGTGTAGGGTTGAAAACTTTAACGGCCGAAATTACCATTTGTGGAAGATGTAGATGGAATATTACTTGTATCAAAAAGATATGTACCTACCATTGAGTAGAAAGACAAAGAAGCTGACGAGTATAACAGACACAGAATAGGATATTTTCGATAGAAAGGCACTTGGAACAATATGGCTATGCCTAGTGGCACCGGTAACCTTTAATATTTCAAAGGAAATGACAACAGAGGGTTTAATGTCGGCATTGGCCAAATTATATGAAAACCCTCAGCGTCAAATAAGGTATTTCTTATTAAGCGTCTATTCAATATGAAGATGTCAGAAGGTGGATTTGTTGCTAATCATTTAAATGAATTTAATACAGTTACCAGTCAGTTAAGTTCTGTAGGGGTAACTTTTTATGATGAAGTTAGGGCTCTATTATTTTTTCGCTCATTTCCAAAAAGTTGGAATGGTTTAGTTATGGCAATTAGTAACTCTATTTCTGGATCTAGTACTTTAAATTTTGATGATGTTGTTGGTGCAATCCTTAGCGAGGAAATGTGATGGAAAAGCTCCATTGAGACATCAAGTAATGCTTTGATTGCAAATACTAGGGGAAGAAAATTGGAAAGAGGAAAGAGCCTAGGATATTGCAGTAAGTCCAAGAAAGACAGATCTAAGTCTAGATTGGGGATAGTATGCTGGAAATGCAAGAAGAAAGGATACCTGAAGAAAGACTGCAAGTCTCGAATGGGAAAAGAAGGAGATGCACAACAAGAAAACAATCATGAAGCAAATGCGACAGGTGATGTGTTGCAAGTTGCTTTGGTTATTTCATTAGAAAATATTATTGATGCCTGGGTGGTAGATTTAGGGGCCTCATTCCATGCCACACCTGATAGGAAACATTTTCATGATTATGTTCAAGGAGATTTTGGATAGGTTCGATTAGGTGACAGTAAACCATGTAAAATCATTCGAATGGGTATAGTTTTCATAAATCAACAGAATGGTAATCAATGGTTGTTGAAGGAGGTAAGGCATGTTCCAGATTTGAAGAAAAATATGATTTCAACAAGGAAGTTGGGAGGTGAAGGCTGTGTAACTACTTTTACAGATAAAACCTGGAAGGTCACTAAAGGAGACCTGGTAATAGAAAAAGGAGAAAATTTTGGTACATTGTATTTATGCAATGGTATTTCTAATTCTCTTAATGCTTTAACCTCTACAAGAGCATATATGACATTGTGGCATCATAGGCTCGGGCACATGAGTGAGAAGGGGATGTAGATTCTTCACTCAAGAAATTTGTTGCCAAGTTTGAAGCATGTTGATTTGGAATTCTGTGAGAATTGTGTTTATGTAAAACAGAAGAGAGTCATATTCCTCAGAGTTGGGAAAGAAAAGAAGAGAGAAAAAATAGATCTTGTGCATACAGATGTATGGGTACCTGCCCAGGTATCATCTCTCCATGGCTCTTGTTATTATGTTACTTTTATTGATGATGCAAACAGGAAAACCTGGATTTATTTTATTTGAAATAAATCTAATGTATTTGATACTTTCAAGAAATGAAAAGATTTGGTTGAAAATGAGACAGGAAAAAGGTTGAAGTGTCTTAGATTAGACAATGGAGGTGAATATTGCAGCAAAGAGTTTGATAGGTACTGTTTAGAGAATGGAATTTGCAGAGAGAAGAAAGTTCTAAGAACACCACAAGGAAATGGTGTGTCAGAAAGGATGAACAGGAAAATCATGGAGTGTGCAAGGTGCATGAGATTTCATGCAGGATTGCCTTTACAATTTTGGGCAGATGTTGTAGATACTACTATTTATCTAATAAATAGAGGGCCTTCAAGCTCCTTGGATGGTGGTATTCCAGAGGAGGCATGGACAGGTAAAAAGGTAAACTACTCATTTTTAAAGGCTTTTGGTTGTGAAGCCTTTGTTCACATTAATAAAGAAAACAAAATAGAGCTTGAGGCAAAATCAAAGAAATGCACCTTTATTGGATATGTATTAATGATTTTGGTTATCACTTTTATGATTATGAAAAACACAAAATCATTAGAAGAAGAGATGTCATATTCATTGAAAAGGTTTTGTATAAGGATCAACTGCAAGAAAAGAAATAGGAAAAAGAAAACAGAGAATACATAGTGCTTGATGAGATCATAGAAAAAGTGAAGGTGCTTGAAAATCATAATGATCAATAGCCAGAAAAATAACAGCTGCAGCCATAAAAGCAACAAGCACCTCAAACACCTGAAAGTGGTGTTAGAAGATCTACCAGGATAAGTATACCCCCTGAACGATACTCTCCTTCATTATATTATGTATTATTGACTCATTCTGGTGAACCAAAATGTTATGAAGAAGCAATGCTAGTAGATACCAGGAAGAAGTGGGAGCAAGCCATTAAAGAAGAGATGGACTCCTTAGCACATAACCAGAATCGAGGCTTAGTCGGGTTGTCTGCAGGTAAAACAACACTGTAGAATAAATGGGTTTACAGGTTGAAGGAAGAATATGGAGGTAGAAATAGGTATAAAGCTAGACCTGTCATAAAGCGGTTTACACAAAAAAAGGGTATAGACTTTGATGATATATTTTCTCTTGTTGTTAAAATGAATTCAATGAGAACTATTTTAAGTCTAGTAGCAACTGAAGATTTGCATCTTCAGCAGTTAGATGTAAAGACAACCTTTCTCCATGGGGATTTGTAGGAAGAGATATATATGCAACAACCATAAGGATATGAGGTCAAAGGGAAGTAGAAACTAGTGTGCAGGTTCAAGGAAAGCTTGTATGGCTTAAAACAGGCTCCAAGGCAGTGGTATCTAAAATTTGATAGGTTTATGTCTGAACAAGTTTATACTAGATGTCACTTTGATCATTGTGTTTATCTCAAAAGGAAAAATTATGGAAGCTATATTATATTGTTATTGTATGTAGATTACATGCTTGTTGCAGGTTCTAACATGCATGAAATAAATGTGCTTGAAAGAAAATTGGCAAACTCATTTGCAATGAAGGATTTGGGTGCTGCAAAATAAATCCTTAGTATGAGAATAACTAGGGATAGGAATAATAAAAAATTAACATTGCCTCAGACTGAGTACATAGAAAATGTGTTGAAAAGATTTAATATGGAGAATGCAAAACCAATTAGTATACCTTTGGCTATCCATTTCAAACTAAGTAAGGAGGCATTTCCCAAGGCTCAAGAAGAAATGGCTTATCTGTTTAAATTTCCATATGCATCAGGAGTTGGAAGCTTAATGTATGCAATGGTATGCACAAGGCTTGATATTGCACGTGCAGTGGGAGTTGTAAGAAGGTACATGAACAATCCAGGAAAAGAACATTGGATGGAAGTGAAGTGGATTCTCAGGTATTTGAGAGGCACCACAAATCAAGCGTTATGCTTTGGTGGTTCAAGCATTGCTCTACAGGGATATGTTGATGCAAATATGGCAGGTGATAGAGATAACGGGAAGAGCACCATAGGGTATGTGTTTATTGTTGTTGGAACAAATGTCAGTCAGGTTTCAAAACTACAAAGTGTTGTTGCACTCTCAACGATGAAAGTAATGTATGTTGCTCCTATAGAGGCTAGTAAAGAAATGATTTTGTTACAAAGGTTTCTGGATGAATTGGGTAAGAAGCAGGAGTTGGGTAGGTTATACAGTGATAGCTAGAGTTCCATACATCTTGCAAAGAAATTTTCATTTCATTCCAAGACTAAACATATACAACTCAAGTACCATTTCATACAATCAGTGTTGGAAAATGGACATTTGAAGCTGGAAAAGATACACACTAGCCAGAAACTTGCAGATATGTTAACAAAAGTTCTAACCAGGGAGATACTGAGATTATTCTCGGTTTCAATTGGGCTTCAAGTATGATGATGAAGATGAGAAACAGCTAGGTCCAAAGTGAAGTCATTGTCCAGCAAATGAAGCAGCAGCGTAGTTGCTAAAATCAGTCTCCAAGTGAGAGATTGTTGGTTGTGGAGCCTGATTATCTTCTTTATTCAGAGATATCACCGCATTTGACCCCAGTTCGTAATGTGGTAGCAACGCCGCCCATAAATGTGCATCGCAAGGGGGGTCCGAGGGTGATGACGATTATTTGGAGCCCTCCCCGAAGCTAAAAATAGATGTAAATTTGCCTTGTAAAATGTTGTAATTTCGTAGTCAATCTGGGTCATTCATTAGGTAGAGATCTGATGGTAGAAGTTATGTCTAATTTAGGGGTTTTTTCCCTAGAAGGCAACCCCTCACTATATATGAGGGAATTTTATTGTAGCTATGTAGATTCATATTCTGAGCGAGAAAGAGAGAGGATATTGTGTGAGAGAGAAGAGGGAATTACATCGGATCTGCTATAGGTTGTATCTCTTCATTTTTTTGGATAATATAAAAGGAAGGACTGGATATTTCTTCATGGACATAGCCCAAATTGGGTGAACTGCATATATATGTGTCTCTCTTGTTTTATGTGTTTTATGTGCTTATATTTCTGGAACATATTTTATGTGTTGCATTCCTCTGTAATATATAATTTTATAACCCCACTGCTTGCTGTACCTATTCCTGCTGCACTTCCTTCTCCTATCTACGTAGCTCCTGTTCTTTTTGGAGTTGCTCCTTCAACTCATGAAACTCCTTCTCTATTTCCTCCATTCTCCATTTCTCTCTTTGCCTTTGTACATTTCTCTTGTCGCATTGTTGCCTCTTTGCCTCTATTACTAAAGCTACTTTCTGCACAAGTGGGTCTTCTCGGAATTTGTAGCTTTGCTCTTCCTCCATGTTGTCGAAAATCTTCCTCTTGCCCTTATCGCACACTGGTATGTTTACCTCTGCTGCTGCTACTTCTGGTGATCTCTGAGATGCTTCTTCACGCTGCTTCGCTACCCATTCCACAATAAGGCTGACTAGTTCATTGGGTCTAGAGAAGTTGTAGCAATATCTCCATAGGTCGTCCTCCACCCAATGACATGCCCCTTGGATCCAGTTAAACTGTATTCTCATGTATTGGTCTTTTGCAAGGCAATGTGGGTCATACGGATTGTAACTTTGGGTGTCAAATGGATATTTCTTCATCTCATCTGCTTCGACATCTGCATGCTTGAAAGTCCATATCTCATAAAACCCGATCAATGATGGAAGATTGGGCTACGGTTCCTTCTTCTTCCGATGCAGCCTAGCTGATAACCCTATTGAGATGTGATATGCTACTTTCTACATGATGATATTTTCCAAGGAAAACTTCGATAGAACATGCAGAGACTTCTCTGTGCTTTACATCCGTATGAAGGTGTTAGACAGTGAGGCATACCAATCACCTATGTCGGTCAGTGCCTCCATTGCTTCCTTTAACATGCAGGGTGGTTCCTCTTCGAATATCATATTGTAAACCAGGGTGACAAAATGATCAGACAACTATGTGATAACTCCTTTGAAGCTGCATTTGGAAAATATCTTACAATAAGTGTTCACAAAGGTCTCCGTCGGTGTCCATGCCCACTTCAAGCTCGAGAACTTCTGACGGGAAAATATTGCATCCAAGATGTAGGTGGACATTTAGATTCTTGCTTGCATACATTTGGGCAGTTGTCGAGCCTTTGTTACCTGTTCCTTCAGCTGGTGAGCCAAAATGTCGAACCAGTTGTATACTTTTCCTTCTCTGTCCAATTGGTCCAATGCAATCACCCAACTCTGTGGGAAGGCTTCCGTGATTTCTTGGCCATACAGACGACATGAAAAGATGACCAATTATTGATATGACTTTTGCAGTATCTTCATCTTGTATACCTAGTTGGGTGTCATCCTAAATTTATTCGTCTCCTTCACCTAGTTCTTCAAGATATCTCTGGAGTTGGCATTATTGTTGGGTATGCTGAAGGGAGTCTCCATGATGATCATGGGCCTCTACATCTGATACATCTCATCATAATCCTCTGCCCTAAACGTAGCAATCTCTGTCCCGCTGACACTGCTCAATCTCATCATCTCGTGATCAGTGTGTGAGATGATCCAATGTATCATGTTCGTGCATGGGAGAACGAGATACCAGCATGAAATCTGATACAAGTCGGACTTGTGGATGTTCACATAGATTTGGCTGTCTTCGAGGTCTTCCCCAAATGTGCCTGCAAATGCATCATTGACCTCTTGCCATTTCAGCTTAATTTCCTTGTCTACAATCAACTTGCTGTCTTCATAGATCGGCAAACTTGTAGACACTTGCTCAAATGCTGCTCCAGTTGCACTTTCGTCAGTGTCCTTTGATCTTGCTCGCTTGGAGGCCATTCATCCTAAACTATTAAGAGGCGGATGAACACTTGCTAGATCTGGAGACAAAGCGACATGCATGGCAAGATATCTATTAGCTAAAACCAAAGAAAATTGACGAACGACATGCAACATACCTAGGGATTGACTTGCAAGGATTGCACAATTTCTTCTAGGAGGCTGGGAGACTGGCTGCTAGAACTATGCAAAAGGTAGTCTAGGCTGTCTAGTGAGGCTGGCTAGTTACTGGAATTGCACAATGCACAATCTAGGTTGGCTTGCTAGCTGTTGGAACTACATAATGCACAATTTTAGCAGAAATGGTTGCACACTTAGAGACTGCATTGCACAATTTTCTAGGCCAACAGTCACTGTCCCTCAAAATTGTGCAAAGCAAGATTGAAGGAAAGTCACTAAGTAGAAATGTGCATTTTGTGAGAGGAAGAGAAAACCTTCCCTCTCAGGATTGCACAATGTTGTCTTGGTGAGGCAGAGTTCAGGCCAAGGCTGCCCAGACCCGTCGACGGGCAACTGAAAGAAGATCTGAAAGTGAATGCATGGTGATACTGAGTGTAAGTAGGAGTGAATGATCGTGCATGCAAATAGTGAATGAAAAATTCATAAAATGGAACAACATGCATGTGGGTGAAGCGAGTAATCGAATCGGTGACTGTTCGTGCAAAATAATTTCATGCATGCGACAGTAGTGAGATGCTAACAAAAATTGAAATGGTGCTAGTATAAGCTAGTATGCATGTAAATGACATCAAGCATTCACAAAAATCAAGAAAACAACACTCACACAAGATAAAACACAAAGCAGAAATGCTGCAAAAGACAAGTTAAGAGGACTTACCTATGAATAACTGAGCTAGATGTGTCGAAGAATCCTGGATGTGTTGTGGGATGTCAAAGCTCCAAGGTCAATCTGAATAAGTGAGCTCTAAAGATTCAAATAAATAAGTTTGAGGCTCATGACATGCATGCCAAAAATATAGGAAAAAGCGACACTTGGAGGAAAAATTCTAAAATGATATTTGCATGTAACCTCTAGCTGCTAAAAATAGCTCCCTAAAATCTAGGGATGCTTTTTGCATGTTTCTTTTTTCTATTCCGGGATAAAGCATCCCATGCATGCAGGTCAAGTTTTCTCGATCCTGGGTGAAACTGATCAACTCAATGGCACATGCAACAACTTGCTCAGCTGAGGGGAAAATTTATGCATTTCTGGGAGGGAGCTGGGCTGACTACTGTTGAGGCAATTAATTACCTATCATTTAATTGTCAGCCTGGGGATTTGTAAAACTTGCGAAGCATACATGCACTATATATGCTAGAAATTAACTTCCAATTTAGATCAATCTAACTACTAAACCAAATACTGACAAACCAATTTCACCTATTCTAATTCAACAATCAATTCAAAGGAAATTATAGTACAGCGTTTGGAATTGAAATCTTAATCTATCAAACTTGCAGGAATTGAAATCTTAATCTACCACACTTGCAGGAATTGAAGTCTTAATCTACCACACTTGCAGGAATTGAAAAGCACACCACTCTTTCAAAAATGAAATTGCATGAAATGAAATCTACTCTAAGGGATCATGTGTGCATTATAAAATGAGGATCCTATGAAATGAATAATCAAAACCACATGATATGAAATGAAAGCAAAAACAATAATTCTTAGCCTCTAGTATCAAAGCAAAAAAAAAAAATCACTCTTAACCTCTCACACAGGAAAAGATCTGAACGAAATAAATCTTAATATATGAAAAACAATAAATCTCACACATTATAGATGGCCAATCCAAAAGCACGAGGAATGGAAAGTTGAGAGGCTCCAAATAAAAGCATAACCAGATCAAAGTGAACATCACTCATGAGTATGGTGTCAAATCCAAATTTTATATTCAAAATAAGATAATTTCTCCAACTTTTCACATACCAATGATAGGAGAAAACTTCCCCTATTTATACAAAAATAGGAGAAGCTATCTCATTAATGAGAGTGCATGAATCTCTCCCTATATCTCTAGAGTTACAATCAAAATAGGAAATGATAAGATGCATGTCTTCTTAGAGTTTCAATACAAATAGGAAATGAGACACATATCCTTATGATCCGATGATCTTCTCCACTCAAATTCGAATTTGGTTTTTGGAGGCCACATAAGGGTCTTTTAGAAGCTTCATTTTGACCTACACATGTCACCAATCTCATCCCGATTGTTAGGTATAAGCATATTCACATTATTTTCTATTTTTTAACCATAAATTCACTTTAAAATGCTAAGAATTAATAAAGTTTGTAAAAACATAAATGTGACCCAATAATGATAATGGTAAGGTAAATGTAATGAAATAGAGTTGGAGTGAAGATGAAAATATGGAAATATAAGTGAAAATGTAATGGAATTGAATGACAATTTCAAGGCCCAACATGCCCCCCAACTAAATCTATTGCATGTCCTCATGCAATCTATTAAATTAATTCTTTTTGATCCTTGAGCTTTGGCTTAACTTTGCATGATATTATTTGATAACTTCATACTTCTTTAAAATATTTTAGTTGAATTGAAACATGGTTGGTTCTTGTGTTACAACCATATTTTGTTGTTGCATTCATTTTTTATCTTTGAACTTTGTATAATGATAATTTGATTATTGTTACAAAGTATATCTTTATTGGATTCATCATAGTTGGTTCTTGTGTGACAACCATGATTGTGTTTGTATCAAATTATCTTTTTAGTACTTTTGACAAGCCTTTGTATGCTCATAACAATAATCTAATAGTTAATATCTTTTGGAATTATGTGGGATTTTGAATGTGATATGAATATGATGAAAGTTGCAAGGAGGAGAAACTAAGGTACTTTTCATCCAATCTTTCGGATGTGATAGCTCTTTTCTTGGGGCTCTACAATCTGTACTAGGGTTTGAGTTAGGGTTTGGTGATGGTAACCATGGTGGGTTGTGTAGGAGGGAGTTTTGCTCCCTCCTACAGTCAAATGCTCCCTCCTACAATCAAATAGCTGCAAAAAGAAGCAGGGAAACGGATCTGCATCACTTCAAGAAACCAATAGAGGTGATAAATGAGGATACCAACATAGGAAATATCAAACCTCATGAACAAAGAGAAAATCATGAGGAAGAAAGTAGGGAGAAGAGGAAAGGGGGAAACAGTAAGAAAACAACACCTTTTAGGGTGACAGGGGTCTGCAAACCCAAGTCGACCATTACTCCTCAGGTCGTTTTAAGTGTCCTAGCGTTACAGGTGCACAGAGATCACATGGCGGAACACACAATCATATGAAAATTTATGGGTATTTGGCCGACGGAGAAGACCTTACATGCATGGATAAGGAACCACTGGAAACCCAAGGGGGAAATAAACCTTCACCTTGGATCCAAGGGTTTATTTACGGTGGTGTTCACATGCTTAGAAGATAAAGGCAGAGTGTTTGAGGGAGGACCCTATTTTTATGCTGCTACATGCCTTTACATGTGACCATGGGTGATGAATTTTGTCCCAGAACGAGAAATGTTCACTTCAATACCGGTATGGATAAGAATATACTCCCTTCCTTTAGATTATTGGCTATCGGAGTCTCTAAAGGCTATCGGCAACAAACTAGGGCATTTTATAAAAACATCAGATGTGACATTAAGAGGCAAATATACTTCCTTCACCTGGATTTGTGTGGAAATGGACCTATTTGGGGCACTCCCAGACGAGATCATTTTAGAATTTTATGATGAAGAATGGGTGCAGGCGATGGAATATGAGCATGTCCCATTTAGGTGTCATAAGTGTCATGAACATGGGCACCTATATAGAGACTGCCCTTTAAACAAACTAGAGAGCAACAAAAAAACCACCACAAGCAAAGATCCTGAGGGTTTCACAAAGGTGGGGGGTAAGGGGAAAGGAGGAAAGCAGCACCAAAATAAAATCAACAAGGATGGGCAATTGAGCCACAATAGTTTCAAAATATTAGAAGAAGAAGTTGGAAATAACAGGGCAAACTAGAAATGAGAGACTAAAACCAATGAGAAAGATAGGGATACTAGCATGGAGGAAATACCAGAGAATAGCTAGCAATAAGATGATCTACCAAGCATTATGGAGCTCAGTAGGAACCATGAGATGACCCCAAGTGAGGTGGGAATGGAGGATCATGAACTATAGGAGATTCTTGAAAGGGAGAACTTGGATCTAGAAAAGTTTCTGGAGCAGGGTATTACCAAAGTGTCTGATACCTTGCCAAAAGAGGAGTTTGACAGGGTGCAATAACTCTTCCTATGGAGATCCCAATCGAAGGGTTCTGGAGTCAAAAGAAATCATGACAGCCAAGAAAATAGAGGGATAAAGACAATGGAGGAAACATCGGGGCACTCTTCCAAGAACCCGGGTAGGAAAAGAGGAAGGAAATGATAGAATGAGCTACTGATACAATGTGGAAAACTCATGATCAACTCAAGTAAGATGAAAGATCTCCCCAGTTACTCTTTTACAAACCTTTCTTGATAAAGCTTACGACCTGGAACATGGGGGGCCTAGGAAGTAAAAGGAAACAAATAAATATCAGTAGTAGAGTAAAAGAAGAAAAACCAGATATGGTTTTCATTCAGGAAACAAAGTGCTTGATGGACAAAATCAGAGAAATACATAGCAAATGGTTAAGCAAGTATGAGTATCTAGAGGTTAAGGCAGCCAACTCGGCAGGAGGGATTCTCATGCTGTGGGATCCCCAAAAACTTGGAATCCTAGATGTGAAAGCGTCTAGGAACTATCTTTCACTGGCAATACAACCTGTGGGTAATAAAGATATTTATATGTTTACAAATTTCTATGGTCCTCAAAAACTAGAAGACAAACTCAAGTTTCTCACTTCCCTTGAGGAGCTAAGAGAGATATGCACTAGATTGTGGCAGGATATTTCAATATGATCAAATCTCTTATAGAGAAAAAAGGTGGCACCAGAACACTAGGCAGAGACTCCATGGCCTTCTAGAACTTCATAAATAACACGAGATTAGTGGATGTTGAAACAATAAATGACACTTTCACCTGGAATAACAGGAGAGGAGGGGCTTCTCAAGTTGCCTCTAAACTAAATAGATTCATAATCTCATAGGACCTATTTCTCACATGCCCTGACATGTCATCTTTAATCCTTCCTTTTCGAGGCTCAGACCATTGGCCTATCCATCTTGAAGCCACCTTTATGGGTACACCGAGGAACATACCTTTTAGGTTTGAAAATGTCTGGATCTCTCACCCTAACATCACCAGTAATATTGATAAATGGTGGATGGAGGACTTGCCCTTTCAAGGCACTAAAATGTTCATGCTACAACAAAGACATAAACACATCAAATCTAGACTCAAGGAATGGAACAAAAAATAGTTTGGTAACATTTTCAAATCCAAAAAAGAAGTTGAATAGAAACTTCAGGGGATTAATAAACTCATGATCGCAGATGGTTTTACCAAGGAAAGGAAAACTCAGGCTGACACTCTTTAGGAAGATTGGGATGATAGGTGCAGGAAAGAGGAGATTTTCTGGAGACAGAAATCAAGAGTACAATGGATTAGAGAATGGGAAAGAAACATAAAGTTTTTCCATAAATAAAATTTGAGTCACAGGTCACACAACAGAATTTTAAAACTCAGAGATTCTCAAGGGAAAGAGTTCATCACCCACAAAGAAATGGAATTTTTCCTAGTAAAACACTTCCTTAGCATTGCAAAGGAGCCTCTCTTAGATAGGTCACAGTTCATCAATAAATTCACAAGGCATATTCCCAAGCTTGTAACAAGGGAAGACAACCATAATTTGAATAGGCCAGTGTTTGAAGATGAGGTCAGAGAAGTTATCAACGAGATGCAGAATGAGAAAGCTCCTGACCTATATGGATTCAATGTGGACTTCTTCAAAGCATGCTAGAAAACAATGAAACAAGACATCCTTGATGCAGTGGAAGACTCAAGAAGATCCAAATCGGTCTTGAAGGCTCTCGATGCCTCTTTCATAGCTTTGATTCCAAAGCAGGAAAAAGCTATGACACCAGACAGATTCAGACCCATAGCTTTATGTAATGTGGTGTACAAAATTATTTCCAAAGTGATCGCTAATAGACTCAAGCCCCTTCTTCTAGCTCTTGTCTCAGAGGAGCAAAATAGTTATGTGGAAGGAAGACAGATCCTCAACAACATCATACAAGCTCATGAGATGGTACATTCTCTTAAGAGAAATAAGCAAGCAAGTATGATTATACAACTTGACCTAGCAAAAGCTTACGACAAGCTAAGCTAATCTTACATCAGGGCAGTGCTGAAAGCTTATGGTTTTGACCACAATTGGATCAAATGGGTTATGTCCCTTGCATCCACGGCTAGTTTTTAAATCCTGCTCAATGGCTCACACTCAAGAACCTTCATGCCTTCTAAGGGTCTAAGACAAGGAGATCCACTCTCCCCCTTCCTATTTGTGCTCATGATGGAAGGGCTAGGTAGAGCGATAAAAATGAAAAGTACTGAGGGAAGAATCCAGGGTTTGAAACTCACTATAGATGGAGCTACTTCAACTCACCAACATTTTTTGGATGACATTATGTTGCAGGGCATTCCCACAGTCAAGGAAGCCAAAGCTTTTAAACAAATCTTGAATGACTTTGCTATGGCCCCTGGTATAAGAGGTAAGCCTGGATAAATCAAAATTTTTATTTTTTAACACTGACATTACTACTCAGAGAAACCTTTCTAGAATTCTAGGGTTCTAAAGGATCAGTTACCCTCTAAGTACCTTGGAGTGCCCCTTACAGACAAACCTCTAAGCAGGGGAGTGTGGGAACCGGTCATTAACAAACTTCAAGATAGGGTTAGGAATGGACATGTAGATCCTTGAATCTTGCATTGCACCTCGTTCTCACAAAAGTTGTCCTGCATGCCATACCCATTTTCATGATGTCAACTCCTCCTACTCTTAAAGGAGTTTTGCAACAGATCAGGAACATTCAAAGAGATTTTATTTGGGGCAAAGGGGAAGAAAAAAATAAATGGGCTTTGGTAGATTGGTACAAGCTCTGCAAACCTAAGGCCCATGGAGGTTTGGGGCTTCATGACCAGGAAATCCTCAACCAATTTTTGGTTGCAAAGCTTTGGTGGCGATGGATTAAGGAATCGGCAACCCCATGGGCCAAGCTTTGGAAACATAAATATGAAAATAACTTGTAGGATGGGGATCATATTCGAATGTTTGGGCTTATCAAGGGCTCCCACATTTGGAATCTTTCTTGGGAAAATAGAGGCATTGTCCAACAACACAGCTTCTAGGAGATCTGAGCTAGGAACCTGACAAGATTCTGGGAGGACAACTGGCAGCAAGAACCAAACCTGTTTAGGGAAGAACTAACCGATCTCAAGAATGACACTGAAAACAAAGGTTTATGCATGGTAAGTGACTTCTGGGATCAGGTAAGGAACAATGGAAAATGGAGAATATGGAAGGATCTAGGCTACAGGGAAGAGAGCCCTTTAAAAGCTCAGGCAGACTCTCTTGCTATGGACTTGGAACAGAGGAAGATTTTGGTATCATCCTCGTCTGACCAACTAAGATGGGGAAGAAACACAGAAGGTAACTTTAACCTCAAAGAAGCCAAACGAATAGCCCTAGGGTGTGATTATCAAAACCCTGATAAGGTATGGAAGGACCTTTGGCAGCACCCACATTGGATGAAAATAAAGTTGTTTATGTGGCTGGTTCAACATAAGAAAATTCTAACGTGGGAAAATATTTTGAGGACAGGTTTTTTTGGCCCATCCAAATGCTATCTATGTGGTTCACAAGAGGAGACGATGGAACACTTTCTCAACCTCTACCCACTCACCTCCACCTTGTGGGATTGGGTGGCCTCAGTCTTTAGAAAAACTGACAGGGATGGCCTCAGCATTACCAACAATTTGAAGAATTGGAGAAACAAATTCTCAGGCAATGAGGTCATCAAAAAAGCTTGGAATCTAGTTCCATGCTTCTTAGTCTGGGATGTCTATAAAGAATGCAATGGCAGGATTTTCAAGAACAAAATTGGCTCAACCTAGAACACTATTGCACAAATATTAAGACAGCTCAAAGACATTGTTGGTGCCATGTTAGGGAGACCTCGTGAGAACTCGACTCTGCCCCAGGACGCTCATATACTGCTACAGTTGGGTATCCATTCACTAGTTTCCTAGAGCATACACAAGGATGTGAGCCAGATAAATGATGGTAAAGACTTTTGGCAACCTCCTCCTCATGGTTTCTTGAAAATTAACATAGATGGAGCCTCCAAAGGTAGCCAAGGGATGGATGGTTTTGGTGGGGTCATCGGGGATGAGTAGGGTTGCATAAAGGCCATCTTTAATATTCATTTGGGGACAACCATAAATAACATGGCAGAGCTCATGGCCTTAGAGAAATGCCTAGAAATACTAATTGAGTCATATTCTCATAATGCCATCATTGAAGTAGACTCTGAATTGGTTATTAATGTGGCCAAGAAGATCTGTAATGGAAAATCACCTGGAAAAGTTTCAAAACAGTGGAGGCTTTTGTAGTTCTTTCAGCGTATTCATTCCCACCTACAATCTCTGAGAATGGTCGGCTCTGTTCATGTATGAAGAAAAGCCAATATGCTAGCTAATCATCTGGCGAATGAAGGAGTGTTTTACAAAGAAAGTTACAACAAGTTTGCTTGGGATTCGACAGCCTCAGGAAAATTGCATGAGGATTGTCAAAGACAGGTGGCCAAAGACATGGAAAACTTCCAAACTATTAGAATGAACAAGAAGGAAGACTAGGGGAAGCAAGAGAAAGCAAAAGTGTATGTCTTTCTTAACCGTTGATCCACTAGGAAAAAGAAGAAGAAAAATGCTTAAAACAGAGCTTTCTATAGGGAAGAGGCACTTGGTAAACGATAGGCCTCTTATAAGGTTTCCAGCCATAGATATTTACAACCTTCGTCATTGAATGGCCATTAGGTGGATAAGTAATTGAAGGTTAATTACTCAAGCGGACCCGAATTTTTTTAGATTAGCGGTTTATAATCTCCATCGGGTCCAAAAGGAAGGTAAATGGCATGCATGTTTTTGTTCCAATATCTCAGAAGACCATCAAATCAACAAGGGCTCAATCATGTGGTTCTCAAGTTCTAAAAGTGATCGAAGCTTAACTTTGAATCCGGACCTGAACATTTATAAAACAATGGCTCACAATCCTTATCGGGTCTGTGAACCAAGTAAAAGTGGCGCATGTTGCTGAGACAATAGTGTTCATGACCGTCGGATCTCAAGGGAGCTTGATCGAAAGGTCCAAAAAATGAACCCATAGTTTTACAGTTTGACTATTTATTTACCTTGTCGAATCTGTAAAGATGATAAAAACCATCATTGGGGGTCCCATCGAATGGCCATTGGGTTGGTGTTGGAAATAATACTGAGAGGGGGCTGAATCAATATTTGTAAATCAATAATATTTCTTTTCCATAAGTAGATTTGTATATGCTACCTTAGCTAAGTGAACCAGCATGTACATGCCACTGTTATTAAAGGAACCAGCGTATATGCAGATAACTTTTGATTTACCCAATTTATCATGCATTGAACTTCAACCAGTATGTCAGACATTAATTAGATAGTGCAGTAAAAGTAGAATAAAGCATTACACATAACCATCACATATGAACACGAAGATATAAGGTAGAAACCCAATGTGGGTAAAAGCCACCTGCTACTGTTGTCTCTGTCTTCTTTTAATAATAAGAAAAAACTATTTACAATTTTGTAGTGGTGCAAACTTATACCAGTACGCAGGCTTCTACCTACAGAAGGCTGTAGCCTTCTCTTGTTTTCCAGCTACTACTGGAAGGGAGCTATAAACTCCTAGCTCTTGTACTAGCCAATATGTTTACTAGTACGTAGGTGCCACCCTATAGGAAATTCTACTCTTCTACCAGGGACCACGTTTCATAATTTTTTTAGACTAGATACTCCTGGAACACAACACCATAATATGAAGGCCATGTTTCATCCAATTTTCATACTAGACCCATCAACAACATCATAGTTGCAATACAATCATCAAGTACATAAACCAATCACTAAAAATCCCGAATCTGATAATTCAGAATACTGTCACCAAAATACAGTCACCGGAACAGAACCCAGATCTCTATAGCAACAAACAAAACAACTAAAATATTCTTCACAAGGTATATGCTACTTCCCTGTGTCTAACCAACGTGTGTACGTGCTTTTTTCAAAGCCAACCAGCGTATACATCTCTAAATGTTAATTCATAATTTTACAGTTATACCAGACTTCAATTATACCTAGATCATACCATTTACAGAATAATATATGCATCAATATTCAGATCTAGAATATACATGAGCAAAAACACATAATGATAGTTCATTTTATGTCTTAATATCTCGATCCATCATTATATCTAATCCCTCATCATCCACTAAGGTTCATCCTTGGTTCAGATCCAGCAATGCACCATAACCTAATAACCTACATACTAGATCTCACACTTCATCAGATATTCAATACTTTCACACCTTAGCCTAATGACCTTCTCCTCCTTTTATAGTTTTAGGCTTTTCTCAATACCATGGACCAAAACCACTTAGGACCAATACCCTTGACCAAATACCTAGGGTCAATACCTTGAACCAAATACCTTGGACCAAAACCATGGGTCAAAATACCTTGGACCAAATACCATGGACCAAAAGCTTAGTTTTCCAACATATACACATGTTTGCTTCTATGAAAGTGTGTGTGTACATATACGTGACTTGTATACAGTGAACCTACATGTATATGCAACTTGGTCAAGGTGAACCTACATATACCTCTCTTTCTTCATTCTGTGTAGTCTGATATGCAATTCTTTGTTGTTAACCTACTGTACTGTGGTCTTTCATTTGAGTGAGTTTCCATCAAAGACAACACCTTTATCATAATGCCAACAATCTCCCCCTTTCGACTTGATGGCAACAACAACACCAAGTCACTCTCCCCCTTTGACTTCAAGGGAAAAGGGTCATGCTCCCCCTAAGTAAATGCTGAATTATCTGATATGCTGAAGTGTACTGATTGAGCTCCCATGATCGAGTCCATGCTCCCCCTGAGCAGAAGAAAAGTCTGCAGAAGGATTTTCTAAAGAATAACATGACTCTATATAGACCTTCTTGTCACCAATGACTCATACATACATCCATCCCATACATAGTGGGGTTAAAAATTAGGCCATTTCATGACCTTTACATTAAATGATATGTATGACATATATCACAGAGACCAAATATTTAAGACAAGACCATGATAGTCATCAGCAACTATCATATGATTTGCACCATCAGCAGCATCTATCAACAACACCCAGACCAACAACATGTATATGTCCATCATTAGTTCCGAAAATATCATCAACCCGTGTCAAAGTATGTTGGCATATATCAACTCATCCTCTTGATCTCATCAAGATCAACTTTCTTTGTTCCCTTATCATAACCTTCCATGAATCAACTAAGCATATGTCATATCTCCAAGCAGTAGCACAAAATCATTCACATCGTATCATATGTATGTGAAACACCATAAACATCATTATCAAGAACTACATGATCTTTCCACAAGAACCTTCATTATATCATCATTAGGGAACATCCCACATCATCAACCATGATAATAAACATATGTGAGTATCATCCTATCATCCTAAAGTAAGAACTCATCATCATTGATTAGGTACCAAAGACTTCTAAGCATAATGCCAACAATTCTTTATAAGAAGCATAGCATGTTCTCCCCCTGAACCTGTTCCACCTATTCACTGTCAAATCTGATCACTGCATATGTCAGAAAGAGATATCAAAACATCATCATCAATCAGATATACATTAAGTTATCAACAACTTTATGAGGACCAATATATTTCCACATGTTATCAACAGATTGTAACCATCATCAAACATTGCAGATAATTGACAGAACCATAGCAGACCACTTTTTTTCCTGAGTTTGGCCTACTTCTTTTCTTCAAACCCACATATACGCGAGTGTGCCACAAAAACCCACGTATGTACGCGACTATGCTTCAAGAAACATGCGTATAACAACCTTTCTCTGAAAAATAGGATTTAACAGTAGGATGATGTAGCAACTAGTCCCATATTTTGTCTGAGATATTCAAATGTCTCTCTGGGCAGTGGTTTAGTGAATATATCAGCAACTTGTTCTTTGGATGGAACATACTCCAAGTTGACCTTTTTTTCAAGGACATTTTCACGTAGAAAATGATATTTGATGGGTATGTGTTTGGTCTTGGAGTCCATGACTGGATTCTTTGAAATACTGATGGCACTTGTATTATCACATAGGATGGATATTGGTGGAGTACATGTGATTTGAATGTCTTGTAAGGTTTGCATCATCCAAAGTAGTTGTGTGCAGCAAGATACAGTAGCCACGTATTTTTCTTCAGCTATAGATAATTCAATTGAACTTTGTTTCTTGCTAAACCAAGACACTAACCTAGAACTCATATAGAATGCACCACCACTAGTGCTTTTTCTATCGTCAACACTTCCTGACCAATTTGCATCTGTATATGCATGAAGAGTAAGATCTATATCTCTAGGATACCATCAACCAAAGTTCTATGTTCGTTGAAGATATTTGAAAATCCTTTTGACTGCCTGAAGGTGTGATTCCTTTGGATTTTCTTGGAATATTCCAACTATTCCTACTACATGCATGATGTCAGGTCAGGTACCTGTTAGATAAAGTAGATTGCCAATGATGGATTTGTAAGTTGGTTGATGTACAGTTGTTGATTCATCATTTGAGCTAAGACTGCATCCTGTGACCATTGGGGTACATACTGGTTTAGAATCTTCCATGTCATACATTTTCAAGATCTGTTTGAGATATTTGGTTTGTGAAAGAAAAATACCATCTTTATTTTGTTGAACTTGTACACCAAGAAAATAGGTAAGCTCACCAAGCAAGGACATTTCAAATTCTTGCTGCATTACTGAAGCAAAATTCTGACTCATGGATTCTTCATTGCTACCAAAGATGATATCATCAACATAAACAACAATTATTAGCAATTTACCAGTGTCAATATTTGTATATAGATTGTTATCTGTTGACCCCTTTGAAAAACCCTGTTGGTGGAGATATTTGTCAAGATGATAACACCTAGCCCTTGGAGCTTGTTTTAGACCATAAAGAGACTTTCTGAGTCTGCTTACAAGTTTTGCATCATTTCCAAGAATGAATCCTTCTGGTTGTTCAATATAGACTTCTTCTTCTAAGTCTCCATTAAGGAAGGCATATTTTACATCCATTTGGTATACTTTGAATTTCTGAAAACTAGAAAGAGCAAGAAACATCCTTATGGCTTCAAGTCTAGCAATAGGTGCAAAAGTTTCTTCAAAATATATACCTTCTTGTTGAGCATATCCTCTACAAACAAGTTTGGCCTTGTTTCTAATAACTTCTCCATTTACGTTCATCTTGTTTTTTAATATCCATTTAGTTCCTATGATATTCTTATCATGAGGTCTAGAAACTAATTCCCAAGTATTATTTTTTTCAATTTGCTCAAGTTCTTCATTCATGGCCTTGACCCAAAATTCATCTTTGCATGCTTCATTTACATTCTGAGGTTCGGTGGAAGATAGTAATGCTAGATAGCTTGAGGCTTCTGTAATAGTTCTTCTTGTCTACACACCTGCCTCTTTTTCCCCTAAAATTTGAGTTTCTGGATGATTTTTCTGAACATACCTGGACAGAGTCTTTTCTTTTACCATTATCTCTTCTTCTGGTGCTTCATTGGTTTCTTCTTCAGAATTAGTGTGATTTGATGTGGGAAAATAATCCTCATCTTCTTCATTGTCATAATCTTCGGGTTTTATCTATTTTGTATTTTTGCATGCTTCATCAACCACAACATCAATACTTTCAATAATTTTCCCAAGTATTTTATTATAACATTTATATCCTTTACTTCGGGAAGAGTAACCAAGAAGAATACCTTCATCTGCTCTTGGTTGAAACTTACCAAGTTTTTCATCAATCCTTTTGATGTAACATTTACTTCCAAAACCTTTAAAGTATTTTATAGTAGAAGTCTTACCATACCAAAGTTCATGGGGAGTTTGAGAGTTGTTTACCCAAACATTTTCTTGGTTGAGAATAGTGACGGCGGCGAATGAAGCTTCACCCCAGAAGGTTGCATGAGTTCTAGATTCATCTAGCATAGCTCAAGCCATTTGTTGAATAGTTCTGTTCATTCTTTCTACTACTCCATTTTGCTAAGGAGTCCTTGCAGTGGAGAACTACCTTTTCATTCCATGTTGTTCACAAAAGTCAAAGAATTCATCTGAGGTAAATTCCCCTTCTTGATCAGATCTGAGGCATTTGATTTTGCGATATCATTCATTCTCAACCAAAGCTTTGAAGGCTTTGAACTTTTCAAATGCTTCATCTTTATGCTTTAGAAGACCTATCTAACAAATTCTTGAAAAATGATCAATGAACAATATAAAGTATTCTTCTCCACGAGGTGACTTTTTCCTTGATGGTCCACATAAATCAGTATGAACAAGTTCAAGAGGCTTACTAGTTGATCCTTCTTTTTTAATGAAGTGAGATTTGGGTTCCTTACTGAATTGACATGGTTTTCATATTGTATTTTCAGGAATGTTGATATCGGGAAGATCACAAATAGCCTAGAATCTACATGCTTTTCTTATTTGAGAAAAGCTTAGATGTCCCAATCTTCTGCGCCATAGCTAGTTTTCATCATTTTTTCTTATATAGCACTGTTGTTGTCCTCCCTTGAGTATGTATAAGTTGTTTGGAGTTCTTGTACCTTTGATCACGGCTTCTCCTGCATCAAGCTCATGAAAAACACATCTGTTTCATTGAAACACCACTTTATTTCCTTAATGACACATTTGACTGACACTCAATAGGTTATGCTTTATACCATCAACATACATAACATTCCCAGATTTAACCTTTTCTTTCAATAAAACAGAGCCTTTACCTTTTATGACAGAAGGAGTGTCATTTCCAAATGAGACATTCTTTTCCTTTTCTAAAGCATTATATGAGTGAAGTTTTTCTTTGTCACTTGTCATGTGTTTTGAGCATCCATTATCGATGTACCACTGGTTTTCTTGTCCTTCTCAATACAAGGCTATACCACATCTTTCTGTTTGTGGTTCTTTCTTTCTCCATATTTTGGTATTTAATAGAGTTTGTTCCTTTTGAGATATTTGCCGAAATTTACTCCTGCATTCAGATTCTTCATGGCCAAAGTTGTTACAGATTGAGCATTCTATTTCATTTTCAATAAGAGAAAAGTTATTATAGGAACTTTTATTGATCCCTGTCACATTTCTTTGATTTCGTGCTTCTCTAGTCATGATGGTTTTGTAAGCAACACCTTGAGCAGCTTTGTGTCCAAAATTATGACATGAGAAACATTGGCCATTAAAAAAGTTCCTACGATTATCGAATCTATTAACCTAGTGATTGTAGTTTCTATTCATATTTGAAGTAAACTGAGTATGATTTACCTAAGATTGGTTTTAACTTCTGTTCATCCTTGAAGCAAATTGAGCCCGATTTACTTGGTGATCTACTTTATGCCTTTGCTGACGACTGTCATACTGTTCACTGTTCTTTGATGCATCAATATAGCTTTTAGTGGAGGTTGACGGCTTCTGTGTTTGAGATGCTTCTTCAGTATATCCAAGACCTGTCTTTATTAGAGGAGAACGCTGCACTTTGATAATTTCATTTAAGGTTTCTGATCTTTTAGGAAATCTAAGATTGAGAGATTTTATTTTCTCAAGATCCTTTCTTAGACCCACAATTTCACATTCTAGTTTTTCATTGTGTTTTTCTCTTTCAGCAAGTTGATATGTCAAGGTATGTATAATAATATTCTTTTCTTTTAAAAAAATTTTGAGTTTAGAGATTTCTTCATGAAGGTCATCTTCTTCTAAAGCATCCAAAACTTTATCATCTTCATAAGCCATTAGAATTCTATAGTCATTACTATTTTCATCTTCATCACTATTTGATAAACCATCGCTATCTTCATGAGTATAGTAACTCCTTTTACTTACACTTTGTTTTCTATTCCATTTTGCAGATTCCTTCCCTTTATCATATTTATCTTTATGAGGACATTTGGAAGCATAATGATCGACTCTACCACAGGAAAAACATTTGAAAGTTAGTTTACCTATAAATATTTTGGAACCCCGTTGAAGCTTCTTGACAAAGTTTACTTCATCTTCTTCTTCTAAAATATGTCCTGATTCATTAAGTTCTTCTTTTCCTTTTGCTAAAAATTTAAATGCAGATTCTCTCATATCTGATGGGCCTCCTCTTCTCATCTCAAAGGCAATTAAAATTTCGTGAAGCTGTGTCATAGTAATAGTCTGTAGATCCTATTTTTCTTCTATGGCAGATACTTTTTAATTCAAATTTACCAGACAAGGATCTTAAAACTTTCTCAGCTAAGGTAACTTTCTTTTTCTCTTCACCCAAATTCTTGATGCAATTAACAACCTCATCTATATGTAAGAAGTAACTAGCTATACTTTCATCATTGTGAATCTTAAGAGTTTCATATTGAATTCTGAGAGTTTGCAGTTTAGCACGTTTTACCTAAGAGTCTCCTTCGTAGCTTAGAATGATTTTATCCCATATTTCTTTATCTGATTTGAGCTGCATAAATTTGAAAAACTATGATTGTGACAGACTTCCCAATAATGTATTGACAACCCTGGCATTGGTTTCATATTTCTTTTTACCTACTGTATTTGTAGGAATTGCTGATGGAAACGTATATCCTCCTTCCACGATCTCCCAGACATCTGTTCCAAGTGATTGAAGATAGGATGTGGTTCTTATATTCCAATAAGCAAAGTTGCTCCCATCAAATATTAGCAATCTAATGGATCCCCTACTTTCTTGATTACTCATGATGATGGATCTTCCTTCAAGCGATTAAGCTTCTTCTGAAGGACCTGCTCTAATACCAATTGTTGGAAATAATACTAAGAGGGGGGGGTGAATCAGTATTTGTAAATCAATAGTATTTCATTTCCATAAGCATATTTGTATATGCTACTTTAGCTAAGTGAACTAGCATGTACACGCGACTGTTATTAAAGCAACCAGTGTATATGCAGATAACTTTGGATTTCCCAATTTATCATGAATTGAACTTCAGCCAGTATGTCAGATATTAATTAGATAGTGTAGTAAAATCAGAATAAAGCATTACACATAAGCATCACACATGAACACCAAGATATAAGGTGGAAACCCAATGTGGGTAAAAACCACTTGTTGTTGTCGTCTCTGTCTTCTTTAAATAGTAAGAAAAAACTATTTACAATTTTGTACTAATGCAGACTTATAATAGTATGTAGGCTTCTACCTGTAGAAGGCTACAACCTTCTCTCTTATTCCAGCTACTACTGGAAGGGAGCTACGACCCTCTAGCTCTTGTACTACCCAATATGTTTACTAGTATGTAGGTGCCACCATACAGGAAACTCCACTCTTCTACCAAAGACCATGTTTCATAAATTTTCAGACTGAATAATCCTGGAACACAACACCATAATCTGAAGGACATGTTCCATCCAATTTTCATACTGGACCCATCAACAACATCATAGCTGCAATACAATCATCAAGTACATAAACCAATCACTGAAAATCCTAAATCTGATCATTTAGAATACTGTCACCAAAATACAGTCACCAGAACATAACCCAGATCTCTGTAACAGCAAAGAAAACAACCGAAACATTCTTCACAGGGTATACGCTACTTCCCTATGTCTAACCAACGTGTGTATGCACTTTTTTCAAAGCCAACCAGTGTATACATCTGTAAATTTTAATTCATAATTTTATAGCTATACCAGACTTCAATTATACCCAGATCATACCATTTACAGAATAATATATGCCTCAGTATTCAAATCTAGAATATACATGAGAAAAAACACATAATGATAGTTCATTTTACACCTTAAGATCTTGATCCATCATTAGATCTAATCCCTCATCATCCGCTAAGGTTCATCCTTGGTTCAGATCCAACAATGCACCATAACCCAATAACCTGCATACTAGATCTCACACTTCATCATATATTCGATACTTGCACACCTTGGCCTAATGATCTTCTCCTCCTTTTATACTTTTAGGCCTTTCTCAATACCATGGACCAAAACCACTTAGGACCAATACCTTGAACCAAATACCTAGGGTCAATACCTTGGACCAAATACCTTGGATGAAAACCATGTGTCAAAATACCTTGGACCAAATACCACAGACCAAAAGCTTAGTTTTCCAACATATACGTACTTTTTCTTTTGTGAAAGTGCGTGTGTACGTATACGTGACTTGTATACAATGAACTTGCGTGTATACACAGCTTGGTCAAGGTGAACCTATGTATACCTCTCTTTCTTCATTTTGTGTAGTTTGATATGCAATTCTTTGTAGTTAACCTGTTGTACTATGATTTTTCATCAGAGTGAGTTTCCATCAAGGACAACACCTTTATCATAATGCCAATAGTTGGTTCATGGATGGTGAATTAAATTGTATGCCTCAGGTTAAGGGTTTCGGGTTTATTTTGAGTTGTGTAGTTGGTTACTCTTCATAGGGTTAGCCTTTTATGGTCCTTACATTTGTAAAGCCATGTAACATATGTAATGTTTTTTGTGGTTAATAGAAGACTCCACTCTTATTTGGCCAAAAAAAAAAATATGATATGAATATGGAAAAATATGAATGTGAATGTATCCCCCCCCCCCCCCACAACTGATGATATTGACAATTTGATGACATGAGGAAGAGAAATAAGTTTTTCCAAAAATTATCATTCTACCCTTTCAAGGAATTTTATTGTAAAAAGATAGAAAATGACATACCTTAACTTACCCTTTAGAAATGGATGAGTTGCATGTGTGGTGGCTGCAAAATTCTGATCATAATATTTTTCAAGTGATTGGACAAGTCATGGAGAAAAGAGTCAAGATGAATTTTTATTTTCTTTTATTAAAACTTGTTGAACTTGCTGTGCAATAGTTTTGATTATGTTTCTTCCATCTGGTTCCGCATTTGTTATTTGATTCTGCAGCTATCATTGGATTGTACAGTTGCTGTCTGATTCTGCAGCTACCATTTGGTTCTGTAACTGCATATCTTCTACATTTTGCTCCAAAATGCTGAAAATGATAGTCTTCATGTCTTCAAAACTCATTGGCACAATTCCTGCTATGTGAAGAGATGTTTAGATGTCGAACATGGCAGGAAATTGTTGACTTAGTGGCCATTAAAGGATGCCACTAGTCAACACGAGAACTCTCACCATTGATGACAATGAGAATCAAGATGCCCAAACACATCTTGCTAAGTATGAATAATTTTGTTGTTGTCGAGTACCTAGAAGATTCGATGAATAAGGGACATTGATGTATTCTCATTGTTTGTCGGCATGAGGACTTGCCATTAAGGCATGCAAGCCTCAAGGTGTTTTTGCAAGGATTTTAGACTCAAAAGGACTATGGATTGAATAATTTGCATTGAAGTAGGGTTTATTTGCGAAATGAAAAGGATAGGAAAATGAAAATGAAAATGGAAGATGACAATGGGAAATAAGCATGAAAGTAAGCTTCTTGCTTTTATTTGTGGAGTAGATGGAAAGTGTATGTGAATAAAGGAAAATGAAAAACTAACTCTTGCTGGGAAGAAAACATTGAGGCTTGCTTTGAATTGATTGGTTGGATTTATAATTCAAAAGGGAGGAAAGGTAGTGGTTTTGATGGATATGGAGATGGAATTGTTCTTATGTTTTTCATGGAATCAATCCTTTGAAGACCAATTGTGTGTGCAATTATTTTTCTTCAATGATTCAATCATCCCAAACCTACAAAAAAAAACTTGACATAAAGAACATAAGTGTGTTCAAAAATAAATGCTCAGTTCCTTTCTGATTCTTACACAAAATGTCAAATGAACAAACTAAGGAAAATCAAAAGTGTTACATTCTATCCAGATCATGATATCGATAACAATCCATTTTTAGGAAATAACCATGAAAAATAAATTAAATCCCTATTGTCGAATGACTTCATGCACTGTGCTCAATAAAACAATTGGCATAAAAAGATTTGTTGTGTCCTGCAGGTTAAAACTTCATAGAAAAATACGTAGCGACAATATTAATGCCAAATATTCAGAAATTATCTAAATAATTTTCCAATTGTTCTGCAAGCCATTATTGAATTGTCATTTGTGCTGCAAAAATAACAAGTTGTCAAAAATATTTGAAGCGGCAAAAATATGAAAAAGTACTTGTAAAAAAAATTATTTCAATCAAATTTTGCAAGTACTTTTCACTTTATAAATTGCTTCAATAAATTGATTGCATATGTAATAACCATCGCATATATATATATATATATATATTCACAAATAAAATGATTTTTTTCATTAAATTTTTAAAAATTATTGCTGTTAAGTGAAGATTTTCATGCAACCACCTTTGACTTACTTACCCGTGTCTTCACTGCTCAGCCATATCTTCTTAACACCTTCAGCAATAACAATTTTGACACAGTCAACAAGAGCAGCCACGGTATACTCCCAAGATGCCCACGTAACCAGTAAGTCCAACGTAACTTACAAGGAGATTCCAGCAGATAGATTCCGTCAAAGAAGACATCTATTTCCAAATCTGAACATCTTCCTTCTTGTTTTGGTAGACGGTTGGCATTTGTTCTACCTTTCTTGCTAATTTCACTAACAATGAAATATTTTTTTCCTCAGCTATAGGTGGGTCAACATTAAATTGGACTCTTCATGCGATGAGGATCAAACAAAATTTGATTTGAATTCTTCCACCTGAAGCGTGGCATATTAAAACACAATTTTCTTAGCATTTAATAAAAATCGTTTTTTTCTCTCACGTAGTTACCAAACAAGGTCCCGAAGAACCGTGAGTTTCTCCTAAACGGTTAGGAATCTAAGAAAAATATTTTTTTGTTGTCAAAGTCAACCCATTCTAGAAAAAACCCATGTCCCATTTTTTCTAGATTTGCCCTGGTTTGCTCAGAAAATTCATTTTAAAATCGGGTGTCAAGATAGTTACACTTTCTGGAAATTACATTTTCTGCAAAAATCAATTTTGGATTTGTCAAACGATTATGCCTCCATTTTTGTTGTAGCTTCTGAGTAAATTTCTCATCTTCCTTGGCTTTCCTCTCTGCTTCTTCAACTGTAGCTTCTTCCTTATTCTACACTTTTCTATTTGAGAACATTGTTGATGATCTCTTTGAATTGTAGAGAGATGATTATCATGAGCTTCTTGCTCAGTTCAGTCCAGCCTATGTGCATGCACATTAATACCTTTCTAGAGCTAGTAAAGAGACTTGATGTTCAAGCTTCAACACTCTTTGAATATGGAATATATTTTGGAACAATAAATATGTAAGCCTTATGAAACTTCGCAACACAAGATCTATTGCAATTGGAACCTATGAAGTAACAAGAACAATCACATGTGCTAAGGAAAATGCAATAGAATTCAAGCTAAGTGTTTTTGTTTCATACTGGAGAAACAACCTTCATAACAAACCCTGTAAGTAGTATACACTGAGGAACATGAAGATCAATGATCATTTTGAATAATTTAGTTGATTTTATCCCAGCATATTCTCATCACAATTGCAAGAGTGTTAGGAACGAATTTATAGTTTGATGCGAATTTGAAGGCGAAAGCCTGACTAGCACACAAAAAAGGTTATTTAAATGTTGTTTCCAGCTTATTCATTTGGACTTTTAATCTCACCAGCATTTATTTATTTTTTTTAAATGTTTTGTCTTAAAAATTATATATGTTATATATATTTTTTTAAAATTAAAAATATATACATGTATATTTCATTTAAACAAAACAATTTATCAATAAAGAAAATGCATTTGGAATATTTTTTTTTTTAATTGATTGAAAAATCAAATCATGAAAACAGAAATTAGCTGCAGAATTGCATTCTGTAGCTAAATAATTTTTATGATATACTAACAAAAAAATTTCTTTTTCTGATCCTCCAGGTCACATGAAGTGCAGAAGAAGAGCATACCTGAGATTTTTTTTTTTATTTTTTATTTTAATAGCATAGTCAAGATTTTATCAATCCTTTTCTTTTTATTTTTTCTATCTATCTAAAAACTATTTTTTTTTAAGTATATTCATGCTTCCAATGAAGCCATTTACAAATTAGAATTTTTGAAATGCTTATATCCAAACTTGAAAAATGTACCTGATTGTTTGTAAGGATATGCAAAATCGACTTGACCTTTCGATTTGCCGTAAGGATCTCTTGAAGAATTGATGAATATTGTGGTGTAACCGCTTTTTGATACCATTCCTCAATGTAGTCTTTGGGCTGCATTCTAGACCCTTTGTCCATAAATGGTTAGAAAAAACAAAAACAAATAAAATACACTCTAAACTGAAAGCTAGTTCCTATGCACACTTCCCCAACAGTGGTGCCAAAATGTTGAGGCAAATTAATTACCTATCATTTAATTATCAACCCGGGGGTTTCGTGAAACTTACAAAGCATGCGTGCACTATATACGCTAGAAATTAACTTCCAATTTAGATCAATCTAACTATTAAACCAAATAACGACAAACCAAATTCACCTATTCTTATTCAATAATCAATTCAAGGGAAATTATAGTAGAATGTTTGGAATTGAAATATTAATCTATCAAACTTGCATGAATTGAAATCTTAATCTACCAAACTTGCAGGAATTGAAGTATTAATCTACCACACTTGTAGGAATTGAAAAGCACACCACTCGTTCAAAAATGAAATTGCATGAAATGAAATCTACTCTAAAGGATCATGTGTGCATTATCAAATCGGGATCCTATGAAATGAATAACCAAAACCACATTATATGAAATGAAATAAAAAAAATAATATTATTAACCTCTAGATATGAAAGCAAATAAAAATAATCACTCTTAACCTCTCACACAGGAAAAAATATGAAATAAATAAATCTTAATGTATAAAAACAATAAATCTCAATCTATGAAAATAATAAATCTCACACATTATAGATGGCCAATCCAAAAGCATGAGGGATGGAAAGTTTAGAGGCTCCAAATACAAGCATAACCAAATCAAAGTGAACATCACTCATGAGTATGGGGAAAAATCCAAATTCTATGTTTAAAACAAGAGCATTTCCCCAACCTTTCACATACCAATGATAGGAGAAAACTTCCCCTATTTATACAGAAAGATGAAAAGCTATCTCATTAATGAGATTCCACGAATATCTCCCTATATCTCTAGAGTTACAATCAAAATAGGAAATGATAAGACACATGTCTTCTTAGAGTTTCAATACAAATAGGAAATGAGACACATATCCTTATGATCCCATGATCTTCTCCACTCAAATTCGAATTTGGTTTTGGGAGGCCACATAAGGGTCTTCTAGAAGCTTCCTTTTGACCTACACATGTCACCAATCTCATCACACTTGTTGGGTATAAGCATATGCGCATTATTTTCTAATTTTTAACCATAAATTCGTTTAAAAATGCTAAGAATTAATAAAGTTTGGAAAAAATGAATGTGACCCAATAATGATAACAGTAAGGTAAATGTAATAAAATGGAGGTAAATGTAATGAAATAGAGGTGTAGTGAAGGTGACAATATAGAAATATAAGTGAAAATGTAATGGAAGTGAATGACAATTTCAAGGCCCAACAACTACCCAGAAGGATTGTGCAGTTTCTGGGCTGAGCAGTTGACTACTTGTTATCGGGAAAACTAGTGTCCATTCAGAGCTGCTAGTCCCACTAAGACGGGTAGCTATCTTAGAAACAAACAAACTAAAGTTACTTGTGTTTTCCTTTATGAGAGATAGATGAGAGAGAAGCAGAGAGTACCAACCTCAATGTTTCACTAGTCTCCTTGCTTGTTTCCTCTATCCTTTGATAGAGCTTTCGCCACTCCTTTCTCACTTGTCTTGCTTCAAAGAACACTTGTAGAGTCAAAGCAGCAAAAATACCATCAAATCATAGAGATATATAGCCATAAATAATGTAGGAGCATATGTACATTAACTATACAAATGCATATACAAATCCAAGATTCAGAGATATACAAGCATATGGAGGAAAACTCAAAATAGCTTTATTGATAGAAGTAATAGAAGAGAGGATTACAACCAAGCTGTCTGATCCAACATCATCCCCCCATCATGAAAGCCATCTTCACCTCATACAAAGAAAGATCACCCAACAATGTCTTCAAAGAGAAACCAAGAGTACTTCCTTGCAAATTACAAAATTCCAACCTTTTGGATCTCTAGGATGAGGGATCCATAAATAGATGTTTACAGGAGAGTGAGTCAACTTCTGGGATTTTGATTAGTGTCATTTCACTAATAGTTCTTGGTTCCACTTGGAGATTTCAGATCTCTTACTCATCCGTAGGCGAATTCAAAGAGGCAAGTGTCATATGAGCATTTTCTAGAAGATTCTTTGGGTTCCCACCTAGCAAACTGCTTCTGCCATTTGTTTGATCTCACTCATCGTACCTTGCAGAAGAGATTTCCAGCATGCATCACACCCTCCATGTGTAATAGGTGAGATGCATCGCACCCTATGCATGGAGCAGTTTTTTTGGTCCTGTTTTGACTGGTTCTGAGTAGTTTTTCATGGAGAACTTATGGGAGATGATGTAATTAGCTGACCTTGTTCCTTTAGGGTATGAAACAACACTTTTAGTGGTTTAGAAGCCCTTGTTTTATGTACATATGTCATTGGGGTTGTAGTGACCAAATATGTCCATAACAGTTGCCCTCTAAAGCATGAGGTCATAAATCTTTTGATGTCGGGTGAAATGCTTTATAATGAGGATCCGAGGTTTTTCAAACTAGACGGTGACCTGTAATAAGATACAATACAATACGTAATCTTCAAAATATTTTCATGATCTAGCTGAGGCGGGCATTCCCATGCTCAGCTTTATAAATTCATATTTATGTACATAAGATAGACAACTGTCTGTGTGGCAGACTGATGATTCTGGTAGAGCCATCATCCTTTAGTTTAGATGATTATCTGTGTAGCTGTGATGTACATTTGATGTCTTTATTTTCCTGAATATATTGCAGCCTGGAAGGATGAAACTAGATCCGGGGTCTTCAAACTCGTTCAATCTTCTCCCAAAGTACAAGTCGATCCATGTGAAAAGATGTTCTGAAGTCAAACATGGAAATACATCGCCTAATTACCAACCAATGATGTAAACTATTAACAAGCGTGAGAGGAATCACCGATAATGATCATGACCCTCAAGGTACTGTAGTACAATTCACATGGTGTGAATACATGAGTTGATGTCGAACACCATGTAAAATCTTTCGGTCGAAGGCCATTGATGTAAACCTATCGCCAGAAGTGAGAAACTTGCCATTGAGGCATGCAAGCTTCAAAGTACTGAAAGGGTTGTTCCTAAGTCAACTTCTTGGATAATGAGCTGATGTCGACAAGAAGTGACCCATCGTAGGAGGGCCTTAATGAATCCCACATCTATTACACGGAACAGAGCAAATGATTTCTTGGAGGTGAAAATGATATGATGATGTAAGGTTCAAGGTGGTGGTCATGAAAAATGGAGAGTGAAGGTATTGTAGTAGATGAAGCATTAGCTAGGTTGGTGAATTCTCTGAGCGACTTCTCTTGAACATACCAGTGACACTAAAATGGATTGGTAGCATTAACCCAAGGTGGATGGTATGACGGACCAATGGTGATATGACCAGTGAACGGAATAACCCAACCCGACTCAATCATGGTGACGGAGTGAAAGTGTCATGTTCAAGAGTGACCTGCTACCAATGAATCCATTCAATTTTTCTTCCATTTTCCCCAGTCATTGATGACCAGTAACTCTTTATTTTTGTCAAGCTTGAGGAGGATAACATATGCTTGTTCTATAATTTTCCCTTCGGGCAAACCTGTCGCTATGTTTTAACGAGCCTAGTGATAGTGAAACTTGCTCTTGTCTGCATGGACAAGTTTGTCGCTATTGTTTTAACGAGTTTAATGACAAAGATAACTCAGTCATTTTCAATTTTAGAGAGTCTAAAAAGGGATGGAAAGGCAACTCCAGTGGTCTTTTTTCGTAATGTAATCCCTTAAGTCCGAAAAAGTATAAAATAATACGAAAGGGATGAATTTTTCGATAGTTCTAATGAGCCGAACAAGACAAGCACTCGATATTTTTGTGTAATAACCCCTCAGGTCCAAAAAGATTAAAATCTAGAGGAGGGATGGCACTTCCGATCACTTTAACGAGTTGGAGAGGCCAATTGCTCAGCAATATTTTCATATTATACGAGTCAGATGAAAAGAGCTTAAAGGAGACTCATTTTTTGAGGAACGAGTGATGTTTTTGGATAGCAACTGGTTCCAGGTAAGGTTTGGAACTTTTCGATCACGGCAGTGTAAAGAAGGTGGCTAATAGAATCACTCGTCGCAACTATTCCTCAAAAGGGTAAAAAATCAAATGGAAGTGTATGATTGGCTAAAAGGAGTGGAGGTGATGGTAAGAACATGACCAAGGTTCAAAAGCTTATAATTATGCGATCGCAAAGATTATTTACTGAAGGTGGGGTTCATTTTTTAATGAGCTTAAACTCTAGGGGAACATTTGCTCATTGCTAGGTTTATTTTTTAATGAGATTGAACTTTGCGTAAAACTGCTCATGGCTAGGTTTATTTTTTAATGAGCTTGAACTTCACGTAAAACTGCTCGTGGCTAGGTTTATTTTTTAACAAGCTTGAACTTTGCGTAAAACTGCTTGTGCCAGTCGTATAATAAGGATGTCTCATCAGTAGGTTAATTTTTTAGGGATCTTTCTGTTGGAAATAATACTGAGAGGGGGGGGTGAATCAGTATTATCAGATCAGATAAAACTTTTTCACTTTCATACTCAGATTCATACACGCAGCTTCAGTTAAGGATATCAGCGTATATACGCGACTTTGTTAAGGGCAACTAGCGTACATGCAGTAATCTTATGATTCAGTTAGCTTATCTTCAGTAAATGCATCAGAACATTATTAACCATATTAACAGTAAACAGGTGCAGTATAACAGAACAGATCATCACACATAAGGCACACACATGAACACCATGATATAAGGTGGAAACCCAATGTGGGTGAAAACCACCTGCTGCAATTTGTTTCTATCTTCCTTTAATAAGAAACTTCTTTTACAATGTACTGGTGCAGTCCTTTACCAGCACGCAGGCTACAACCTGCAGAGGGCTACAACCCTCATAGCTCTCGTACTAGCCGATCCATTTACTAGTACGTAGGTGCCAACCCTACAGAAGGCTACAACCTTCACTCGTTTTCCAGCTGCTCCTGGAAGGGAGCTACAACCCCCTGGCTCTTGTACTGGCTTTTATGTTCACCAGTACGTAGGTGCCGGCCTATTATCTTCCCGGGACCACGTTTCATACATTTTCATACTGGATCCATAAGACAATCACCATTGTAGTACAACCTGCATCATCAATCACTGAAACACCCAATACTGAATCACTGAAACCCTGTCAACAACATCATAACAACAACCAGATCCAACTCCATCTTCAAATATCTTACTTCACATTGTATACGCTACTTGGATGAACCCAACCTGCGTGTATATGCACTTTTACCAAAGCCAACCTGCGTACAGATCTGCAAATTCAAGCTTAAAACTCCGCAGCTATATCAGACATCAAAACATACCCAGATCATAATAATATGCGTCAGTAGATATAGTCTATCCACAGTCAAACCATATGAATATAATCATTCCAAGCCTTGAGATCTCATTCCATCATTCATCATCCTCCACATGAGTGAAACCTTGGTTCAGATCACCAACCCATAACCAGCATTTGGATCTCACACTTCCTCAGATCTTCATCACTCACACACTCACAAATTGGCCTAATGATCTTTCTCCTTATATAGCTTTAGGCCCTTCACAATACCACGGTCCAAGACCATAGTAACCCAATACCATCAACTCAATACTAGGGATCAACACGTCTGTCGAGACTCCATGGTCCAAAACCATAGGCACAAATTCCAAGGACTAACTACCACAGACCAAAAGTAAGCTTTCTGACATGTACGCTCTTTTCCGTTCATGAAACTGCGTGTATACCCTTCTTGGTATATAGCGAACTTGCGTACACGCGACTTGGTATATAGTGAACCAGCATGTATACGCGACTTGGGCTTAATGAACCTGCGTGTATGAACTTTCTTGGCCTGTTGTACTAAGATCTGTCCTCTGATTAAGTTGCCATCACCTGTACCAACCTCTGAGCACCTGTACCAACCTCTGAGTGAGTTGCCATCAAGGACAACACTTGAATCATAATGCCAACACTTTCCCCATGCACAACTTTGCTCCTGAGCCTTTCGTTATGCAAGCTAGGAATGACCAACCTACAAGTTTAAAGGGTTAAGAGCCTACAAACTAAGAAAATAAATGGTCGCTTTTCACTTGCGTGCAAAAAAGTTTGCATGCCCCCAGGTATAAAGTAGATTTTCTAGGTCACCATATGGAAGTTCTTGGATTAGCAAGATTGTTCCATCTGCATCGCAGATAAAACACTTCCTTGGTGATGTCCATCGAAATGGGCAAAGGTGACTGTTGTCAGTGCCAATCACATAACCTTTGACGGGGGAACCCTTTTCCAGTCCAAATCCATTTTCCTAAATGGACATGGGTATCAAACTAGTCATATTCCTAAGTGGAAGCCTACCTTATATCTGGGGTTTTCCTACCAAAGCAGACCAGGGCACATGCCTCCTGGGTTTTAGTCACAATCACCGAATCACTCGCGATCATCAAGTGGACGGACTGGAGATTGATGAGACATTCTTTATGTAGAAATACCAATTAGGGATGTCATTTGACTAACAGCTATTTTTGAACTAGGGAATGAAAGCTGTTCAACTAGGTGGACCACTCTTCCCTCATGTGGAAAACACATCACTCGGAAGAGTGAGGAAATGATAGCTCCCATGCTATAAATGTAGTCACGCCCAATGAGTAGATTGTAATCTATAGGTCCTTGAACTACCGTCACATTTATATGAATGGTTTTCCTTCTCAAAGTTATAGGAAAATTTGGAAGGATCCCTAATGGTCGATTGGTTCCTTTGTTGAAGCCTGTCAGATTTCGAATCTCAGGCAGAAGCAATGGCAAACCAAGCGCTTTCCAAGAAGCTGAGGAAAGGATACTCATAGAAGCCCCTTCATCTATGATAGTACAAACCATGATCATTATGTAAGCTTGTACTAAGATTCAGAATGATACATTAGATGGTAGGCGAGGTCTACCTAGTAGATTCCAATCGAAGGAAATGACTAGATTGCTTGGAGGTGGGACAGAATAAACGGTTGGGTAAACCTCTGACAAAATTATTTCCTATGGTAAAGGAATGGGTAGATTTCTCCCATGTTCATCGGAATCTGTGTTTACGAAAAGAATTTGAATAGTGTCATTCTCATTCTCTTTGGTGATAATATCATCTGAAGGTGGACCCTATGAAGACAAGATTGGGTCGACTACTGTCTCGACCTATTGAGTTTGGTCCAGTGTGGACTCAGAGGGTTTATCTTCAATGATAGTTGCTTCGACCGAAAACAATGGTGTATCAGTTAGATTTTCAACTAGCGATGGACTTGGCAAGAGTTTCTTGTACTCGGGAGGAAGTCACTGCGGTGAAGCAGGACAGTTATCCAAGACTCTCTTAGCTTCGTCTAGGAAGGGACAACGGTGGAGGGCATGATTGCCTTCACACAGTCTACAAGGAAATTTGGATCTTCCTTTTTTTCCATTGACTTTGTTTTCACTAGTTGATGGTGCGCTCTCAACATGATCGTCAGCAGTTGAAGACACTGGATTGTGCAAATGGGGAGACCAGTCCCTCAAGATCCATGGGATGTAGGGACAATATTGATGATAGTGGTCTCCCTTGCAAATGACACATGAAGATTTAGGTTTGTAAGGTGCAGTGTGTGGATTTTTGCTAAACGATGCACGGTTGCCCCCTTTCGTCATTGAATTCTTCTTCTTCTTCTCCTTCCCTTTCTTCTTCTTCTTAGTTACTTGGTTTTTAGCATTACTAGCTTCACCAAGTGAAGAGGAATAAGGAGAGGGAGAAACAAACGAAGTAGAAGGTGGGGGAGAGATTTCAAGGTCATCTGGTTGCTAATTTGATTGATGAGGAATTACAGTGTTTTGAACGACAGAGGTCTAGAAAAGCCATACTGGCAGGCCAATTGTGAGTCCTGGAAAAGACAATGTATCCATGTGTGGAGCACCAACATCCCCCCAAGAGGAGAAAGGACTAGGATTTCCCCCAAGGGGAAATCCTTGATTGGTAGACTCCATTTTCTCAACCTAAGATCAACGAGGGAATAGTGATGTTATTCCGATTAAAATAAATTTTATGAGGCTTTGACACAACTTGCTTTTTCAATTTTTAAGAGTCAAGAAAAAGCTAAAGATGATTCTAGTTGCCTTCGATTTTTAATAATCCTGAAGTGACAAGTGCTCCGATGGACCTTTTCTTTTAAGGAGTCTAAAAAGGAACGAAAGTGACTACTCTGGAAATCTAGATAGAGGGATTACCAGACCAATTGAAAAAATGCAGAATACTTTTTACGGTATGGCAGTCAATCTTCCCAAATGCTATGTTCAATGCATTGTGATTGATAGGGCGGCCGACACATCTTCCTAAGGATAAAGGATGTAGCCTATTGTGGTCTCCCAATATATACTCGACGGTACGTGGGAGCACAAGTCTGTACTGGCACTTTTCGTCTCAAAGAGGAGGAATCACCCAACCTATGATGAAAGCGATAGTTACCAGGCTTTACGATGCTGGAATATGTCTCTAGCCTAGACTTCTAAATGTTTTTTGTTAGGTTTCAAATCGTTTTTATGTTCATTGAAGTTTATTTTATAGTTGATCTTTCTTAAGAAGTTTTCCTTTAATGTTCACCGTGTGATGTAGATATACAATTCCTAAATATGCAATCTAAGATGATAAACAGTCGTTTACTTTATTTTTGCAATGAAAATCCTAGCTACTAAGGAAAGATAAATGAAATTCTTTCAACATAAAGTAGAGATCACACACTAGATGCACTTTTCCTAAATCAACTTCAGCATGCAGTCTCGATGCAAATGCACATGCATGTGTTGTTTTTCAGTTTCCTTAATGTGAGAATGACAAAAAGAAAAATAAGTATAGATTTGAAATATCTTCTTTCAAAGCGACAGTACTAACAATTTTCTTTTCAAAAAAAGAAAGTAAGGTCAAGTCGACAATTTGCGATTTTGAATTTAAAACTGCTTTCGACACTTAAAATACTAATGATTCAAATCAAATACATTGGAAAAAGTGTAATCAACTATCTAAAAGAGGAATGCTTTGTGAAACTCTTTCTCTTGACTAAAAACGACACTTGCGACACTTTCAAATCAAAGGACGATAGTTCGATTAAGCTACTATTTGAAAAGGAGAAATGTAAATGATGAAAAATACATAAAAAAACATTCACAATTCCTTTTAATGGAGGCTAAATAATGCAAAGGAAGATGGTTTCAACAGAGATATACTGATCATAGACAGCAAAACTATTGAATAATATTGAAGACAATGAAGAAAAAACCAAAATCTTGAGGCATAAACAGTCTTAGTCAATCATCACACCTATAGCACAGGGAAACAGGGATGCATCTCACCTACAACACAATGGAGGTGTGATGCATCCAGGTTGACAAGAAGAGACAGTGCGATGGTCCAATGATGAGACTGTGCTTGGTTTTCACTCATAGTTTGCAGCTAAGTTCAGGGATTAGGCTAAGCTAATGATTGTCAGTAAACACAAAGTATAGGGGCTGATCTAATGAGGTTATTCGAGCTACCACCAGGGCACTTAGGATGTTTGAAAGCTAGATTTTCAATTCATAAACCAACCTAGAGATTGACTGAAGCAACATTGATCTACTTTGCAGTTGCATAGCAAAAGTAGTTCGAAGGCTAGTTCACTTGACTTCAGGCTCCATCTGTGGTTTATAAAGAAAAACAAAAATAACAAAACAAACAAAATATTCGTTCCCTAGCAGAGTCGCCATTTTTTTATCAAGAAAACTGGTGTCCATTCAAAGCTGCTAGTCCCACTAAGATGGGTAGCTATCTTAGAAACAAACAAACTAAAGTTACTTGTGTTTTCCTTTATGAGAGATAGATGAGAGAGAAGCAGAGAGTACCAACCTTAGTCTTTCACTAGTCTCTTTACTTGTTTCCTCTCTTCTTTGATAGAGCTTTGGCAATTCCTTTCTCACTTGTCTTGCTTCAAAGAGCACCTGTAGAGTCAAAGCAGAAAAAATACCATCAAATCATAGAGATCTATAGCCATAAATAATGTAAGATCAGATGTACATTAACCATACAAATGCATATACAAATACAAGATTCAGAGATATACAAGCATATGGAGGAAAACTCAAAATAGCTTTATTTATGTAAGTAGTAGAAGAGAGGATTACAACCAAGCTATCTAATCCAGCATCATCCTCCCAGCATGAAAGCCCTCTTCACCTCATACAAAGCAAGATCACCCAACAATGTCTTTAAAGAGAAACCAGCAACACTTCCTTGCAAATTACAAAATTCCAGCCTTTTGGATCTCTAGGATGAGGGATCCATATATAGATGTTTATAGGAGAGTGAGTCAGCTTCTGGGATTTTGATTAGTGTCATTTCACTAATAGTTCTTGGTTCCACTTGTAGATTTCAGATCTCTTACTCATCCCAGGGCGAATTCAGAGAGGTAAGTGTCATATGAGCATTTTCTAGAAGATTCTCTGGGTTTCCACCTAGCAAATTGCTTCTGCCATTTATCTACTCTTGCTCATCATACCCTACAGAAGGGCTTTCCAGTATGCATCACACCACCCGTGTGTAATAGGTGAGATGCATCGCACCCTATGCATGGAGCAGTCTGTATGTTCCTGTTTTGACCAGTTCTGAGTAGTTTTTCATGGAAAACTTCTGGGAGATGATGTAATCAGCTGACCTTGTTCCTTTAGGGTATGAAACAACACTTTTATGGGTTTAGAATCCTTGGTTTATGGACATATGTGGTTGGGGTTGTAGTGCCCAAATATGTCTATAACACTGCTGCCCATAATTGCGTAATTCCTGGGTTGAGCAGTCCTGCTGGGAGAAATTGCATAATTTTTCCAGTGAAGGGTGATAGGAAGATTTGTGCAATTATGGAGCCTAGTAGGCTACCAGACAAGATTGTGTAATTTTTGGAGGGAAGGCTGGTTCCCCTCCAGAATTGTGCAATTTCTTGAGGAAGTTGTTCAACCTATAATTAGACCAATTCTGGAGAAACAGCCTGTGAGGGGGTGTCAACAAGCTCTCATGCATAGACTAACAGTCTGCTAAAAAATCATTGCATGAGGGCAAAGTGAATCTGAATTGGAGATATCTAATTGGGCAAGGTAGGCAAGGTACTTTGAACTTCGTAGTATAGTGATGAGATGGTCTAGGCTAGTGAGATGCTAAAAAGAGCATGAGGGTCATGAATTCTTTTTAAATTGAAGAAATGAAACAATGTATGAGGATTTTCCCAAAACGTACCATACAAAGATGACTTCTACTTATCACACCTTGCAAATCAACATATCATAGAGTGAAATGGATAATGAGAGGTACAAAACATTCATACATATGAAACAGAAGAAGAAACAAGATCAAATTACCATGCCATAGGAATCCCACCAAAATAGCTGCAACTTTATCCAATATATTCCATGCCAAAGTCTGAAAGATATTAAAACATCCAAGAGAGTCCAACCCTTTCTTACTTCAAATGATGAAGGATTTATACAAATTCTAAACTAAAAGATCTTGATAAAAATCTCAAGATATTTTCACAAATATCGTAAAATGTTTTACACAAATAGAAATAAAATGTAGGAAATACAAGAATAATGTATCTACATGGCACTATCATTGTGGATTTTTTTTGACAATGAAGAGAAATTCAAATTTGATTGCAACTCTTAGTTGATGAGGTGGCTAACTGTCTTTGAACATTTTCCTCTCGAAATCCTGCAAAATAGGGTCTTGTCATCCCTTTGTATATCTGAATCTGAGATAGATATGTAAAATATGAGAGAGGCTATTGTAGATAAATATATTATTGAGATAAACCTCTATCATTTTCACAAAATTGATCTCCTATTTTTCCAGATATTCTCTGCAAAAGGTGACTAAAACAGGACTTTGCACAGTCCAAAAAATAGGATGTAAATATGTACATGTATCTCTCATTTTATAATAGTTGTATAAAATTTGAAGTAGGTTATTTTAACTTGGAATATTAGGAACATAAAACACTTCCAATTTCTCAAGATTCGTCTTTGATTGGCCACAGTATGTTCTGCAAAAGTATGGCTAAACTGGAAAATTTGGAAAATATGTCTGCCAAGCGTCATCTGTATATCCCAAACCATAATAGATGTTAGAAAAATGAGAGAGGTTTTTGCACATGAGGATGTTGGAAGAAAAAACCACTTTTAGTTTCTAAAAATTTGTCCTCATTGGTTTGGAAACCATGTTTGAAATCAATATGGCATATAGGAAAAAGCATAGTTTCAACTCATCATGAGATAGACAAATGTCGTGGATGCGGGAGGTTACAAGGTAGTTGGGGAATGGAGGGTAACATTAACAGGAGTGCATGGGAAAAGGTCAAGGGAGGCAGATGGATTGTAGGTGGTTGAGGTTTCTTTACTAGGGCTACCATTAGTGAGTAAATTTTTGAATGAGGACCTAGGTGGAATGACACAAAGTTTTGAGCGAGACCCTACTATGAATATGAAAAGAGGAGTTTTGATCATTGACGGTAGTATGAAAATACTGACACTCACATTAGCCTTATTGGGGATGGTAGCTGCTTGGTGGTGTCAAGAACACTGTAGACCAAGGGCCTAATCATGTTGGCCAATACGGTCAAAAACTTACAACCAAATTGAACACTGAAAACAACACATTGCAAACTGTAAACTAGATGTTGAAGGATGCTTATCTAGAAAGCTTATTGCAAACTTAATCTACACTAATCTATTGAAAAATCATTGAAGAAAGTGATACTAAAGTGGAAAATCAACCAATCAAGCAGTTGTTGTAATGATGAGGTTGCTTGACGGTGCTTGAATCGGAACTTAATTGGAAATTCTACCAGCAAAATATAGACATAATACATCTGGCTCTGTAAAAGGAAATCTGGTTTGTCATTCAACTTAAGAAAATATTCCATATATGATGCTATAGGATCATAAAAACCAGATTCTATTTGCTGCCCCAACTCATTAACATATGCTCTCGGCTAGAGATTGTCACATCCTTGCTGTAAATCAAAACATCCAAGGGTAGCTTTAGCTTTTCTTCTTTGGGACGAGAGAGAGTTTCCAAGAATAGTTTAGATCTTGGAAATCATATGATTCAATTTGAACATCCAACAGTTAAATTTCATTTTCTAATCTTTCAATAACTAAACCAAGAAAATAATTTTTACCTTCAGGTGTGAGTCAATTATATTTCAAACAACGAAATATTGATGTTGAGAAATTCTGATCAATCTAAAATTTTGCTAACTCATTCCTTAAAGTTAATAATATTTTCCTAGATAAAGGATTTGCCACATACCCTGTCATCGATGATTATCATTAATGCTTTGAAATCTGGATTCTTTGGCAGTGAAGTGACTATGAACTTTGAAGCTTGAGATCTTGAATAATGGAGTCGCCAGGCAGATGATTCAATGTTCTTGTGTCCGACTACTGTCCACCATCAATAACCATATCTAAATCATTATCGTTGTTTCCCAAGGAAGATAGATCTTTCGTCCCCGACAATGGCGCCAGTATGTTATCACTCTGTATCTCCAAGGCTGAGGAACAGTCCAACTGAGGTAACCACAAAACAATCTTCTAGCTTGGTATCTAGTGCTACCAAGCTAGAGAGGCCTCCCTCCAAAGGATCACATCCAGGAGGGTTGGATAGTTTAGGGTTTTAGGCTAGATGTAAAGTGTAGAGGGTTGTTTGATTTGATTTTGGTTGGGTAGTCACAAGGATGAGTGAATTAGGTCAGAGAAGTAACTGGGTCAGGGAAAAGTGAATCTGAATTGCATACATCTGATGGGGCAAGGTAGGCAAGGTACTTTGAACTCAGTAGTATAGTGATGAGATGGTCTAGAATAGTGAGATGTTAAAAAGAGCATGAAGGTCATGAATTCCTTTTAAACTGAAGAAATGAAACAATCTATGAAGATTTTCCCAAAACAGACCATACAAAGATGAATTCTTCTTATCACACCTTGAAAATCAACATATCATAGAGTGAAATGGATCATGAGAGGTACAAAACATTCATACATATGAAACAGAAGAATAAACAAGATCAAATTACCATGCCACAGGAATCCCACCAAAATGGCTGCAACTTCATCTAATATATTCCATGCCAATGTCTGAAAGCTATTACAACATCCAAGAGAGTCCAACCCTTTCTTACTTCAAATGATGAAATATTTATACAAATTCTAAACTAAAATATCTTGATAAAAATCTCAAGATCTTTTTACAAATATCCTAAACTATTTTACACAAATAGAAATGAAATGTAGGACATTCAAAACTAATGTATCTACTTGGCACTATAATTATGGATTTTTTTGACAAGGAAGAGAAATTCAAATTTGATTGCAACTCTTAGTTGATGAGGTGGTTAACTGCCTTTGAACATTTTCCTCCCGAAATCCTGCAAAATAGGGTCCAATCATCCCTTTGTATATCTAAATCTAAGATAGATATGTAAAACGTGAGAGAGGTTATTGTAGATAAATACATTATTGAGATATTCCCAATATTCTCTACAAAAAGGTGACTGAAACAGGACTTTGCACAGTCCAAAACATAGGCTGTAAAGATGTACATGTATCTGTGATTTTATAATCGCCGTGTAAAATTTGAAGTAGGTTATTGTAATTTGGAATCTTAGGAACCCAAATCTCTTCCATTTTCTCAAGAGTCATATCTGATTGGCCACAATATGTTCTCCAAAAGTATGACTAAACAGGGAAATTTGGGAAATATGTCTGCAAAGCATCATCTATATATGCCAAACCATAATAGTTGTTAAAAAAATGAGAGATGTTTTTGTACATGAGGATGTTGGCAGAGAAAATATCTTTTAGTTTCTGAAAATTTTTCCTCATTGGTTTGGAAACCATGTTTCAAATCAATATGGAATATAGGAAAAATCATAGTTTCAACTGATCATGAGACAAACGAATGACGTGGATGTGGGAGGTGATAAGGTAGTTAGAGAATGGAGGGTAACATAACCAGGAGTGCATGGGAAAAGCTAAAGGGAGGTAGATGGAGTGTAGGTGAGTGAGGTTTTTTTAATAGGGCTACCATCAGTGAGTAAATTTTTGAATGACGACCTAGGTGGAATGACAAAAATTTCTGAGCGAGACCCTAATATAAATATGAAAATAGGAGTTTTGATCACTGATGGCAGTATGCAAATACTGACACTAACAATAGGGAGGCTCCAAAATGAAGCTAAAGAAAAATTTTGGAGGGTGGTTGTAGCGGCTAGAACTGAATAACGAGAACTCATATATGTGATGAATTTATAGGCTAATTTAATTAACTATTTAATTAAATTAGTTATCTTTCTCTATTTTAGCTTCATAGTTACACTATAATCTATATTGTCATGTTAATTATGAAATATCTACAATCACATATACAAACATCTTTCTTGAGATATATATTAAGTTTATTAATATTTACTTTTAGTTTTAATTATATCAGAGCTTTATACTTTTATTCAATCTATAATTTCATATAAAGGGAAACTCGTCCCATAATTCTAGTCAGAGCCATCATCCAAAACGGAAAAGGATACGGTCTAAGGTCCTGATCGAGTGGTTTCTGCCAATGCTGATGCTGACATTTCAGGCCATGAATAGGTATTCATATGATTAATGGATGACATCCCAAATTAGGTTCTGGCTATAAAACCATAAAATGCAAAGGATATTCCTAGGAATATAAAGAGACTATAACATCTTCTGTCACTCTAGGTTTTTTTATAGGTTTACCTACTAATTCTAAAAGTGTGGGTGTGTAATGAAGATTAGATAATTGTAATTCATCCATAGTTCCCTTTGTCATGACATCAATTTCATTTCCTAAATATATTATAGTGTTTGCAATTGGAATATTATTGATGTGAATTTTAAAAATAGGAGTACTAGGATAAAGATATTTCTCCACAAAGGATTTACCCAACATTATATTTGCTAATTTTCCAATGACTAGTATTGTTTGTGGATATTTTTATTTCTTCCTCATCTTTTCAAACATGAATCCCTAATTGCTTTAACATAGAATGAAATATATTTTATTACTTGGAGTAAAGGAATTTTATACAAGCCTTCTCTAGTTCATCCAATAAATCATATTTATATTATTTGATTTTCTTAGCCAAATTCAACCTTTCTATAGAAGGAGGGAATTTAGATCATTGTGGTTGATCTATTGTAGAATAAGAAGCTTGTTTTATTATAATAAAATTGCTTTTATTGTTTGATTGATCAAGAGTTTTCTCCTGAATTGTTTTCTTCAATAATTACAGGAGAACCTTTATGAATTGCATTTAATAATCTTAGATAAATATCATTTAAATGGAGAGGGGTAATCATATAAGTTGAAAAATTTTGCAACTTAGCATTGTAAGCGAGTTGCGCTACTTTATTATTTGGGTCTAGAATAGGTTGTGCATATAAATGCATACACTACGTAAGAGGTTGATTTGATGGTAATTATAATTGTTGTTATTATGGAATTTGTGGTTTTTGAGCTTTAGTAGGATACGATTGTTAAACATATGGGGCATATTTGGTTTACAAAGGATATTGTGGATATTAATGTGGGAAATATGGATAATTTGGCAATTTTCCATAGGTAGAAAATCGCTAATGTTAGGGGAATGGGTTCGGCTAGGGTTTGGAGGCTAGGGTTTCAGGTGGAACCTCGCTCGGGTCATGGGTAAGTTTCTGCAGGCGGAACCTAGCTCTCATACAGGTGCAGGCGCAGGGGACCTTCCACGGATGACTGGCAGTTGGAGGTGGCAGTCGGTGTTTTGTTTTACTGTGAAGGATTTACACAAAGGGTAAACTGCAGGTCTCCGCTTTTTCTCGTTTCCTGTTTTCTCGAGTGAATGCAACCCTCTTCCTTGTCTGTAGCTGTCATTTTCCTCGAACGCATCTTTAAACCATGGTTAATCCGAGCGAGTTGGTGGATTTGGACCCGGAACTGGAGGATATACTATCTATGTGGGGTAAGGATCCCACAGTTCAAAATGTTGAGCATTTTTTTGGTGCTTATGAGCTTTCGAGGCAGGCGGGTTTCTCTCTGGAGACAAAACCTTCTTTTTTAATCCAAGGCAGTGGCTCGAACAGGGAAAGCTATAACCCTCGCCACCAGGTCTCATGCAAATCACTGGATAGGGAAGCTGAGGCGGATGGGCCGTCATCAGGGGCAATTCTTTCTGCAAACAAGGATAACCCTGGGTCGTTCCGGCATTTCTCTCTGAAGGGTTTTGAGGATACAGGAAAATTGGGGCTTTCCTCGGGTCTTGGTATTGGAAGGGTTCCTGGCGGGGCTTCTTCACTATCTAGGGTTTCACTGTCAAAGGTCGACCCTGTTCCAAAATATATCCCAGGTGATGGTTTCGTGGGTCATCTTGGCGACCTCGCCGGAGAGACGAGGGGTTACAATGAATCGGAACAAGCTCCTCTTTCTTCTGGGAGTCCAGCTCTTATTTTCTCGGCCCCTGTTCAGCCACAGCCGGAGGTAGATGTACCAGCGGATCCAGTCCAGGAGGGTCCAGAATGGACAGGCGAAGCCGGAGAAACTAGGGTACCAGCTGAAGACTCAAGGAAAAAAGGTGAGAAGTGTAAACCCCAAGGGCCGATTGGTTCTCAGGAATTGGTAGGGAATTTAGTGTTAGGCATGGAAATCTCCATTGAAGAATCTCTAGAAGTAGCGGAAAGCACCCTTGTTGGAAGGGCAAGAGGAAAGAAGTTCTCGTCAGAATTTATTCAAGCGTGGGGGGAACAAGTTTTCGTTTCGGAAAGCCCTCTTCGATTTGAGGCCCAATGTTTAGCCAAAGGCTGGTTTATGCTTCGCTTCGAGGAAAAGAAAGATGCAGAATGGGTTTTGGAGCGGAATTGGAGCATAGGGAGTATCCCGGTCCTGATGAAGCATTGGAGCCCCCTCTTCGATGCTATCAAAGAAAGAACAGACGAATTTCCAGTGTGGGTGAGGGCCCCGGGCCTCCCGTCGTTTTTATGGACTGAAGCTGTGTTCAAAGCTATCGGTAATAGATTGGGCTCCTTCCTGGAGGCCGATATGTCTTTTCTGAAAACGAAGAACAGGGCAATGGCCCGTATCCTGGTGAGTCTCAACCCGAGCGGCGGCCTTCCTCAAAAGATCAATTTACAGTATAAAGAGTACGTTTTTGAGCAGCTCCTCGACTATGAACACTTGCCCTTTCGGTGTCATAGCTGCCACGAGTATGGGCACCTTGCCAAGGACTGCCCTCTGTTCAGACGAAGGAGAAGATTCCGAAGGACCCCTGTTACTAGAGAATTTACATTCAATCGGGTTCCCCCTCCTCAGGACAGAGCAGGAAATGCGAGTCAGGCAGTGGAAGACATGGAGACTGAGGAGATCCTGAAAGAGTCAGCGGTGGAAGAACCCCAACTCCACGAGGCGACCCGGTTAAATGATTCTCCGCGGACGGTACCAATGGAGGAGAACGCCAAGGATGCAGCGGTAGAACACCAACCCGACAGCGAGCAGGATAAGGGTATGTGCTCAGGCTCTCCTTCCATCTCCCTTCAAAATCCTGAGCATATTTCAAATTCTGTGCAAAATTCTCCTTCTGTTTTTCCCTTACATATTTCGGGCCATAATGAAAATGATGCAATTCCTAAAATCAAGTCTGATATTGACTCTATTTCGGATGCATTACCGTCCCTTGATTTGAATAGTGAAGAGAAGTGGCCTCCTCTGGCTTCCCCTCCATCCCATAACCCTTGCCCTTATAACCTAAGATCCATGGGGGGAAAATCTGGTTTGCCTGTTGCTGCTGGGGGTTTAGGACAATCTCTTGGCCTTAGCTCAGCAAAGAATAAGAGAGGTAGGAAATCGGACCTTTCAAAGGCAAAGTTGAAAGCAAAGCTTGACGTGGCCGATGGAAAACAATACTCAATCCCCGGGGTTCTTAGAGCTGTGCAGACCCCTGACCAGGTTATCAAATGATTTTGTCATCATGGAATTGCAGAGGGTTAGCCAATAAACCCAAAAAATTGGCCTTGCGAGATTGGATTCTAAACTCTAAAGCAGACATTGTTTTTCTCCAAGAAACTCTAGGGAAGGGTACTGAGGTGGAAGCTATGCTAAAGACCCTCTTACCGGGATGGGTTTTTTCTGCCATTGATTCATCTGGCCACTCAGGGGGTCTTGCAATCGGCTACAAAGAAGGAAGAATTAAAGTAATCAATCAGTGGGGGACTAAGCAAGTTTTGGGTATGGAGGTCCTCACACCTGTTTTCCCCCGTCCCTTTTCCATTGTAAACATCTATGGTCCTTGCCAAGGAAGAGAATCGTTCTGGGTAGATCTGATGGCAAAATCTATTATGAAGTCTTCCATGTTGATTGTGGGAGGTGATCTGAATTTTTCTATTGGTAGAGCTGAGGCTTGGGGACCTTCAGCCAGGGAGGATCCCCTGTCGGATTTCTTTCATAAATTCCTTGAAGACTATCACTTCACAAATCCATCTCCGGTAAAGCTCAAGCCCACTTGGAGGAATAGAAGAGTAGGGGAGGATTAGATAGCCAAGAGACTAGATCGTTTTCTTCTCTCCGAGGATCTCATATCAAATGCTCCTATTTTTAGACAGTGGGTGGAGGAAATTGGTAATTCTGATCATTTTCCAATCTTTCTGGATATAGCCTTCCCTCCCCCAAAGCCTCCAGCACCCTTTAAATTCAACCCTTCATGGCTTCAAGATCCTTCCTTTAGCACTCTTTTCAAAGATACTTGGATTCACCCGGGTAATAATGCAAGAGAGGATAAAGGTTTTCTGTTCATGGAGAACCTTAAGAGACTAAAAAAAGCAACCATATCGTGGGCAAAAGATAGGAAGATGAAACAAAATGAAGATCTATACAAAATCAGGGAGGAATTGAAGATGTTGGAGAGCACTGAGGAGGATGGCTATCAGTCGCAGTCTTTAAAAGATAGAATTCTTCATCTGGAGAAGCTTCAAAATAAAATTCTTTTAGACAAGGAGGAAGATTGGAGAATTAAGAGCCGGGCAATATGGTTAAAATCTGGTGATGAAAATACCAGGTTTTTTCATAACTATGCAAAAGGAAGGAAATCAGTAAACACCATTTGGAGCCTTAAAGATGAAGAAGGGAGGGAGGTCAGCTCCTTCTCTGATCTTTCAAGCTTAGGAAAGAGGCATTTTGAAAGAATTTTCTCTGATTCAGGGGAGGCTACTATTGCTGAAGTCCTTAGAACAGCTCAGTGTTTCCCGAGGTTTGTGGAGGAGGAAGAAGCAGAGGACCTTTCTATACCTGTTTCCAAGGAGGAGGTTGAAGCAGCAATGAAAATTATGGCAAAAGACAAGAGTCCTGGCCCTGATGGATGGACTATTGAACTTTTCCTTTTCTTTTTTGACCTGATTGGTTCTGAAATCACTGATGTAATAGAAGAATCAAGACAGAAGGGAGAGGTCTACAGGCCTTTTAATTCCACCTTTATAGCCCTCATTCCAAAGAAAGATGACCCGGGAAACTTTGAAGATTTTAGGCCGATTTCCCTGTGCAATTGTATTTATAAAATCATAGCAAAAGTGATTGCTATCCGAATCTTTCCTATACTGTCTAGGAACATTTCAATGGAACAATTTGGGTTTCTAGATGGCAGGCAAATTCATGAAGCAATTGGGGTAGCACAGGAGGTTATCCACAGTGTCAGGCAAAAGAAAATGAAGGGAGCGGTCTTAAAAATAGATTTATCCAAAGCCTATGACCGCATCAACTGGCTTTATTTGCGAATGATGCTGACTCATCTGGGCTTCAACTACTCTTTCACCAGCTGGATTATGGGATGCATCACAAATGTCAGTTTTGCAGTTCTGATCAATGGCTCTGCTTCCCCTTTTTTCAACAGCCAAAGAGGTCTCAGGCAAGGGTGCCCCTTATCGCCGCTCCTGTTCCTGTTAGTGGCAGAAGGACTGAGCAGATTGATCCACAAGGCCAGAAGAGAAGGGAAGGTAAAAGGTATCGAGGTAGCAATCAACCTCTTTATCACTCATTTGCTTTTTGTCGATGACATTCTGATTTTTACAAATGGTTCATCTAACGAAATTAAGGAGTATAAAAGCATTTTTGATCTCTTTCTGAAAGCCACTGGAATGCAGATAAACACTAGAAAGTCTCAAATATGTGCAGCAGATCTTGACAGAAGAGAAAGAGAAAGAATGACCAATCTTTTTACTTTTCCTCTTCAGCCTCTGGACATTCCCTTTAAATATTTGGGGTTCTGGTTAAAGCCAGTAGCCTACAAGAAAGAGGATTGGCATTGGCTCATTGCAAAGATTGAAGCCAGAATAAATCACTAGAGTTTCAGGTGGCTTTCTAGAGCAGGCAGATTGACACTCCTCAAATCAGTCCTGTTAGCCATCCCAGTTTACTGGGCTGCTCTAACTTGGGTCCCTAAAGGAGTGTTGGAGAAAATCAGGAAGATATGCAGTAGATTCTTATGGGCAGGTTCTGCAAAGGACTCATCGGTTCTTCCATGGGTGGCATGGGATAAGATTGCAAGACCTAAAGAATGGGGAGGATGGGGAATCAAAAGACTCCCCGAGTTCAATTTGTCTCTGGCAGCAAAGTCTGGGTGGAGGTTAATATCGATGGAGAATCTCTGGACAAAGGTGGTTAAAAGGAAGTACATAGACCCAATCCCTTTAGAAGACTGGATCCGGAGTCAGCAAAAGAAACAGAAGAATATATCTGTCATTTGGAAGGCTACGCTGGAAGCTTTCTCTGTGATAGAACAAGGCCTTGCCTGGAAAGTGGGAGATGGTAGTCACATCAGAGTTGGAAGGGACCCTTGGGTGGGGTGCAATGAAGCATATGCTCTGTCTCCAGGTCTCCTTAGACACCTTGATAGTAAAGGAATAGTCACTCTAAATCAAGTGGAGAAAGTTGGTCATTCCACTATTTGGGGTCAGGCATGGAAAAATGATGAAGAACTAGGTTTAAATATCAGATGGAAGAATGAATGGGCCTCCTTCATCCAAGAACTCCACCATTCACATGTCAGACTCAAAAACGAACCTGATAAGCTGATCTGGGCTTTGGGTAAATCTGGAGATTACTATCCCAAAGAAGGGTACTCCTTCCTAATGAAACAGAAAGGATGGGATATCCCTGAGTGGTGGTCTAAAAGCATTTGGAAACTGTCAAGTCCAGCAAAGGCCAGGCTTTTCCTTTGGTGTGTGCTGAAAGGAAAAATCCCAACCTGGGATAGACTACAAGCTAGATACCTTATCGGTCCAGGAAGATGCCCCTTATGCAAATCAGATGAGGAATCTATTAGACATCTTTTTACATCTTGCACTGTCTCTTTAAAGATATGGGAAGAGCTTACAGTTCTTCTTAATATTAAAGCTCAGTGGGGGTCTGAACCTCTGGAAGATGCATGGAGAAATTGGTGGCAGAATCACCCGGATGGAACTTTGAGAAACCTGCCTCTCATTTTCTTCTGGGGTGTATGGCTAGCGAGAAACAAAAGTATTTTCCAAGATAATACCATCCCCTCATCTGTTATTGCATCTAACTGCGCAGCCATCTACTCAGCTATTCCAGCCCCTGAAGTGAAAAATCCCCCAATCCGTGACAAGCCTCTTATTATCAAGGAAGGCATTCCTTGGGCTTTTTTTGATGGAGCATCCCAGAATAATAAGGTTGGCGCTGGGATGAGCATTCATATATCCGCTGATCATTATCTTAAAGCTTCTGTTGGTTTGGGTTCCGGGACTAATAACTTTGCCGAGTTGTCTGCTTTACATCTTTTGCTTTGCTGGCTTCTTCAGAGGAACATTTTCACTATACAAATCTTTGGCGATTCTCAAAATGTCATTAAATGGGTCAATGGAAATGCATCATGTCAAAATCAGACTTTAAAGCCTTTGTTAGAAGAAATTGTGTTATTAAAGTCCTCTTTTAACAGTTTTCATATCTGTCATATCTACAGGGAGAATAATGAAGAAGCCGATCAGCTTTCTAAAGCTGGCTTACAACAGGTTTTGGGCGGATGGTCGATAGAGGAATTCTTCCAGGGGCAACAAACCACATCTCATCAACCCCCTTTCGCACCTCCTCATTGAGCGGGGACTCCTCTCCTCCCTTTTTTTCACTTACGGTTTTGTGTACTTACATGTTTTTAAAGACTCTGTCATCATATATTTTGTATATTTCTGTTCCGGCCTCCTGAAAAACTGTTTCAAAACATTATTATTTTTCACACAGTCGTCAATTATATATGCCAGCTTGATATATGGGGTTGTTTTCCTTCATAGAAGGAGACCCCAAGTCGTGTTTTTTAAAAAATGTTTGTTTAAAAGCTCAGGAAGAGGGATAGTGACGGACAATCATACTTGACTGAGTCATGTTGTTATGCTTTTTGATGTACAAAAAGCCTACAGTCAGTCGGGGATAGCTCTAGTCGAGCCAATTACTATGACAGTGATCCAAACAGAATGTAAAACTTTTTATTATGCTAATGAAAAGTTTTGATTTTTTCTTCGGAGAAAAAAGAAAATCGCTAATCATATTTCCAAGGTTAGTTTTGAGGTTTTTCTAGTGACCATGCTCGCCAAGGCATAAGAGGACTCCAATTTTATTGGGGGTGTTGTTAGTTTGAATAATAATAATTAAATTGTTGTTTAGGGACTTGAAACATAATTTATGTATGCAGCTACTATGGTCTCTTTGGTGCAACAAAACAAGGTTTTTCTATAGCTTCTTTATCTCTTCCATAGTCCATTTTAAGTTCTCGTATTGAAGGGTAATTTATTGTTGCATGTTTCCCTGCAAACATACCACAAATTTCAATATTATTCAAAGGAAATTCTCTTAAAGTATGTTTCTTTCTACATTTTGGATAGGAAATAGACAAAGTTTCATTATCTTCCTCTTTCTCTTAAATTTTAATCTATGTAATTTTAAGATACTAGCACTTAGAATATTAATTTTGAAAATTTCCAAAAAATTACCAATTTCAACTCTACCTATCCCACCAATTGTTGTTTTGTTGAATGTAAAAGTGGTGTCTCTAGGTACCTCACCATATTTATGTTTTCTTTAAAAAATATGTTTCTATAGATCATATATTTCTATATAATTTAGTTATAATACCTCTTTTTCCTATAAGATTAAGTAAATCTATCCATTCATATATGATTTAATGAAAGAAAAATATTTTAAGAATATCTAAATCTAATTTATGCTTCTTAGAACTTTTCACATTATAATGAAATATTTCTATATAATATTCAAGGCTGGCATCCTCTTTGTGTGCCATTTTAACATTTCCTTTTTGAAAATCTGGAGTTATACAATAGTAATGATATTTTGGAAGAAAACATTAACACATTTTATCCCATTTTTGATAATAATAGTTCCCAATGCCATAAACCAATGCAAAGCTACATCTTTAAGAATAGTTGGAAATAACTTGGGTTCCTGAGCATCAAGAGAGCAATCATAACAACAACATCATACATCGACTTCAGAAAATATAGTTTCATGATATTCAACCCTCATATCATGGAAATTAGGTGATATTGATGGTGGAATATTTTTCAATTGGACATTTACTTTTGGGTCAAAAATGGAAAATCCAGACACATCTTCAACATTAGATGTCCCTGTGCCTTTCACTTTTTTTATCCTTTGTTTTCATGCATATTACCTTGTACACATATTCATTTTTATCTTTGTTTTCATACATATTACCTTATACACATTCCTCCGACGAAATATAATATTTTGGTTATTTTATAGGATTCTCCGTAAATGGTATTTATATTTTTCCACTAATTAATTCTTCACATGTTTGATAACATGAAAGTATGATAGCTTATTGTGCACTAGATACTTCTATAACTCCTTCTTTGGTTTCTCCTCTATTGTGACAAGCCGAAATTCTACCTGATTTTCCTCCCCCAGTAATGCTACATGCAGATGGATTAGTGGAATATGAGTCTCTTACTACACCACTGAGTAGGAGTAGATGGAGTCATGGGTGGGAACTTTTTCTACCTCTAATAAATCTACATCATGGATCTCCACATATATGCATGCATCATAGTTATCATGAATCTACATCATGGATCTCCACATATATGCATGCATCATATTTATCATGATTTGAATTTAGTGTAGTTTCATATATGCATTAAAACTAATACCGCGGAGAAGCTAATTCCTTGTAGAAATTTCCATATATGCATGCATCATATTTATCATGATTTGAATTTAGTGTAGTTTCATATATGCATTAAAACTAATACCGCGGAGAAGCTAATTCCTTGTAGAAATTCCCTAGAAATGATGTTAAAAATGTCACACAATTTATATAATGAAATTATATTACATTAAATTATTGACCAAGGATGTGCTCTTCTGAAGTGCTTAAATTTTATGTGATATTTATTTCATTATTAACTATTATTTTAATAAAAGAATATTACTCACGAAAATACTTCTAATTTAAAGAAATAACCTTGAAATAATTACAAGTATGAAATAGAAAATTAATGAAATTCTATAGGCATCACTTTGATCACTCAATATTGTCATCTATCATACCATGATTCTATAATCACATATCATGGTCTTCCATTCATTAGTGATTTGAATGTTCTTGTGATCATTTAATTAAGCAGTCTATTTAATGACCATTTGTGTGTTAGGGTAATTGCAATTATTATGAAAAATACACTCATTAATCATGTTCATAAAAAAAAAATTCATGGAAACTTTAATGAGAACAATGAATGAAACTAGAATCAAATTACTACATAAATGAAAACTATTCTTATAATGATAATGTAACACATCTCAACGCACAAAGACCTTGGCTCAAGCTACATTCCATTTAATTAAGCAGTCTATTCAATGACAATTTGTGTGTCAGTGTAATTGCAACTCTTATGAAAAATACACTCATTAATCACGTTCATAAAAAAAGAATTCATGGAAACTTTAATGAGAAGATTAATGAAACTAGAATCAAATTACTACATAAATGAAAACTATTCTTATAATGATCATGTAACACATCTCAACACATGAAGTCCTTGGCTCAAGCTACATTGTAGAGAAAGTTACAAAACTAAAGGAAAATCGACATGACATGTAGAGATCAACACATGAACAGGGAAATCAATATTATTATGTTAATACTCAAAATCAAGTTACAACACTATTATCTTGAGATATATATTATCCCATATGGCTCTCTAAACTACTATTTATATATCAATTACAATAATCTTTTGAAACGTATTCTAGCTATGGTGGTAACTATAGGTTGTGACTTTCTATCAATGGTAACTAAAAAAATCAATATAGGGGATTTGATTGCCATGATCTTCAACTACTGAAATCGCTAACAAATTTCATACTTTAATACTTTCATGACACATTTCATGAAATTATCCATGTTACTCCTTGAGTAATCTTGATTTCATTTGTAGTTTATTTGGCTCAAAATGTTCTATTATGTTACTCACATTATGACCACACTATGTCACTTGTTGTGTTTGATCTAGAATTTGTTTAAGGAACACATAACCATATTTAAAGGATCAAGAATCATCTATGAGTTTTGTTTTTTGCTTTTGGACTTGTGTAACCATATATAAAATCAAAACTACTACAATAATTGTGTAGTTTCTATAGGATCTAAGATTCCTGTAGCAATGAATTAGTAAATGATATTCAAGAATATTTGCATATAAAAATGTGGAAAATGTATGAAATAGACAAATTAAAACTTGGATTCCTTCTTGATATGCATATTTGTTAGAAAATGAGAATATATGGGGAAAATGATCAATAATAAGCAACAAGGTACCTAATTAAAGGTTGAAAAGTGTGACTAGAAGTGACAAAAAACAATAGAAAAACAAGAATCCAACACATGCAAATCCAAATATAACAGTTCTATAAAACTTTCCAATAGAAATAACATAATTTTTGGATTAAATAATGGGCATAAAAGCATCTCAATGTAAAACATAAATGGGGAAAGCTAGTTAAATTCCAGAAGATTGTACGAAAATGTAGTTCACATAGCTTACTTAAAAATGATTGCACATAATCCACATATATGACTGAAAACTATCTTAACATCCATCTAATTGATAATTAATTATTTTCACATAATTATCCCTTATATTTCATATATCAAAATTGATGATCATTGTAATTTTTTTTCTTAACATTAAAATCACATCTATATTTCACATTATATACAAAAAGAGAACACAACAGTTGTGATTGGTAGCTTGGCTCATGTGAAACTAGAACCCCAATCAATTTAATATCAATCACCTTGTCCATATTAGGTATATCAAACTATATATCAACTTAATTGAAAAACAAAATCACCAATAAATATAATTGCCTATGATTGTTCATGATAATAGGCAAAAGCTAAAAGAAATCAAACAAAAGATCGAGAAGAGGGAGTATGAAAATTGTCCTCTACAAATACACCATCATATTTCATGGTCCTCCTTTCTTTCTCATAGGATGCTCCTGATAATTGAGGTTCTTCATCCAATATAATAAGATTGGATTGATTTCTCTCTAATACAAAGGAGTCATCCTCCTACTTCAGATTATCTATCTCCTCTATAATGTGCATGATTGATAGTTCAATGTTGTAGACACCTTTGCACATAGCCTTTAATTTTCCTCCATATATCCTAATTATATAAGGAATTTAATCCTTTTATTATTTCTTATTTTACAATGCTTGAGCATTTAATGTTTTGACCAACTAGTAAGTTTCAATTATCCCCAAAAAACTTGGTTTCATAGGTGAGGGATTAGATTGGATGAGTTATACATTCTTAGTTTCCTCTAGGACCTAAGCATTAGTGAGGCTCTGTCTCTTGGCTCTAATAGCATTCTCTAACTCCTAAATTTCATGTTTTTCAACTATAGATAATTTCTCCTAAAAACACTTCTAATCCTCCCAAGACTCACCTACCACTCTAGAGGAATGAGTTGGGTGTCCAAAGGTTGACATCCTATAGGGATTAGCCCTAAATTTTCTCTTATTTCCACCCCCTTACTTGCTGGCATTACAACTCATCCTTTCTGTTAGAGCCTAGATTTGTCTCAGGCTGAAAATACAAGGTTCTAGGTCCACATCAAACCACGCTCAGCCTCGTAGCTATCCCTACGAGGACAGGAGAGGGCTCTCTCCGGTGTTACAGGGAAAAGTGTCTACACAGAACTGCTTATCCCACTAAGGTGTGGTAGCTACCTTAGAAACAAACAAAGTAAAGCTACTTTCATTTTTCGTTTATGAAATATAGATGAGAGAAGAACAAAGAAGACCAACCTCTGTCTTGCGCTAATCTCCTAGTGCGATTCCTCTCTCTCTTGATAGTCTTTCGCTACTTGCTCCCTTTTACGCCCAGCTTCACAGAGTACTTGTAAGATCACAGTAGCATAGCACTATACAAGAACATGGATCTATAATCATAAACAATCTAGGATCAGATGTAAATTGACCATACAAATTCATAAAATCTAAATGACACAAGAGTATGGAGGAAAACTTGAATAGCTTTTATTGATAAACAAGAAAGAGCCAAGGGAGTTACAACCAGTTGTTCTGACCCAACATCATCCTCTCAGCAAGGAAGCCCCTCTTCACCTCATACAAAGCTTAGATCACCCAACAATCTGATGTTGTCTCAAGAAACCAATAACAATTCCTTACAATATGCAAAATTCCAGCCTCTGGATCTTTGGGATGAGGGATCCATATATAGATATCTGTAAGGGAGATGAGTCAGCTTGTGATTTGATTGGTGTCTTCCCTCTGATATTTCTTGCTTCCACTTGGAGATTGATGATCTCTTACTCATCCTTGGTCGAATTCAGAGAGGCAAGTGTCACAAGAGAAGTTTCTGGAAGTTTCCATGCCTCTCCACCTCGCGGAATGACACTGCCATTCATCACTTCTCGCCCATCGCACCCCATAGAAGGGCTTTTTGAAATGCAATGCACCCACACAGTGTATTTAGGTGAGATGAAACGCACTTTGCCTATGGAGTAGCTGAAATGATCCTGTTTTGACTAGTTCTGAGCAGTTTTTCATGGAGAACTTCTGGGAGAAGCTGTAATCAGTTGACCTTGTTCCTTTAGGGGTTAGAACAACACGTTTAGGGACTTAGGAGCCCTTGGTTTATGTACATTTCATGATTGGGGTTGTAGTGCCCAAAAATGTCTATAACAGTTGCCCCCTAAAGCATGAGGTTGTTAATCTTTTGATGTCGGGTGAAATGCTTTATTATGAGGATCCAAAGTTCTTTCAAGCTGGGAGGAGACCTGTAATAAGATACAATACAATACATTATCTTCATAATATTTTGATGATCTCGCTGAGGCGGGCATTCCCATGCTCAGCTTTATAAATTCATTTTCATGTACATATGACAGACAATCGTCTGAGTGTAGACTGATGATTCTGGTAGAGTCATCATCCCTTTGATTGGATGATTATCTGTGCAACAATAATGTACATTTGATGCCTTTATTTCCCTGAATATATATCGCATCCCGGATGGATGAAACAAGATCCGGGGTCTTCAATCTCGTTCGATCTTCACTCGAAGTACAAGTCTATCCATGTGAGAGATGTTCTGGAGTCGAACATGGAAAGACATCGCCTGATTACCAGCCAATGATGTAAGCTGTTAACAGGCGCGAGAGGAATCACCGATAATGATAATGACCCTCAAGGTACTGCAGTACAATTCACGTGGTGTGAATAAAAGACTTGGCATCAAACACCACGTAAAATATTTCGGTCGAAGGCCATTGATGTAAACATGTCGCTGAAAGTGAGAAACTTGCCATTGAGGCATGCAAGCTTCAAAGTACTGAATGGGGTGTTCCTAGATCGACTTCTTGGATAATGAGCTGATGTCGACAAGAAGCGATCCGTCACAGGAGGGCCTTAATGAATCCCACATCAGTGACACGGAACGGAGCAAATGATTTTAATGGAGGTGAAAACGATCTGATGATATAAGGTTCAGGGTGGCGGTCATGAAAGAATGGAGTGTAAATGTATTGTAGTGGGTGAGACAAAGGTGAATTCTCTGAATGACTTCTCTTGAACATATCGGTGACACTGGCGTGATGGACTGGTAGCATTAACCCCAAATGTGGATGGTGTGATGGGACCATGGTGATGTGACCGGTGAATGAAACAACCCAACCTGACTTGGATGCGGAGTGAAAGTGTCATGTTCAAGAGCGACTTGCTACCAACAAAGTTTCTTCAAGTTTTCTTCCCAATTTTTCCCCAGTCATTGCTGACCAGTACCTCTTTATTTTTGTCAAGCTTGAGGAGGATAACATATGCGTGTTCTATAATTTGCCCTTCGGGCAAACCCGTCGCTATGTTTTAATGAGCCTAGCGATAGTCAACCTCGTTCTTGTCTGCTATGGACAAGTTTGTCGCTATTAAGTTTTAACGAGTTTAACGACAAAGATAACTCGGTCCTTTTCAATTTTAGAGAGTCTGAAAAGGAACGTAAAGGAAACTCCAAAATTCCTTTTTCGTCATCTAATCCCTTAAGTTCGAAAAAGTATAAAACAATATAGAAGGGATGAATTTTCGATACTTTTAACGAGCCGAACAAAACAAGCGCTCGATCTTTTTGTGTAATAATCCCTCAGGTCCAAAAAGATTAAAATCTAAAGGAGGGATAGCACTTCCGGTCCCTTTAACGAGCTGGAGAGGCCAATGGCTCGACAATATTTTCATATTTTACGAGTCAGTTGAAAAGAGCTTAAAGGAGACTCGTCTTTTGAGGAACGAGTGATAAAATTGGGTAGCAGTTGATTCCAGGTACAGTTTGGAATTTTCCAATCACGGCAGTGTTACAAGGATGGCTAGTGAGATCACTCTTCGCAGCTGTTCCTCAAAAGGGGTAAACAATCAAATGGAGGTGAATGATTAGCAAATACAGAGTGGAGGTGATGATGAGAAAACGACCAAGGCTTTTAAAGGCTGAAGTACTACATTCACGATGGTTATTTACGGGGAAATAGTTCATTTTTTAATGAGCTTAAACGCGGGGGGAAACATTTGCTCATGGCTTATGTTTATTTTTTAACGAGCTTGAACTATGCGCTAAAACTGCTCGATTAATCCAATCGTATAATAAGAATGTCCCATTTAAAACAGAAATTTTTAGAGTTTTTCCCCACATCCTTTCTTTATGCAAGTTAGGAAACGACCAATCCTACGAGTTTAAAGGGTTAGAGGACCTACAAATTTAAAAAATAAATAGTCGCTCTTCGCTTGCATGCCAAAAGGTTTGCATGCCCCCAGGTATAAAATAAAGTTTCAAGGTTACCTTTTGTTCTACCGACAAAACATTTGTTTTATCAGGAAAGGTTTACCTCTTTCAGGTTACCAAAGATTGTTCTATTCACAGCGCAAACAAAACATTTCTTCGGCGATGTCTACCGAAATAGACAAAGGTGAGACAATCCACTCACATAACTTTGACGAGAGAATCTTATTCCAGAATAACTCCCTCTTCCAATCACGGACGGGAGTATAGACCAGTCATATATCTCTCGCAGAAACCTACCCTATACCCGAAGTTTTCCTGCCGAAGCAGACCAGGGTGCATGGCCCCTGGGTTTCGGTCATGTCCCCCAAATCACTCGCGCTCATCAGGCGGAAGGACTGGAGATTGATGAGACATTCCTTGTGTGAAAAGACCATTTAGGGATGGTATATGACTATTTACTATGCGTGATCCGGGAAATGAAAGCTGTTCTACGAGCTTGACCACTCTTCCTTCGTGCGGAAAACACATTACTCTAAAGAGTGATGAGACAATGGCTCCCATGCAATAAATATAGTCTCGTCCAAGGAGTAGATTATAATCCAGGGGTCCTTGGACTACCATTACGTTCATTTGAATGGTTTTCCCTTTCAATGTTATGGGCACATTGGGAAGGATCCCTAATGGTCGACTGGTTCTTTTGTCAAAGCCTGTTAGATTTATCATCTCAGGCAAAAGCGATGGCGAACCAAGCACTTTCCAAGCAGTCGAGGAAAGGATACTCACAGAAGCCCCTTCATCTATGATGGTACCAGCCATAACCATTCTATATATTTGAGCAATAATTTGGAATGGTACACTAGCCGGTAAACGGGGTCTGCCTAGTTGATTCCAGTCGAAGGAGACAACTAGGTTGCTTGGAGGTGGGACCGAATAGACGGCCGGGTACGACTCTGATGAACTTCCTTCCTGCGGTAAAGGAATGGGTAAAATGCCCCCATGTTCATCGAAGTCTGTGCTTACGAAAAGAATTTGGATGGTGTCATCCTTATTCTCTTCTGTGACTGTATCATCTGAAGTCGGAACCTCTGAAGGCAAGACCGGGTCGACTGCCGCCTTGACCTTTTGACTTTTGTCTGGTATGGGTTCAAATGGTTTGTCTTCAATGATAGATGCTTCGGCTGACCACCTGGGCGGGTCAGCCAGATTTTCAACTAGTGATGGACTCGGCAAGAGTTTTTTATATCCAGGAGGAAGTCAAAACGATGAAACCGGATGATCGTCCAAAACAATTTTAGCCTCATCTGAGAAGGGACGACGGTTGACGGCATGGTTGCCTTCGCACAGTTTACAAGGAAATCTATATTTTCCTTTTTGTCTTGGGGCTTCACTTTCACTAGTCGACGGTGTGTTTTCAACATGATCATTAGAGGTTGACGACACCGGGTTGTGCAAACGAGGAGACCAGTCCCTTAAGATCTGAGGGATGCAAGGACAATCTCTATGATAGTGGTCTCCTTTGCAAATGACACATGGCGATTTAGACCTGGTCGGTGCAGTGTGTGGATTTTCGCTAGACGACGCTTGGTTGCCCCCTTTCGCTTTTGGCTCCTTCTTCTTCTTCTCTTTCTTCTTCTTTTCCTTCTTCTTCTCAGGTACTTGATTTTTTTCTTTACCAACCCCATCAAGCGAAGAAGAAGGAGGAGAGGAAGAATTGGAGGAAGTAGAAGGTTGGTGGGTAACACTGGATTCGTCTAGTCGCTGACTCGATTGTTCAGGAATTGCGGTGTTCTGAATGACCGAGGTTGAGAATAGCCATACGGGCAAGCCGATTGTCAATCCTGGAAGCGACAATGTGGCCATATGGGGTGCACCAACATCTCCCCAAGAGGAGAAGGGACTAGGATTTCCTCCAAGGGGAATTCCTTGGTTGGTGGGTTCCATTTTCTCAACCTAAGATCAACGTAGGAAAAGGTGATGATTATTCGTTTAAAATAAATTTTAGACGCTTTGACACAACTCGTTTTTTCAATTTTTAAGAGTCGAGAAAAAATAAAAGATGACTCTAGTCGCCTTCGATTTTTAATGAGCCTGAAGTGACAAGTGCTCAGATGGACCTTTTCTGTTAAGGAGTCTGAAAAGGAATGAAAGGGACTGCTCTGGAAATCTAGGTAGAGGGATTACCAAACTAATCGTAAAATTGCAGAATACTTTTTACAGTACGGCAGTCAATCTTCCTGAATGCTGTGTTCAGTGCATTGCAATCGATAGGGCGGCAGACACAGCTTCCTATGGATAAAGGATTAAGCCTATTGTGGTCTCCCAAAATATACTCGACGGTACGTGGGAGCACAAGTCCGTACTGGCACTTATCGTCTCAAAGTGGAGGAATCACCCAACCATCAGTGAGAACAACAGTTACCAGGCTTTACGACACCGGAATATGTCTCTAGCCTAGACTTCTAAATGTTGTGCGTTAGGTTCCAAAGCGTTGTTAGATTCATTGAATTTATTTTATAGTTGATCTTGCTTAAGAAATTTGCCTTTCATGTTCGCCGCGAGATGTAGATGTATAATTCCTAAAATGAAATCTAAGATGATAAACAGTCTTTTATCTTCTTTGTGCAATGAAAATCCTAGCTACTAAGGAAAGAGAGACAGTATTCTTTCACAAAGAGCAAAGAGCACACACTAAATGCACAGTCCTAAATCAAACCAATCAAACAGTCTAAATGCAAATGCACATGCAGGTATTTGTTTTCAGCTTTCTTAGTATGTGAATGGTAAAAAGAAAGCTAATGCACAAATCTGAATTACTTTTCAAGCGACAATTACTAACAAGTTTCTTTTCGAAATCAGAAATGGAGACAATCACAACACTTTATGATTTGGAAATGAATACTTGCTTTCGACACTAGAAAAATTACAAATTCAGACCAAATACAATAGTAATAGGATAATCGACTATCTACAGCAACCAACTCTTTCCTATGACTGAAAACGACACTTGCGACACATTCAAATCAAAGGATGACAGTACGATTACGTTTTTGCGAAGGAGAACTGAAAATGACTCAACAAATACACAGAAACATTTATAGTTGTTTTGTACAACGGAGGCGAAATAACAGCAAGGAAAAGGGTTTCAAACAGAGATATACTGATTACAGGCAGCAAAATTCATGAATAGAACTGGAAAGAATGAATCACAGAAATCAAAACTGAACAACGCCTAGTCTAATCAGCGCACCTGTAACACAGGGAATTTGAAATGCAGTGCACCTACTACACTTGGGAAGTGCGCTGAATTTCAGATTCACAGAACAGTACCTCCGCTGGACCAGAGACGAGACTTTGCTTGGGTTCCGGGTCACAGTTTGCAGTTCAGTTCATGGGTTTTGGCCGAGCAAATGGTAATCAGTAATGCAACAATCAGGGGTAGATCTAAGGAGGTTCTGAGAGCTACCACAAGGGGCAATTAGAGAGTTTGTGAATCAGTTGTTTAAGTTATAAACCAATCCTGGAGATTGACTGAAGCGGAATTTATCTACTTTGCATTTGCATAGCAAATGCAGTTCGAAAGCTACTTGGCTCGACTTCAGGCTCCATCTGTAAGTTTATAAAATAGACAACAAGGAAGATAAACAAACAAACTAATTCGTCCCCAGCGGAGTCGCCATTTTGTTACAGGGAAAAGTGTCTACACAGAACTGCTTATCCCACTAAGGTGTGGTAGCTACCTTAGAAACAAAAAAAGTAAAGCTAATTTCATTTTTCCTTTATGAAATATAGATGAGAGAAGAACAAAAAAGACCAACCTCTGTCTTGCGCTAATCTCCTAGTGCGATTCCTCTCTCTCTTGATAGTCTTTCGCTACTTGCTCCCTTATACGCCCAGCTTCACAGAGTACCTGTAAGATCACAGTAGCATAGCACTATACGAGAACATGGATCTATAATCATAAACAATCTAGGATCAGATGTAAATTGACCATACAAATGCATAAAATCTAAATGACACAAGAGTATGGAGGAAAACTTGAATAGCTTTTGTTGATAAACAAGAAAGAGCCAAGGGAGTTACAACCAGTTGTTTTGACCCAGCATCATCATCTCAGCAAGGAAGCCCCTCTTCACCTCATACAAAGCTTAGATCACCCAACAATCTGATGTTGTCTCAAGAAACCAACAACAATTCCTTACAATATGCAAAATTCCAGCCTCTGGATCTCTAGGATGAGGGATCCATATATAGATATATGTAAGGGAGATGAGTCATCTTGTGATTTGATTAGTGTCTTCCCTCTGATAGTTCTTGCTTCCACTTGGAGATTGATGATCTCTTACTCATCCTTGGTCGAATTCAGAGAGGCAAGTGTCACAGGAGAAGTTTTTGGAAGTTTCCATGCCTCTCCACCTCGTGGAATGACACTGGCATTTGTCACTTCTCGCCCATCGCACCCCATAGAAGGGCTTTTTAAAATGAAATGCACCCACATAGTGTATTTAGGTGAGATGCAACGCACTTTGCCTATGGAGCAACTGAAATGATCTTGTCTTGACCAGTTCTAAGCAGTTTTTCATGGAGAACTTCTGGGAGAAGCTGTAATCAGTTGACCTTGTTCCTTTAGGGGTTAGAACAACACTTTTAGGGACTTAGGAGCCCTTGGTTTATGGACATTTCATGCTTGGGGTTGTAGTGCCCAAAAATGTCTATAACGTCCAAGTCAATCTCAGCAAAAGGTAATCGATGGGGCTCAAGATGACTAAATTGGTAATTGATCTTAGGCTAGGTATGAAGTACAAGGAGTTTGAAGATGATTTTTGAGGTTTTTTGTTGAATCAAGGGAAAAGGCAATTTTGGGTGCAGGGATGAGACACAGTTTTTGCAGAGGTCTACTTGGGGCAAGGTAGGCGATCGTATTGATGCTTTTAAAGAGAATTAATGGCTAGATCTGACTGGTGAGAAGCTAAGGAGAGCAAGAAGATTTCAAGGATTCTCCTTAAACAGATGAAAACATGGAAAATCAAACAAATTCAAAGGCAAAGCATAACAATCTATGGATTCTACCTTAACACTTCATTTGTTCAATTGCAGAAGATGAGAGAAGGAAAATGTAACACATAACAACTTACAATTACTGAAATAAGCACACCATTAACACATAAAGCCACATGGATCCCAAACAGTGCTGCAAAACCCTGGTATTTCCTTTGCCAAAAATGCAGAAATGAATGTACAATAGAGTGTCAAGCTTTTCCCAAGAGTCCAACCCTGAAAATGACATGGAAATTACATAATATAGGCAAGCCAACCTTTTCCCTTGCCTCTAGGGGTTGAGCTCATCATTCTAGGAGTTGTTTCAACCAATTCTAAACAAAGCACTACAATCTAGGCAGTCAAAACAACTTGCCTCTATAAGGTAGGAAACAGATTCATTCATTAAATTTTCACTCTTTGGTGAATGAGTCTTCTAGACCAAGTAACTAAGAGTCAAATTACATCATGTTCAATTAATTACATCAAGAAAAGTCACAAATTACATCAAGAAAAGTCACAAATTACATCACAAATCAAAACTGGTCAAACTAGCCGAGTTTTTGAGTTGAAAGATGAAAAATAGGGCAAAAATCTATATGCGCCATGCTGATTTCTATATGCGCCGCGCTACTTTCTTGCTATTTTTGAGGTACCTGCAAGAGTCCAAATTGAGCTCAGGTTGGCTTTTTGGAAAGCCCTACCTGTCTAGTATCCAACCCAAGTGGAATTTTCAAAATTGGTGTCCATCTGCCCCTCCAAAAGTGCATTCTCCCAAGACTGCTTCCTGTGTGTCAAAATAGGGGCAGTGAGGTCATTTTTTGCATGTTTTTTGACCTTTTGGGGACCCAAAACTTTCCCAAACTTCTTGTCCAAGTACCAAAATTCATGATTCTCCATGAGAAATCCAAAACTGCAAGCCATTTGTGATTTGGAGCTCCCAATCCTATGGGTTGCGCAAGGTGCGCGACCCATATAGGGAAAAAACCTGTTTTTTAAGTGCAAAAATTTCAAAATGACCAAAAATGCCCAAAATCTCTTGAAATTTGGGTTGGAGTTCCCTTATCAAGTGTGATGATGAGCTAAAGAAGCCTTGGCCAAAATCTGAAGACGATCGAGCTCCCTCTGTTTCTTTTGCTTGTGGATTGCCTTCTTCAATTTTGCCTTTAGATTTCTTATCCGAGCCTTGCAAACTTGGTTTTGTGCCCTGTAGTGAATAGACATATGTCTCAACAATGCATTATCTCTATTGGCCTTGCTCAGCCGCATCTCCAAGTAAATGCTGACCCTTTCGAGATTAGATTCTCGATCCTCATTGACCTGTCTCTCTAGAGAAGTGAACTGAATCCTCCTATGTCGGGTAGCTTGGCGATTCTCACAGATGTTCTGTAGCTCCATGATCACATGTTGATCTTTAAGCTAGTTATTTCTCTATTCTAGATACCTGATGTTCCATTTGGCCATCTCCAACTGGATCTCCAAGGCTTGAATGTCTTTTTCTTGCTCCTCAATCATCATTCTATATCTAGACTTCTCTAAATCCATAGCTGTCTCAACATCAGGAATGACAACGAAACCTGATGGCTCACCTGAAAGCCCTTTCTCATGCATGGGCTTCTTGCCCTTGTCCTATACCTGTGCCTGTGGTGCTGATGTCGGAAGCGAGGCCCCTTCCATGCCAGGTGGCGATAACACTCGCTTTGCTGCTGCAAACAAAGGTCTGGTACCTTTCGGATAGCCTCTCTGATATGTAATGAAAATAGCCTGGTCTCATGACGCTCATACTGCTGACAAGGTTCACCCTCATGTTTCACCTCTGATACTTCTCGTGAAGCTCTGAAGAAATCACGTGAGATAAAGTCATCCCAAGTGATGCCCTGCGAACCAAGCTGATGAACCACCAAAATCTTTATAAGCACAAAATGATATACACTGTTGAGTTGCTGCTGAGGGGTTCTATGTTGTATAAAGGTTGTCATCCTCTCTATATTCCCGCAAATGAAATACGGAATGTTCATCATCCGCACCTTGGTGAAATTCATAAGTAACCTGACGTGATAAGCATAGAGACGAGAGAATCGTCCCTCACAGCTGAAATATTTCATGATCAATCTCATGAGAGTAGCATACTCATCTTTCAGGTACCTGAACGGGAACACTCTTTTGAGCTGCCTCAAGAAATTGGGTTTTATATATGGCTCATAATGCTGCTTATCAATCTGTTGATTTTTATGCCATAGTTCACCAATATTTGGTATACCTGTTGCTAGCGAAACAGTTTCTGGTGTAAGTGTAAATGATTTTCTCCTCCTTTGGCATGCACAATGACTTGAAACTTCATTGAAAAACCCTTATATAAACACCAATTTGATTTTTGCCTCTTTCATAACCCACTTTGTTATGTTTCGCAATTGACACTTTTTCAGTATTAATAGAATTTTGACCTTTTTGTCTCCTCCTTAAATTTGGTTGAAATAATGATTTTCTTTGACAATTTTTTGCAGGGATATCTATGATATGATCTGGAAAAGGAGACCAGGGCTGCGCTTGGACATTTCAAGAACTGAAATTTTTGAAAATTTATTACCAAAATGAAATGTCGACTTATCTTCAAAACAAATTTTTGAAGAGAAGTCATAATCTATCCGTATAATGATAAAAAACTCTGAGATAACAATCTAACAAGGACCTCCCTCTGGCTTGCTGGCTTTATTTAAACTTTGTCAAAGACCTATCGACCTAACCCTAGACCTAATGACTGAAAAAATTATTATGACCCAAAGACTGAAACAGGACTGCAAATGATTGTTCAAGACTTGATTTTTAAGAATAGACCTGAGCCAGTAGTGCCAAGCACGAGGGGAATGAGTGACACAAACCTCTTCGTCAGATTTATGGCATGCTTCTAACGAAATGCAACTGATTGAAACTGATGAGACACCTAAACATGAAATGCCAAAAAGAGTTTTGATCTCTGACGGAGGGATAACCAGACCGACTCTAACATTGGCTCCGGCAGATCTTTGGGAGAGCTAGACAGTGCCTTCGTCCATTGGGCTATGGAGTCATTATTTGACAAACAATACAAGACTTTGACTCATTTATTGACTGAAACTTGATTCAAACCAACTCAATTATGAAACCAACATGACTGAAAACTGACTCACAAATGACTCATGACTAACTTAACTAAAACAAGAACTTACAAAGCTTATTGAAGGGCAGCAATCCATCAAGATTTGAAATCATGATGACAACCACCTGTGTTTTTTACAAGACAATATACCATCAAACTATATCAAAATGCCAATGCAACCAATCAAGCAGATGCCTTCTTGATTGATTCTCCTAATCAGATCTTCTAGTCAACAATGAATACTGATAACTGGGCATCCAAAAATATAGTTGACCGTAATCTCCTTCATCACTAAATACTGTAATAATCACCTTCACTGCTGACTGCAACAGATCTGCCATTGGATCCTGAAAAACATGAAGTCCTTCCTTCTACTGAAAGAGCAAGGTGTCTTTTTCTCTTGATTCTGATCTTCCTTCATCATGTATTCCAGAAAGAGTATGTTCCTGGTCCTCAAAAAATTCTGAACAAGTAGATGAGCAGATCTCCCCTTGAAATAACATTTCAAAACATGAGACATATGAGGAAGAATCTGAAATGGAATCCTGAATGGTTTGACCTTTTGTAGTTTGAATATATGGTAGGTCATCGTCATATGATATGACAGCCAGATTCTCATTACATTCATCAATCATGAGAAAATAAATTTCAGATGTTTCGTGAAACCCAACACTAACATTTCTATCAGCTACCATAGATTCATCCAGAGAAACCTTTTCACTTACCTGAACGAAGATCTTGTCTTGTTTTTCACAGAGGAAATGAACTACCTCCTCATGAAGATCTAGTGCTGGTGAGATGAGAGCATTTAGGTCTGCTACTCCATTTTCTTCATTTGAGGCAGCCGCGACAATACAACTCTCTTTTATGAGATTCAAAACAACATGTTTTGCCTCATCACAATTTATCTCTCGATCTGATTTATCATCATCACTTTCTGAGATTGGAACATTACTTTCCTGCGTTACCTGCATGATGTCTTCTTCTATGGACAGATCTGAAATGACATTTTCTCTTTCATCATTCTCAACCATATGGAAATCTTCAGCCTGCTGATCTTGACAAGTATCCTCTAAGATTTCTGTGTGCTGCTGAAACGGATTTTCATACAGGGCTTCCATGATCTCTTCATCCATGAAATTATCATCTTCATAAAACTTCTCAAGGCTTTCAATAAAACTATAAGCATGCTTGCAACAGTCTTGAACTAAATTTAATGATGGATAAGAGTCCATATATCTTTCAATGAACATAGCATGAAAATCCCTTAAACAGTAAATACAAGCAGGCGGCAAACTTTCATACCAAGATTGGGCTTTACCTTCCAGAGTGGCCAAGAATATCTTCATCAAGCAATCTTTAGGAAAATCAACCTTCAACTTGCGAATATGCATGTGAAATATAACCAGATATAGAGCAGCGTCCTTCCTACCATTATCTTTAAATGTAGGCAAAATGCTTGACCAATCTACCTTCGGAATTTTATTTGGAAAACCAAGGATATGATCTCGGCTCATGGGAGCATATCTTCTTGCAACCCAATCCATCTTGAAAAGCTCAAAGCTACTAATCTTCCTGTAGTGAAGTCACCACGAAGCATTGATCTCTGTATTTTTCAGTGAATGAAGTCACCAGGTGAATGATTTCAGCCTTTTATGCCTGATCGTTGTCCACCATCAACAATCAGATCTGAACTTGATACATGTACTTGGGCAATTAACAAGTTAGATGTCACAATTACAAGCTAGACCGGAGATTGACTGAAGCAGCGTTTATCTACTTCCGCTAATGCAAAGCAAAAGCGTTTCGAAGGCTACCTGGCATAACTTCAGGCTATGTCTATAGCTTAGAAAACCAATGACATCAAAAAGCAAACCATTTTCATTCCCCAGTATAGTCGCCACTATGTTAGAGCCTAGATTTGTCTCAGGCTGAAAAGACAAGGTTCTAGGTCCACATCAACCCATGCTCAGCCTCGTAGCTAGCCCTACAAGGATAGGAGAGGGCTCTCTCCGAGTCAATATCACCAAAAGGTAATCGATGAGGCTCGAGATGACTAAATTGGTAATTGATCTTAGGCTAGGTATGAAGTACAAGGAGTTTGAAGATGATTTTTGAGGTTTTTTGTTGAATCAAAGGAAAAGGCAATTTTGGGTGCGGGGATGAGACACAGTTTTTGCAGAGGTCTACTTGGGGGAAGGTAGGCGATCATATTGATGCTTTTAAAGAGAATGAATGGCTATATCTGACTGGTGAGAAGCTAAGGAGAGCAAGAAGCTTTCAAGGATTCTCCTTAAACAGATGAAAACATGGAAAATCAAACAAATTCAAAGGCAGAGCATAACAATCTATGGATTCTACCTTAACACTTCATTTGTTCAATTGCAGAAGATGAGAGAAGGAAAATGATACACATAACAACTTACAATTACTAAAATAAGCACACCATCAACACATAAATCCACATGGATCCCAAACAGTGCTGCAAAACCCTAGTCTTCCTTTGCCAAAAATGCAGAAGTGAATGTACAATAGAGTGTCAAGATTTTCCCAAGAGTCCAACCCTGAAAATGACTTGGAAATTACATAATATAGGCAAGCTGACCTCTTCCCTTGCCTCTAGGGCTCGAGCTCATCATTCTAGAAGCTGTTTCAACCAATTCTAAACAAAGAACTACAATCTAGGCAGTCAAAACAACTTGCCTCTCTAAGGTAGGAAACTGATTCATTCATTAAATTTTCACTCTTTGGTGAATGAATCTTCTAGACCAAGTAACTAAGAGTAAAATTACATCATTTTCAATTAATTACATCAAGAAAAGTCACAAATTACATCACAAATCAAAACTGGTCAAACTAGCCGAGTTTTTGAGCTGAAAGATGAAAAACAGGGCAAAAATCTATATGCGCCGCACTGATTTCTATATGCGCCGCGCTACTTTGCTGCTCTTTTTGAGGTACCTGCAGGAGTCTAAATTATGCTTAGGTTGGCTTGTTGTAAAGCCCTACCTGTTTACTATCCAACCCAAGTGGAATTTTCTAAATTGGTGTCCATTTGCCCCTCCAAAAGTGCATTCTCCCAAGACTGCTTCCTGTGTGTCAAAATAGGGGCAGTGAGGTCATTTTTTGCATGTTTTTTGACCTTTTGGGGACCCAAAACTTTCCCAAACTTCTTTTCCAGGTACCAAAATTCATGATTCTCCATGAAAAATCCAAAACTGCAAGCCATTTGTGATTTGGAGCTCCCAATCCTATGGGTCGCGCAAGGTGCGCAATGCATATAGGGAAAAAACCTGTTTTTTAAGTGCAAAAATTTCAAAATGACCAAAAATGCCCCAAATCTCTTGAAATTTGGGCTAGAGTTCCCTTATCAAGTGTGATGATGAGCTAAAGAGGCCTCGGCCAAAATCTGAAGACGATCGAGCTCCCTTTGTTTCTTTTGCTTGCGGATTGCCTTCTTCAATTTTGCCTTTAGATTTCTTATCCGAGCCTTGCAAACTTGGTTATGTGCCTTGTAGTGAACGGCCATATGTCTCAACAATGCATTATCTCTATTGGCCTTGCTTAGCCGCTTCTCCAAGTAAATGTTGACCCTTTCGAGATTAGACTCTCGATCCTCATTGACCTGTCTCTCTAGAGAAGTGAACTGGATCCTCCTATGTCGGGCAGCTTGGCGATTCTCACGGATGTTCTGTAGCTCCATGATCACATGCTGATCTTCAAGCTGCTTATTTCTCTGTTCTAGATACCTGATGTTCCATTTGGCCATCTCCAACTGGATCTCCAAGGCTTGAATTTCTGTTTCTTGCTCCTCAATCATCATTCTATATCTAGACTTCTCTAAATCCGTAGCTATCTCAACATCAGGAATGACAACGAAACCTGATGGTTCACCTGAAAGCCCTTTCCCATGCATGGGCTTCTTGCCCTTGTACTGTACCTATGCCTGTGGTGCTGATGTTGGAAGTGAGGCCCCTTCCACGCCAGGTGGAGATAACACTCGCTTTGCTGCTGCAAACAAAGGTCTGGTACCTTTCGGATAACCTCTCTGATATGTAATGAAAATAGGCCTGGTCGCATGACGCTCATACTGCTGAGAAGGTTCACCCTCATGTCTCGCCTATGATACTTCTCGTGAAGCTCTGAATAAATCACGTGAGATAAAGTCATCCCAAGTGATGCCCTGTGAACCAAGCTGATGAACCACTAAAATCTTTATAAGCGCAAAATGAAGTACACTGTTGAGTTGCTGCTGAGGGGTTCTGTACTGTATAAAGGTTGTCATCCTCTCTATATTCCGGAAGATGAAATATGGAATGTTCATCATCCGCACCCTGGTGAAATGCATAAGTAACCTGATGTGATAAGCATAAAGATGAGAGAATCGTCCCTCATAGCTGGAATATTTCATGATCAATCTCATGAGTGGTGCATACTCATCTTTCAGGTACCTGAATGGGAACACTCTTTTGAGCTGCCTCAAGCAATTGGGTTTGATATATGGCTCATAATGTTGCTTATCAATCTGTTGTTTTTATGCCATAGTTCACCAATATTTGGTATACTCGTTGCTAGCGAAACAGTTTCTGGTGTAAGTGTAAAGGTGACCCCAGCCAAGGTAGCTTGGTCTTCGTGCAAATGCAAGACAAAAAGACGAGCCAACTCATAATGAAACTGGACGTCAGCTACCTTTTGACAAAACGCATAGCATGACTGATGCTCAAAGCACTGCATAGCAAGAGGACAAGCATGCAATTCTCTAAGGTTGATTGGTTCCTCCCTGACACGTTTGCCACTTTTACGAGGTCTCCGGAGTTCTTGTTCACCTACGGGTATATCACTTTGGGTTTCTGCCTCATATTTTGATGAGTGACAAGATGACATCACTGCTGATATACAAACTACCTCAAATGAATGCTGATAAGTGAAACTGCTGTGTGCAACTGAATATGGACTGTTCTTTTGATTTAAACAATGTTGTGACCAAGGGGAAACAATGTACAAGGGATATTAGGAAAGGGAAAATATCAGGGAATTAGGGAATTAGGGAATTTTGAAATAAAATGTATTTAGGGATAGGAGGGGAAATGTAAATATGAGATTAGGGTTTTACGGTTTGGGATATTAAATAGGATTAAGGAGTTTTTTATAGATGTGGGGGATTAGCATTTCAGGGATTGTAGTGTAGGATTAATGAGGGAATTAATGAGGAAGTATGATGAGTGAATTTGGGAATGAGGAACAAAGGGAAATGGGGAAAAAACACAACCTCAGTAACAAAACTGTTTTCAAACTCTACAGCACTTTTTATATTGACAAAGGGAGGCTTTCAAAATCTGGTCTCCATGGCAATCATCCATGAACCCGTCACATTCACCATTAAAAACAAAGCAAAGGCAATGGAGGCGAGCCTACCTGACAAATTGATGTGAAGAGGAGGTGATTTGATGAGTTTTCAAACAAGTCACGAGCTCCAAAATGTAAGCACCGCGCTCCTTACCCAGTGTGCCACGCAAGTTATATGCACCGCGCTGGTTATAATTTGCACTAGCCTGAATGTCTGTGTGCGCTGCGCAAGTTATATGCATTGCGCAGACTGTTATATGCACCGCGCAGGCGAAATGGGGACTAATCCGCTCCAAAACGCTCAAAAACGACTTGCAATGATTTTCTCCTCCTTTGGCATGCACAATGACTTGAAACTTCATTGAAAATCCCTTATATAGACACCAATTTGATTTTTGCCACTTTCATAACCCACTTTGTTATGTTTTGCAATTGACACTTTTTCAGGATTAATAGAATTTTGACCTTTTTGTTTCCTCCTTAAATTTGGTTGAAATAATGATTTTCTTTGACAATTTTTTGTAAGGATAGATATGATATGATCTGGCAAAGGAGACCAGGGCTGCGCCTGGACATTTCAAGAATTGAAATTTTTGAAAATTTATTACCAAAATGAAATGTCGACTTATCTTCAAAACAAAGTTTTGAAGAGAAGTCATAATCTATCCGTATAATGATAAAAATATCTGAGATAACAATCTAACAAGGACCTCCCTCTGGCCTGTTGGCTTTATTTAAACTTTGTCAAAGACCTATCGACCTAACCCTAGACCTAATGACCGAAAAAACCATTATGACCTAGAGACTGAAGCAGGACTGCAAATGAATTTTCAAGACTTGATTTTTAAGAATAGACCTGAGCCAGCAGTGCCAAGCACGAGGGGAATGAGTGACATAAACCTCTCCGTCAGATTTATGGCATGCTTCTAACGAAATGCAACTGATCGAAACTGATGAGACACCTAAACATGAAATGCAAAAAAGAGTTTTGATCTCTGACGGAGGGACAACCAGACCGACTCTAACATTGGCTCCAATGGGGATGGTAGCTCCTCGGAGGTGCCAAGAATGGCAGATCTTTGGGAGAGCTAGACAGTGCCTTCATCCATTGGGCTATGGAGTCATTATTTGACAAACAATACAAGACTTTGACTCATTTATTGACTGAAAATTGATTCAAACCAACTCAATTATGAAACCAACATGACTGAAAACTGACTCACAAATGACTCATGACTGACTTAACTAAAACAAGAACTTACAAAGCTTATTGAAGGGCAACAGTCCATCAAGATTTGAAATCATGATGACAACCACCTATGTTTCTTACAAGACAATATACCATAGAACTATATCAAAATGCCAATGCAACCAATCAAGTAGATGCCTTCTTGATTGATTCTCCTGATCAGATCTTCTGGTCAACAATGAATATTGGTAACTGGGCATCCAAAAATATAGTCGACCATAATCTCCTTCACCACTGAATACTGCAATAATCACCTTCACTACTGACTGCAACAGATCTGCCATTGGATCCTGAAAAACATGAAGTCTTTCCTCCTGCTGAAAGAGCAAGGTGTCTTTTTCTCTTGATTCTGATCTTCCTTCATCATGTATTCCAGAAAGAGTATGTTCTTGGTCCTCAAAAAATTCTGAACAAGTAGATGAGCAGATCTCCTCTTGAAATAACATTTCAAAACATGAGACATATGAGGAAGAATCTGAAATGGAATCCTGAATGGTCTGACCTTTTGTAGTTTGAATATATGGTAGGTCATCCTCATATGATATGATAGCCAGATTCTCATTACATTCATCAATCATGAGAAAATAAATTTCAGATGTTTCATGAAACCCAACACTAACATTTCTATCAGCTACCATAGATTCATCCAGAGAAAAATTTTCACTTGAACGAAGATCTTGTCTTGTTTTTCACAGAGGAAATGAACTACCTCCTCATGAATATCTAGTGCTGGTGAGATGAGAGAATTTAGGTCTGCTACTCCGTTTTCTTCATTTGAGGCAGCCGCGACAATACAACTCTCTTTTATGAGATCCGGAACAACATGTTTTGCCTCACCACAATTTATCTCTCGATCTGATTTATCATCATCACTTTCTGAGATTGGAACATTACTTTCCTGCGTTACCTGCATGTTGTCTTCTTCTATGGACAGATCTGAAACGACATTTTCTCTTTCATCATTTTCAACCATATGGAAATCTTCAGCCTGCTGATCTTGACAAGTATCCTCTAAGATTTTTGTGTGCTGCTGAAACGGATTTTCATACAGGGCTTCCATGATCTCTTCATCCATGAAATTATCATCTTCATAAAACTTCTCAAGGCTTTCAATAAAACTATAAGCATGCTTGCAACAGTCTTGAACTAAATTTAATGATGGATAAGATTCCATATATCTTTCAATGAACATAGCATGAAAATCCATTAAACAGTAAATACAAGCAGGTGGCAAACTTTCATACCAAGATTGGGCTTTACCTTCCAGAGTGGCCAAGAATATCTTCATCAAGCAATCCTCAGGAAAATCAACCTTCAACTTGCGAATATGCATGTGAAATCTAACCATATGTAGAGCAGTGTCCTTCCTACCATCATCTTTAAATGTAGGCAAATTCCTTGACCAATCTACCTTCGAAATTTTATTTGGAAAACCAGGGATATGATCTTGGCTCATGGGAGCATATCTTCTTGAAACCCGCTCCATCTTGAAAGGCTCAAAGGTACTAATCTTCCTGCAGTGAAGTGACCATGAAGCATTGATCTCTGGATTTTTCTGTGAATGAAGTCGCCAGGTGAATGATTTCAGCCTTCTTATGCCTGATCGTTGTCCACCATCAACGATCAGATCTGAACTTGATACATGTACTGGGGCAATTAACAAGTTAGATGTCACGATTACAAGCTAGACCGGAGATTGACTGAAGCAGCGTTTATCTACTTCCGCTAATGCAAAGCAAAAGCATTTCGAAGGCTACCTGGCATAACTTCAGGCTCCGTCTATAGCTTAGGAAACCAATGACATCAACAAGAAAACCATTTTCATTCCCCAGTATGGTCACCACTATGTTAGAGCCTAGATTTTTCTCAGGCTGAAAAGACAAGGTTCTAGGTCCACATCAAACCACGCTTAGCCTCGTAGCTAGCCCTACGAGGAAAGGAGAGGGCTCTCTCCGGGTCAATCTCAGCAATAGGTAATTGATGAGGCTCAATATGACTAAATTGGTAATTGATCTTAGGCTAGGTATGAAGTACAAGGAGTTTGAAGATGATTTTTGAGGTTTTTTGTTGAATCAAAGGAAAAGGCAATTTTGGGTGCGTGGATGAGACACAGTTTTTGCAGAGGTCTACTTTGGGCAAGGTAGGCGAACGTATTGATGCTTTTAAAGATAATGAATGGCTAGATCTGACTGGTGAGAAGCTAAGGAGAGCAAGAAGCTTTCAAGGATTCTCCTTAAACAGATGAAAACATGGAAAATCAAACAAATTCAAAGGCAGAGCATAACAATCTATGGATTCTGCCTTAACACTTCATTTGTTCAATTGCAGAAGATGAGAGAAGGAAAATGATACACATAACAACTTACAATTACTGAAAGAAGCACACCATCAACACATAAAGCCACATGGATCCCAAACAGTGCTGCAAAACCCTGGTCTTTCCTTTGCCAAAAATGCAGAAGTGAATGTACAATAGAGTGTCAAGCTTTTCCCAAGAGTCAAACCCTGAAAATGACTTGGAAATTACATAATATAGGCAAGCCAACCTCTTCCCTTGCCTCTAGGGCTTGAGCTCATCATTCTAGGAGCTGTTTCAACCAATTCTAACGAAACACTACAATCTAGGCAGTCAAAACAACTTGCCTCTATAAGGTAGGAAACTGATTCATTCATTAAATTTTCACTCTTTGGTGAATGAATCTTCTAGACCAAGTAACTAAGAGTCAAATTACATCATTTTCAATTAATTGCATCAAGAAAAGTCACAAATTACATCACAAATCTAAACTAGTCAAACTAGTCGAGTTTTTGAGCTGAAAGATGAAAAATAGGGCAAAAATCTATATGCGCTGTGCTTATTTCAATATGCGCCGTGCTACTTTGCTGCTGTTTTTGAGGTACATGTAGGAGTCCAAATTGAGATTAAGTTGGTTTTTGGAAAGCCCTACCTGTCTATTATCCAATCCAAGTGGAATTTTCAAAATTGGTGTCCATTTGCCCCTCCAAAAGTGCATTCTCCCAAGGCAGCTTCCTGTGTGTCAAAATAGGGGCAGTGAGGTCATTTTTTGCATGTTTTTTTACCTTTTGGGGACCCAAAACTTTCCCAAACTTCTTGTCCAAGTACCAAAATTCATGATTCTCCATGAAAAATCCAAAACTACAAGCCATTTTTGATTTGGAGCTCCCAATCCTATGGGTCGCGCAAGGTGCGCGGCGCATATAGGGAAAAAACCTGTTTTTTAAGTGCAAAAATTTCAAAATGACCAAAAATGCCCCAAATCTCTTGAAATTTGGGCTGGAGTTCCCTTATCAAGTGTGATGATGAGCTAAAGAGGCCTCGGCCAAAATCTGAAGACGATCGAGCTCCCTTTGTTTCTTTTGCTTGCGGATTGCCTTCTTCAATTTTGCCTTTAGATTTCTTATCCGAGCCTTGCAAACTTGGTTCCGTGCCCTGTAGTGAACAGCCATATGTCTCAACAATGCATTATCTCTATTGGCCTTGCTCAGCCACTTCTCCAAGTAAATGTTGACCCTTTCGAGATTAGACTCTCGATCCTCATTGACCTGTCTCTCTAGAGAAGTGAACTGAATCCTCCTATGTCGGGTAGCTTGACGATTCTCACAGATTTTCTGTAGCTCCATGATCAAATGCTGATATTCAAGCTGCTTATTTCTCTATTCTAGATACCTAATGTTCCATTTGGCCATCTCCAGCTGGATCTCCAAGGCTTGAATGTCTATTTCTTGCTCCTCAATCATCATTCTATATCTAAACTTCTCTAAATCCGTAGCTGTCTCAACATCAGGAATGACAACGAAACCTGATGGCTCACCTGAAAGCCCTTTCTCATGCATGGGTTTCTTGCCCTTGTCCTGTACCTGTGCCTGTGGTGCTGATGTCAGAAGCGAGGCCCCTTCCACGCCAGGTGGAGATAACACTCGCTTTGCTACTGCAAACAAAGGTCTGGTACCTTTCGGATAACCTCTCTGATATGTAATGAAAATAGGCCTGGTCTCATGATGCTCATACTGCTGAGAAGGTTCACCCTCATGTTTCACCTCTGATACTTCTCGTGAAGCTCTAAAGAAATCACGTGAGATAAAGTCATCCCAAGTGATGCCCTGCGAACCAAGCTGATGAACCACCAAAATATTTATAAGCGCAAAATGATATACATTGTTGAGTTGCTGCTGAGGGCTTCTATGGTGTATAAAGGTTGTCATCCTCTCTATATTCTAGCAGATGAAATACGGAATGTTCATCATCCATACCCTGGTGAAACGCATAAGTAACCTGATGTGATAAGCATAAAGACGAGACAATCGTCCCTCACAGCTGAAATATTTCATGATCAATCTCATGAGAGGAGAATACTCATCATCCAGGTACCTGAACAAGAACACTCTTTTGAGCTGCCTCAAGCAATTGGGTTTGATATATGGCTCATAATGCTGCTTATCAATCTGTTGTTTTTTATGCCATAGTTCACCAATATTTGGTATACCTGTTGCTAGCGAACCAGTTTCTGGTGTAAGTGTAAAGGTGACCCCAGCCAAGGTAGCTTGGTCTACGTGCAAATGCAAGACAAAAAGACGAGCCAAATCATAATGAAACTGGACCTCAGCTACCTTTTGACAAAACGCATAGCATGACTGATGCTCAAAGCACTGCATAGCAAGAGGACAAGCATGCAATTCTCTAAGGTTGATTGGTTCTTCCCTGGCATGTTTGCCACTTTTACGAGGCCTCTGGAGTTCTTGTTCACCTACGGGAGAATCAATTTGGGTTTGTGCCTCATATTCGGATGAGTGACCAGAGGACATCACTGCTGATATACAAACTGCCTCAAATGAATGCTGATAAGTGAAACTGCTATGTGCAACTGAATATGGACTTTTCTTTTGATTTAAACAATGTTGTGACCAAGGGGAAACAATGTACAAGGGATATTAGGAAAGGGAAAATATCAGGGAATTAGGGAATTTTGAAATAAAATGTATTTAGGGATAGGAGGGGAAATGTAAATATGAGATTAGGGTTTTAGGGTTTGGGATATTAAATAGGATTAAGGAGTTTTTTATAGAGGTGGGGGATTAGGATTTCAGGGATTGTAGTGTAGGATTAATGAGGGAATTAATGGAGGGAATTAATGAGGAAGTATGATGAGTGAATTTGGGAATGAGGAACAAAGGGAAATGGGGAAAAAACACAACCTTGGTAACAAAACTGTTTTCAAACCCTACATCACTTTTTATATTGACAAAGGGAGGCTTTCAAAATCTGGTCTCCACGGCAATCATCCATGAACCCATCACATTCACCATTAAAAACAAAGCAAAGGCAATGGAGGCGAGCCTACCTGACAAATTGATGTGAAGAGGAGGCGATTTGATGAGTTTTCAAACAAGTTACGGGCTCCAAACTGTAAGCGCCGCGCTCCTTACCCAGTGCGTCGTGCAAGTTATATGCGTCGCGCTGGTTATAATTTGCACTGGCCTGAATGTCTGTGTGCGCCGCGCAAGTTATATGCGCCGCGCAGGCGAAATGGGGACTAATCCGCTCCAAGACGCTCAAACATGACTTGCAATGATTTTCTCCTCCTTTGGCATGCACAATGACTTGAAACTTCATTTAAAAACCCTTATATAGACACCAATTTGATTTTTTCCTCTTTCATAACCCACTTTGTTATGTTTTGCAGTTGACACTTTTCAGGATTAATAGAGTTTTGACCTTTTTGTTTCCTCCTTAAATTTGGTTGAAATAATGATTTTCTTTGTCAATTTTTTGCAGGGATAGCTATGATATGATCTGGAAAGGAGACCAGGGCTGCGCTTGGACATTTCAAGAACTGAAAATTTTGAAAATTTATTACCAAAATGAAATGTCGACTTATCTTCAAAACAAAGTTTTGAAGAGAAGTCATAATCTATCCGTATAATGATAAAAATCTCTGAGATAACAATCTAATAAGGACCTCCCTCTGGCCTGCTGGCTTTATTTAAACTATCTCAAAGACCTATCGACCTAACCCTAGACCTAATGATCGAAAAAACTATTATGAACTAGAGACTAAAATAGGACTGCAAATGACTTTTCAAGACTTGATTTTTAAGAATAGACCTGAGCCAGTAGTGCCAAGCACGAGGGGAATGAGTGACACAAACCTCTTCGTCAGATTTATGGCATGCTTCTAACGAAATGCAACTGATCGAAACTGATGAGACACCTAAACATGAAATGCAAAAAAGAGTTTTGATCTCTGATGGAGGGATAACAATACCGACTCTAACATTGGCTCCAATGGGGATGGTAGCTCCTCAGAGGTGCCAAGAATGGCAGATCTTTGGGAGAGCTAGACAGTGCCTTCGTCCATTGGGATATGGAGTCATTATTTGACAAACAATACAAGACTTTGACTCATTTATTGACTGAAACTTGATTCAAACCAACTCAATTATGAAACCAACATGAATGAAAACTGACTCACAAATGACTCATGACTGACTTAACTAAAACAAGAACTTAAAAAGCTTATTGAAGGGCAGCATTCCATCAAGATTTGAAATCATGATGACAACCACCTGTGTTTTTTACAAGACAATATACCATCAAACTATATCAAAATGCCAATGCAACCAATCAAGCAGACGCCTTCTTGATTGATTCTCATGATCAGATCTTCTGGTCAACAATGAATACTGGTAACTGGGCATCCAAAAATATAGTCGACCATAATCTCCTTCATCACTGAATACTGCAATAATCACCTTCACTGCTGACTGCAACAGATCTGCCATTGGATCCTGAAAAACATGCAGTCCTTCCTCCTGCTGAAAGAGCAAGGTGTCTTTTTCTCTTGATTCTGATCTTCCTTCATCATGTATTCCAGAAAGAGTATGTTCCTGGTCCTCAAAAAATTCTGAACAAGTAGATGAGCAGATCTCCCCTTGAAATAACATTTCAAAACATGAGACATATGAGGAAGAATCTGAAATGGAATCCTGAATGGTCTGACCTTTTGCAGTTTGAATATATGGTAGGTCATCCTCATATGATATGACAGCCAGATTCTCATTACATTCATCAATCATGAGAAAATAAATTTCAGATGTTTCGTGAAACCCAACACTAACATTTCTATCAGCTACCATAGATTCATCCAGAGAAACCTTTTCACTTACTTGAACAAAGATCTTGTCTTGTTTTTCACAGAGGAAATGAACTACCTCCTCATGAAGATCTAGTGCTGGTGAGATGAGAGCATTTAGGTCTGCTACTCCGTTTTCTTCATTTGAGGCAGCCGCGACAATACAACTCTCTTTTATGAGATCCGGAACAATTTGTTTTACCTCATCACAATTTATCTCTCGATCTGATTTATCATCATCACTTTCTGAGATTGGAACATTACTTTCCTGCGTTACCTGCATGCTGTCTTCTTCTATGGACAGATCTGAAACGACATTTTCTCTTTCATCATTTTCAACCATATGGAAATCTTCAGCCTGCTGATCTTGACAAGTATCCTCTAAGATTTCTGTGTGCTGCTGAAACGGATTTTCATACAGGGCTTCCATGATCTCTTCATCCATGAAATTATCATCTTCATAAAACTTCTCAAGGCTTTCAATAAAACTATAAGCATGCTTGCAATACTCTTTAACTAAATTTAATGATGGATAAGAGTGCATATATATTTCAATGAACATAGCATGAAAATCCCTTAAATAGTAAATACAAGCAGGCGGCAAACTTTCATACCAAGATTGGGCTTTACCTTCCAGAGTGGCCAAGAATATCTTCATCAAGCAATCTTCAGGAAAATCAAACTTCAACTTGTGAATATGCATGTGAAATCTAACCAGATGTAGAGTAGTGTCCTTCCTACCAGCATCTTTAAATGTAGGCAAATTCCTTGACCAATCTTCCTTCGGAATTTTATTTGGAAAACCAGGGATATGATCTCGGCTCATGGGAGCATATCTTCTTGCAACCCGATCCATCTAGAAAAGCTCAAAGCTACTAATCTTCCTGCAGTGAAGTCACCATGAAGCATTGATCTCTAGATTTTTCAGTGAATGAAGTCTCCAGGTGAATGATTTCAGCCTTCTTATGCCTAATTGTTGTCCACCATCAACAATCAGATCTGAACTTGATACATGTACTGGGGCAATTAACAATTTAGATGTCACGATTACAAGCTAGACCGGAGATTGACTGAAGCAGTGTTTATCTACTTCCGCTAATGCAAAGAAAAATCGTTTCGAAGGCTACCTGGCATAACTTTAGGCTCCATCTGTAGCTTAGAAAACCAATGACATCAACAAGAAAACCATTTTCGTTCCCCAGTATGGTCGCCACTATGTTAGAGCCTAGATTTGTCTCAGGCTGAAAAGACAAGTTCTAGGTCGACATCAAACCACGCTCAGCCTCATAGCTAGCACTACGAGGACAGGAGAGGGCTCTCTCCGAGTCAATCTCAGCAAAAGGTAATCAATGAGGCTCGAGATGACTAATTTGGTAATTGATCTTAGGCTAGGTATGAAGTACAAGGAGTTTGAAGATGATTTTTGAGGTCTTTTGTTGAATCAAAGGAAAAGGCAATTTTGGGTGCGGGGATGAGACACAGTTTTTGTAGAGGTCTACTTGAGGCAAGGTAGGCGATCGTATTGATGCTTTTAAAGATAATGAATGGCTAGATCTGACTGGTGAGAAGCTAAGGAGAGCAAGAAGCTTTCAAGGATTCTCCTTAAACAGATGAAAACATGGAAAATCAAACAAATTCAAAGGCAGAGCATAACAATCTATGGATTCTACCTTAACACTTCATTTGTTCAATTGCAGAAGATGAGAGAAGGAAAATGATACACATAACAACTTACAATTACTGAAAGAAGCACAACATCAACACATAAAGCCACATGGATCCCAAACAATGCTACAAAACCCTGGTCTTTCCTTTGCCAAAAATGCAGAAGTGAATGTACAATAGAGTGTCAAGCTTTTCCCAAGAGTCCAACCCTAAAAATGACTTGGAAATTACATAATATAGGCAATCCAACCTCTTCCCTTGCCTCTAGGGCTCGAGCTCATCATTCTAGGAGCTGTTTCAACCAATTCTAAACAAAGCACTACAATCTAGGGAGTCAAAACAACTTGCCTCTATAAGGTAGGAAACTAATTCATTCATTAAATTATCACTCTTTGGTGAATGAATATTCTAGACCAAGTAACTAAGAGTCAAATTACATAACTTTCAATTAATTACATCAAGAAAAGTTACAAATTACATCACAAATCAAAACTAGTCAAACTAGCCGAGTTTTTGAGCTGAAAGATGAAAAACAGGGCAAAAATCTATATGCGCCGCGCTGATTTCTATATGTGCTGCACTACGTTTCTGCTATTTTTGAGGTACCTGTAGGAGTCCAAATTGAGCTTAGGTTGGCTTGTTGGAAAGCCCTACCTGTCTGCTATCCAACCCAACTAGAATTTTCAAAATTGGTGTCCATTTGCTCCTCCAAAAGTGCATTCTCCCAAGACTGCTTCCTGTGTGTCAAAATAGGGGTAGTGAGGTCATTTTTTGCATGTTTTTTGACCTTTTGGGGACCCAAAACTTTCCCAAACTTCTTGTCCAAGTACCAAAATTCATGATTCTCCATGAAAAATCCAAAACTGCAATCCATTTGTGATTTGGAGCTCCCAATCCTATGGGTCGTGCAAGGTGCGCGGCGCATATAGGGAAAAAACCTGTTTTTTAAGTGCAAAAATTTCAAAATGACCAAAAATGCCCCAAATCTCTTGAAATTTGGGCTGGAGTTCCCTTATCCAGTGTGATGATGAGCTAAAGGGGCCTCGAACAAAATCTAAAGACGATCGAGCTCCCTTTGTTTCTTTTGCTTGTGGATTGCCTTCTTCAATTTTGCCTTTAGATTTCTTATCCGAGCCTTGAAAACTTTGTTCCATGCCCTGTAGTGAACAACCATATGTCTCAACAATTTATTATCTCTATTGGCCTTGCTCTGCCACTTCTCTAGGTAAATGTTGACCCTTTCGAGATTAGACTCTCGATCCTCATTGACCTGTCTCTCTAGAGAAGTGAACTGAATCCTCCTATGTCGGGCAGCTTGGCGATTCTCACGGATGTTCTGTAGCTCCATGATCACATTCTGATCTTCAAGCTGCTTATTTCTCTGTTCTAGATACCTGATGTTCCATTTGGCCATCTCCAACTGGATCTCCAAGGCTTGAATGTCTGTTTCTTGCTCCTCAATCATCATTCTATATCTAGACTTCTCTAAATCCGTAGCTGTCTCAACATCAGGAATGACAATGAAACCTAATGGCTCACCTGAAAGCCCTTTCTCATGCATGGGCTTCTTGCCCTTGTCCTGTACCTGTGCCTATGGTGCTGATGTCGGAAGCGAGGCCCCTTCCACGCCAGGTGGAGATAACACTCGCTTTGCTGCTGCAAACAAAGGTCGGGTACCTTTCGGATAGCCTCTCTGATATGTAATGAAAATAGGCCTAGTCTCATGATGCTCATACTGCTAAGAAGGTTCGCCCTCATGTTTCACCTTTGATACTTCTCGTGAAGCTCTGAAGAAATCACGTAATATAAAGTCATCCGAAGTGATGCCCTGCGAACCAAGCTGATGAACCACCAAAATCTTTATAAGTGCAAAATGATATACACTGTTGAGTTTCTGCTGAGGGGTTTTATGCTGTATAAAGGTTGTCATCCTCTCTATATTCCGGCAGATGAAATACGGAATGTTCATCATCCGCACCCTGGTGAAATGCATAAGTAACCTGATGTGATAAGCATAAAAACGAGAGAATCGTCCCTCACAGCTGAAATATTTCATGATCAATCTCATGATAGGAGCATACTCATCTTTCAGGTACCTGAATGGCAACACTCTTTTAAGCTGCCTCAAGCAATTGGGTTTGATATATGGCTCATAATGCTGCTTATCAATCTATTGTTTTTTATGCCATGGTTCACCAATATTTGGTATACTTGTTGCTAGCGAAACAGTTTCTGGTGTAAGTGTAAAGGTGACTCCAGCCAAGGTAGCTTGGTCTCCGTGCAAATGAAAGACAAAAAGACGAGCCAAATCATAATGAAACTGGACCTCAACTACCTTTTGACAAAACACATAGCATGACTGATGCTCAAAGCACTGCATAGCAAGAGGACAAGCATGCAATTCTCTAAAGTTGATTGGTTCCTCCCTGACATGTTTGCCACTTTTACGAGGCCTCCGGAGTTCTTGTTCACCTACGGGAGAATCACTTTGGGTTTCTGCCTCATATTTCGATGAGTGACCAGATGACATCACTGCTGATATACAAACTGCCTCAGATGAACGCTGATAAGTGAAACTGTTGTGTGCAACTGAATATGGACTATTCTTTTGATTTAAACAATGTTGTGACCAAGGGGAAACAATGTACAAGGGATATTAGGAAAGGGAAAATATTAGGGAATTAGGGAATTTTGAAATAAAATGTATTTAGGGATAGGAGGGGAAATGTAAATATGAGATTAGGGTTTTAGGGTTTGGGATATTAAATAGGATTAAGGAGTTTTTTATAGAGGTGGGGATTAGGATTTCAGGATTTTAGTGTAAGATTAATGATGGAATTAATGGAGGGAATTAATGAGGAAGTATGATGAGTGAATTTGGGAATGAGGAACAAAGGGAAATGGGGAAAAAACACAACCTTTGTAACAAAAATGTTTTCAAACCCTATAGCACTTTTTATATTGACAAAGGGATGCTTTCAAAATCTGGTCTCCATGGCAATCATCCATGAACCCATCACATTCACCATTAAAAAAAAAGCAAAGGCAATGGAGGCAAGCCTACCTGAAAAATTGATGTGAAGAGGAGGCGATTTGATGAGTTTTCAAATAAGTTACGGGCTCCAAACTATAAGCGCCGCTCTCCTTACCCAGTGCGCCGTGCAAGTTATATGCGCTGCGCTGGTTATAATTTGCACTGGCCTGAATGTCTGTGTGCACCGCACAAGTTATATGTGCTGCGCAGACTGTTATATGCGCCGCACAGGCGAAATGGGGACTAATCCGCTCCAAAACGCTCAAACACGACTTTCAATGATTTTCTCCTCCTTTGGCATGCACAATGACTTGAAACTTCATTGAAAAACCCTTATATAGACACCAATTTGATTTTTGCCTCTTTCATAACCCACTTTGTTATGTTTTGCAATTGACACTTTTTCAGGATTAATAGAATTTTGACCTTTTTGTTTCCTCCTTAAATTTGGTTGAAATAATGATTTTCTTTGACAATTTTTTGTAGGGATAGCTATGATATGATCTGGCAAAGGAGACCAGGGCTGCGCTTGGACATTTCAAGAACTGAAATTTTTGAAAATTTATTACCAAAATGAAATGTTGACTTATCTTCAAAACAGAGTTTTGAAGAGGAGTCATAATCTATCCGTATAATGATAAAAATCTCTGAGATAACAATCTAACAAGGACCTCCCTCTTGCCTACTGGCTTTATTTAAACTTTGTCAAAGACCTATCGACCTAACCCTAGACCTAATGACTGAAAAAACTATTATGACCTAGAGACTGAAACAAGACTGCAAATGACTTTTCAAGACTTGATTTTTAAGAATAGACCTGAGCCAGCAGTGCCAAGCACGAGGGGAATGAGTGACACGAACCTCTCCGTTAGATTTATGGCATGCTTCTAACGAAATGCTACTGATCGAAACTGATGAGACACCTAAACATGAAATGCAAAAAAGAGTTTTGATCTCTGACGGAGGGATATCCAGACCGACTCTAACACTTCCTACACAAATTATTATTAATAAAGAGTTGGAGACCACCTAAATTTCCACCACAAATAAGGGAAAGAGATAGAAAAGGAAGAGAATCCAACTAAATATATAATCATCCCTTAACTTCCACATGGAACCTAATAAACTCCATTATCAATTACTTCAATTAAAAATCAAACCTATCGCCTTGCACTAAAATAGGACCACATACTATAAAACCCATAAAAATATATAAGAAAAGGTAATGGATTACCTAGAGAAAAAGCATTTATGTTCCTTGTAGCTAACTATATCCCATTCAACCAATTTTCTTAAACTCATTTGCAGAATGATTTAGGTTTCTATGAGATTCATGTAGATCGAGACAAACTTGGGCCACAATGCTCCACCACCTCAAGGATCATAATTTGAGCCAAATAACTATGGTTCTGACCCTACACTAACATGATGAAGACCCACTACAAAGATTATATAAAATATGGATGGGGAGGAGTTCATACTCATTGTTTCCTTGAGAGTTTTCATGGCTAGTGAACTATGCCAAGGAACCAAATTTTGATTTTTTAAATGACTGAATACAAATTGTAGGTAATCTTAGAGCTGCGGTAGGTTTTAGATAGATCAATAAAGAGGTTTTATATCAACCAAAATATATGCTTATGTATATAAAGTAATGAGTTGCATAATAAGAAGTATTGACATCAAATAAATTCTTCAATCTCTCAATGAAGAAGATGCACAAAAACAATATTTGAGTAATCAAACAATTTCATAGACAATAACTACATGAAAATACTTGATGTACAAGCTCACTAAGAAGAGGCATGGTAGAAACCAATTGAATCTAATCATAAATATATTTACTTATTAAGATGTTGTAATTGATGTAAGGGAAAATGGATTGTCAACTTGTAGAAAATTTTCACTTAGACCCAATCCAGTTTCAAGTTTCATGGAGTTTCATCAAGTTTAATGCCCAAGCCACATACTAATTTTATTTTGCACAAAACTTGTAAATTCCAAAAATAAAATACAAGAGTATAATCTACTTTTTGCTGAGACAAAATAATAGAAAACCCACAAAATATTGACACAAGAATGTTTGTGAAATAGCCCATGGAGAAACCCCAAAGGGAAAAACAGTGAGAGAGAGGATATATTTTTATTTCTTAGATAAATTTTATAGGAGTAATAAATCATCAATAAATTTTGACTTATCTCTTGTAAATCATGCCCATATTTCCTAGAAATTTGTGCTAGAGTTCCTCGTTGAATTTTGTGCCTATTTTTCCTTGGTTTTTGTGCCCTCCTTCGTCCGAAATTTGTGCCAGTTGTTGTAAGAACATACAAAATAAATGTTGTACTAAATACTCAATATTTGTTCCTATCTACCTCAAAAATCATTCCCACTTCACCTCAATTTTCCTGTTGATTCAAACTAGAATTAATGTAGTAGAAACCCCATTGAATTTCATCCCCCTCTCCTCGAAATTCATGTTTCTTTTTATATTGTATAGATTGAAAATTTAATGCACCATATCCTCCTTGATTTTTATGTTGTAGCTATGATACAATTGCTAGACTGTGTGCCTTTATTTCTGTGTTGTACCTTTCCTAATAGAGCATGCCCTCTCTTTGGGATTTGTGCCCTCCTTTCTATTGTAGCTCCTCTTCTCTAATGTGAAAATTCTCCTTTTTTATCTCTTATCCTCATTCAAAACTCATGAATGGAAATGGTGCATTTTCCTCCCTTGAGGTGTCTTTTTGTTTTCCTCGTGAAGAGTGACATATCCCTAACATCAAATGTTTGAGAGTTTATCTTACTAACCATCGAGATCAAAGGTAGGTATTTAATCTCTCACTGACCCACTTAAGTCACTTTATCCTCTAACTTACCTTTCCATTTATTATTCAAAAAGTCACTTTATGACTTTATATCTCATAAATTTATGTCAAGGGGGACATGTTAGACACTTTTTTTCCTAGGCTAGACACCAAGCCTTAGGAACACTTATCCTTAGTACACTTTTTCTAACACTCCTTCTTACCAAGGAAATCCTTTCTCACCACTCCCATCTTGTCTCTAAACTAGACATTATTGCCTCTTAGCAAGGAATTCATGAGAAATTCAACTGCTTTCTCATCAATAAATATATACTCAAGTTTCATTGCCTCTTTTTGAACATAGTCATGGATGAAGTGGTATCTTATCCCAATTCATATTGAACCGTCATGAAAATATGTATTCTCGTTGAGTTTTATGCAACTTTGATTACTGAAGTAAATCATGGTAGGCCTCAACTACTATAAAAATAATCCTGTGAACATATTTCAAAGCCAAATGGCCTCAAAATTAGCTTGACTAGTTATGATTTACTATTCCATAGAAAAAATTAGTGATGTTGACCTTTGTTTCCAAGTAAACAATGACAAAACTGTCGAACCCAACCCAAAACAACATCCATAAGTTATTTTCATGTCATCAACACATGCTTATTAATATGAGTCTACATAGTCAATCAACCCAACTCCATCACCCTAAACATAGTCCAGACCATAGTCCATTATCCCTTGCAGATACCAAAGCTCATGTTTTACAGCCACCAACTTCACTCTTGTAGGCTCCACCATAAACTACCTAAGAGTGTTGACTAAAAAATAGATATTTGTCCTAGTGTTGACCAAAGAAATCAATGAACCTATCAACTAACCTTAAATCATGGGATCAAGCAGCTCAAAATTATAAGAATGAATCTTCTTCCAGTTAGTAATCTTAGGTGTGGTCTATTGGTTGTAGTATTTATTATCTGAGAGACCCAACATTTAATATCAATTTGGGGTTATTAGACTTCGATGTGCAATAATGGAAATTTCGGAGAGAGAATGGGTTCCTACAGAACAAGTCCCTACTCTGACCTATTCTTCAACACTCCTTTAAGTTTCTGTAACAACTTGTTAAATACCTAGTCTAGTTCAAGCAATCAAATTTCTTATTATAGAACCAAACCCTAACTAAGAATCGACTGGAAGCCATAGCATTCACTATTAATCAAACTAAACAATTCAAGTAGAAAGATTGTCTTAAACTGATTGATAATCAAGGAAATTAAACTCCGAGACAATCCACTTAGAATGTAATACAAAAACTCTCACACTCAATACAAAACTCAAACAACTAAGCCTATTATGATATTTTCCACAATTTTATTGAAAACTCTATGTTTAACTCAGTGTAAGCCAAAGGAATAAATATCAAGTTCCAAATCTATTTAAGGCACGCCTATTTCAATCCATGTGCATTGACTATATAAGAAAAAATTGAAATGTATCAATGAGAATATTTTCCACTTAGATCTAATGCTAACTACTCTCCTCAAAATCACATGCAACTCTAAAAAATTCAGAAACCAATAATTGTATTGTCTCAATCAAGAAAAATCTATTTTAGAAATGATACACTTATAAAAGAACACACAAGAAATGTATATCAAGGAAAAGGCTCTGTAAATTTTGAAATCATTGATACAATCATAATGTCTTCAAATAAATTACAAAATTGTAGTTTTAATAATCAAAAGTCTTTTGTAAACCAAATAATTAGCTCTATTCCTTCATGGAATGATCATGCATCAAGGGAATAAAAATAAATACATTGAGTTGAAATGCCATAATTGGAAAACCTTGAAGTTCATAAGCCAGTCAATAATACATATGTGCTTTGTTCTGGTATGAAAATGTTAAAAAGTTAAAAAATGGAAATATAGGTAGTGTTAACAAGTCTTTACTCAAACCACATTCGAAATGATAGCGAAATATTGGTGTATTCTTCGTTATTAATCAATAAAATTTTATTTTTAAGTAAATTTGAGAATATCTGAGATATTATTTAACACGGGGTTACCAAATAACAATAGGGCTGTTGTATTTTACTGGTAACATGAAAAAGGATTTTGGATCACAATGGATCTATCACTCTTATGTAAATAATTTGAACAAAATCTCTATATCTCATGAGATCTGATACTCCAATGTAATGTTACCCAAAAATCACTCCATTTCATAACCATAAATAGAATCCCTAAAAATAAGTTATGAAATAGAGTATGGTTGAATCTAGTCACTATAATACACATATGAAAACTACGTTATGGCTCATAAACAATATTCACACAATAATATGTCACAAAAATGATTTATAGATGCAATATTTGTCATAAAAACCAACCACTTGCATAATCATAACACTTCCATATCTGAAGATATAAAAATAATATAAAATGAGGAAGGATGTATTAAAAATAAGTATATAGATTTCATTATGAAAACCATTAGATACGAAATCAACCACTTCAATTAGCACACCCATGACTTAAACAACATCACCAATCAATAAATCTACAACCTATTAAATTAATAGACAAATAAATGGGGTGACGAGCTGGATTGGTGGGCCAAACCAACCAGCCCATCCCCTCTATAAGAAACTTAAATCACAGAGATGAGATCAAACATTGAATGCAAAAATAAATGAAATGGAACTTAGCATAATTCCTTTGTATTAAATAATACTCAATCTTTTACATCATAAGAAAAATGCTCAAGGTTCAGCCGAAAGAGGGAGTAACACACAAGAATATTGAACCAGTAATGCAAAACTATAATAATATTTCTAACCAGGCCTTTCAGCCATTGTTACTTTCTTATACCAGTCGTAATACAAATGTAGGTTGTAACAACCAAAACTAACAAAGATAAGCTAGGTATGAATATAACAACTACCATCAAAGGGAGGCTTGATCTGGTACAACCAAAAGATAACTCAGCAAGTTTGTAGATTTGAATTGAGGAAGAACTCATAATAGCTCCTCCTAGCTTGGTCTCCAACAATTCTAGTATCCTTTGAGCATGAAATCCTTAACCTAACTTATAGGAGGGCCTTCAATGGGTGTGCAAAGTAATGACTTGTCAGTGGGCCCACGTGGTGTCTCAACGTCCAAACTATCAACACATACTTTACCTTTAGATGCATGATCACTATAGGGGTTGCAAGAACCTGCAAACTATCATTAGAAAATTATTTAACCATCATAAATACTATAAAAATACATAGAAATGAAGGAGTTTATATCGAACTAGATATTTACCATCCAATTTTTTTTAATAATATGCTAATTAGACACATTTCTCCAAATTTGTAGCAAAAGTAGTATGGATATGGGGAGTAGGGTGGCTCAAAATGGTAAAACAAGGGAAACAAATGGGGGTATGTGAGGGTAAAAGTGAGATAATTCCTGGTCTTGACATCTTCCCCAACCAAATTGTTTTGTGTGTCCTCACACAAATGAGATATCTTCCTATCACTCCCTTGCTTCCTATCACTCCCTTGCAAAAACCCAAAATTGACACTTCTCGCTTCAATCATTTCTTTATCTAAATATTCATCTCTAAGCTAGAGATTTGAATCTCTTTCAATTTTCTTTTGAACCTCTTGTTACGGGGGCTATAGATATGAAAAATGTATTCTCCACTTCTTGGATTCCTTCAAAATTCTTTTAGTTTTCTGCTTCAGTTCTTCCAGTTATTTCTACAAATCATCATCTCTGGTTCTCACAATATAATTTTGGGACTTTAGATAATGGTCGAGGATTTCAATTTCCATAACTTTTTTCTCCATGGCCTTAATTTTTCTCTAGTTTTTTACTTTTTGAAACAATAATTTAACAAGAATAGACTCCCCATAATCCTCAGAGAACTCACTCATATTAGTAGTAGCAATCTCATCCATAGTAGTAGTTTCTTCCACTAGAATTGAGAATTTTCCTTTTCTAGTCATGGGATCGTTTCCATGAACATAACCTTTATCACTCCTTGTACATCTTACCTCATCGACCACAAGAATTTCCATTATAGGGTTTTCATTAAGAGGGATTTGTGCCTCCATTAGAATGTGGGTTTCTTCTTTCAAGGGTGCCTCATGCCCTAAATCAGGCTCGTCATCTGATTAAAAAATTGAGATACCATAGTCTATAAAGGGGTTTTTGAAGAGGAAGGGAATTTCTTTCATTTCAACATTCCTCTAGTTACATTACGAGTTGGTTCTAGTGTCAATATCCTTACTGGCGTGCCCCTCCTCAATTCTCTCTTTCTTAAATTTGAACCCCTTGTCCTATTATATAAATTGGACTCTTTAGTTGGTGTAGATTTTGACCCTTGTTCCTAAAACTTCACAATAGGTTCCTATATCTACGAAATGGCTTCACCCCTAGTGTCAGTAATTGGCCTATGGTTTTCCAACTCATTGTGTGCAACAAAATTCTACTAGCTAGAATCCCTCCTTCTTATCTCTTCAGAAACCACAATTTTGATAGTGCCATGATGAGAAAGCTTATAACAAATCTTGGTCAAGGGTCTCTGTTGGATCCCATGCACAATCTTGGTTAAACTCTTCAAAATAAAATATGGAAATTTTATAAACTCACCTGCTTCAAAATGAAGAAGCATCTAAATATGGTAGAGAAAAGTCATTAAATATATCACCTCAAAAGTGAGGAACTTTTGTAGAAAGTGCAACAGGTTCTTCCACTTCTCAACAATCAAGTATCTTGGCACCCCTCATTTCCAATCGGCCTCATAGTTAGGTACAATGATAAAATGATGCCAAAATCTTGTTTTTAACTATAGATTCTTGAATCATTTTTCTCTTGTGTAGGTAAGTTCAATCACTTCAAAACTGAATTCTTTCGACATCCTCATCACAAGACCTCCTATAGTGTTGATTTCCGCTATGAACCCATCATCGAACACCTTCATAATGACTATATTGAGCCACTTAAATTTATGTAGAAAAGGTAACCATCCTACAATTTGTAGAATCGGTAAGCTAGCATTATATTTAGAAACTGCCTCCATCTCTCTAATTGACCAAGGTTCCAGCTAGATTGGCCCTAATTTCCCCATACAAGAATGACCAATTCCCACTGTTATATCACATTGGAAGTGGAAGTTTATTTGAATGAGTTCAAGTCATGATGTAACACTGACAATATCTTCATAGGTCCTCCAGGAGAAACTCGACACTGGTAATAATATAGGAGTTTGAAAAGAGTTGAGGGTAATCAAAATAGGTTGAAGGAAGTGCGAATGGGTAATAATTAGGAATGTTCGAACTTAATTCATATCATGATAGGTCATGAGGAATTCAGGTGAATAATTATTAAGAATAGTCATGGCTCAATGCATAATAGACTTGACTCTATCATGATACCATTAATGTAAGTAAAGGGAAACCATACCTCCACATCTAATCCTATAATGATTATAATGTGTGGATATATGGCCAATTTCATCATTAATATTTAAAGTTAGAAAGGTTAAAATACTACCAAACATATGACATTCCATACATTACTAATATTTTATTTGTAAAGACAAAAAAAATGCGTCGAGTACTAAGGCTAGAGAGAAGCGTATGACACATAATCACCCTATCTTATCCATGTTCCAAGAATTTTGAAGCATAATAGACTACAAAATAATATTATTCAAGGAAAATTATGGAATCAAACTTTGGAAAATGTTTAAAAATGATAAATTGACTGACAACATGGTGGACTACACTATAGGTGATCCTACACCCACAGTGGTGTTCCTACAACCCCATAACAGATGTAAAAATGATGAAATTCTTCGCATTTTCTATCTGTCTTGAGATCACACAAGGAAAAATATGATGTTAGTTTTCTTTTGTATCAAATCCAACTTTTATTAAGAATATTTTTGAGCATTTTTTTGAGATAAAATTGGTGCCAAGTTAACATAAGAGTGGTACTATAAAATGTAGAGGAGAATTAGTATTAAAAAATTGTAGCAGCATCAAAATCAAGGGGAAGAAAAGAAAATGGGAATAGGGATGCGGTGAGTAAAGAATATGAAGGTAAAAATTACGAATATACAAATGGGAATATATAATTAGGGATAGGGTTAAAATGAGATAAATAATGGGAGGAATATAGTAGGGATATAATAGATGGGAAGACATAATAGGGACATGGGTATAAGAATAAGAAAGGGAGGAACATAGTTAGGGATATATATAGAGATAGGGGAAGATATAATAGGGAAAGGATTGGAGTAAAAAGAACAAGAGGTGTATTCAAATGGAGATACAAAGGGGAATATAGAAAAGGGAAAGGATAAATTTGAATAAGAGTGGGAAGGATATTGAGCAGGGAAGTAAAAGAAAGGAAGATAGAAAGAGGGAATGAATATGATGATGAGAATGGGAGGAATACATAGAAGGAAGAAAAAGAGGGGAATAAAGAAGTAGGGAATCAAGCTAAATAGAGTCACCCACATATGAAATGATAATCCCTCTATAAGGAAGTAATGTTGATAACCTATGGTGAACAAATTAACTGCAGTGTGAGAATGGTGCCAACTTTATAAGGAGAAGGAAGACTGACTGTGCTGAACTTGGTAAGGAGAAAAATTCCTATAAATCAATGTTTGCTGCCACCTAGAATATCTTTATAAATATTCTTCTTCTTAGTGAAAAGTTAAAATGCATAGAAATCTAGCTAGCTCTCACATTTTATTAAATCATTAAAGAGATGATCTACCTACTAGTGCCTTGGTTTTAAATCAAATCTTTGTAAAACCACACCAAAAATCTAGTTTTCACGATTACATGTTATTTTTTCCTTTACATTTTTCTATTTTCTAATTTATTTGTTTTATTTTTAAATGTTTTTATTCTTTTTTCATAGTAGGATGGAATTCCTTCATGCCTACCTTCTCCAAATATGATAGGTGTTTGATCTGCTAGATGAAATCGTCCTTAGTGATGGGTTTAAGATACAATCCAACTCTATGTCCATTCACTAGAAATATGGTATCGTACTCATCGATGGTTTTGACTTCAACTACTCTATTCTCAAAAGCTCGAACTACCTTGTATGGGCCCAACAAATGTGTATGAAATTTCCCTTCAAATTGTTTAAACTTGGAATCATAAAGGAGCACCCAATCACCTAGTTTAAGCTACTTCTTCTTGTTGAGAATGGAACAAGATGATGGAGCTTAGTGGAAAGAAGTCGCCTTCACTAAGTGGGCCCGCAGGGTATTTTTGGCGCAAAGTCTATTTTTAGACTATGTCTATTTTTAGACATATGGATCATGGTCTATGAGTTGCAGGATGTTGTTTATGGATGATTGGTCATGTTGGGAAAAATAGATGGACTTCTATTTCTGGTTCACAGCGGAGTGATCAAAGTCTATTTTTAGACTGCCAGGCTAAAAATAGAAAATTCAAATATTATTGTCTCATAATAATATTTAGACTATAAACATTATCTTATCCTCTTGGAGCACTTCAGTTTGAGCTACAGATGTGGCACATGCAGCTGTCAGAAGGAAATATGCTTTTCTTATGGGTCAGTTGAGCTATTGCATGCATGACATCAGTTAGAACTCATGCATGTGAGTTCTGTGGAGTTGGATGTGGAGTTGATGGAGTTGTGTTCAGTTTGACTTGGTTAAACTAGTTGTAATTAGTCTAACTGCAAATAGACTAGTGATGAGTGATGTGAATTAATTGATTAAATTAATTCACTAATTATTAACTCATAATGCAACTGAAGGATACATCAATTAACTCAGTGCATGTATAGTTCAGTGGAGACAGGTGTTAAAGGTTGAGATTGCTATCAGTTGTGACTATAGTTGTGCATGAGATCTTGCACAATCAATGGATTGAGTATGCCCATGAGGATTGCGTAGTATATGCACAGTGAAATAGCCTGTGCTCACGTGATTTTTAGTGTGAGTGATTTTCACTTGGTATTGTGCAATAGAGGTAGGTAAAGTAGTGTAGAATATTTGAACCTGTGACTTGTTCAGATCTGAGCTAGTTTTGTCTGTAACAGGTGGAGATAGTGCTGGATACTTGAGAGGAGTATTGTACTATGTATTGTTACATGTTCTCAATCATTAATATACGGATAGTGTGGGGTTTTAAGTTGTATGCTTTCCCCAGGTTACATATTGTGTTAATGTGCGCATGCGATTGATGTTTCATCATTTTTGATGCTGCTAAATTGATGATCAACGTAGAGGAGGTTATGTATTATGCATGTATTCTGCAGTAGTGTATAATCAGGATAATCTATGTGAATAAGTGTTTATTATTCAAAATTTCTACATGGTATCGGAGCTGTTGATCATCAGATCTACTATTCATGAAGTGTTTGCATTCTATTTCTTCAGGCAGAGTCTGTAATCGGGCCAAGTAGGCTCTGGATTCATCCTTCCTTTGGAAGGTGAGATATCTGGTAAAAGCCCATACATTCAATCTCTATACGAGAAATACTTTTTTCTCACGAATCTTAGATCAGAGGTGGTTGAGTTTGGAGCTGGTGGAATTCGAATTTGCAGTAGTGTTTTCTTGGTGTCAACGTTGCAATGTCTTTCAACGGATTGCGATTGGAGTACGCTCTTGAGGGCAGCTCAAACTATATTGCATGGAAGGATAGGATGGAGGCAATGTTGGATGATAATGGGCTGAAGGATTTCATAGAGGCTGATTTCCCAAAGCCTACTGATGCTACTCAAGTTGATGCTTGGAAAAAGAAGATAGAAAAGTGTCGAAGGATTCTGTTGGAGGGCGTGAAGGATCACATTGTGTCCAGCCTGCATGGTAAGACTTCTCCATACTTGATGTGGAAAGTGTTGACAGATCTATTCCAAAGCAAGAGCGATTAGAGGAAGCTGGCACTCAAAGATAAACTCAGAAACATCAAATGTGAGAAGGGAGACAGTATGCCCAAGTATCTCACGAAGTTCACTCAATGCAGGGATGAGCTGGGAAGTGTGGGGGTGACTGTCGATGATGAGGACTTGGTGAGCTTGGCTCTCCTTGGTCTTTCAAAGAGTTGGCATTCCTATCAGGACTCTATCAATGGTCGGGATAAATTGCCAGGATGGGAGAGACTTTGGTCAGATCTTGTGCAGGAGGAGATCAGGCAGAATACCAGGGACGGATCTTCATCAAAGGGACCTGATGAAGAAAATTGCGCTTTGGCTACCAAAGAAAAGAAGGGAAAGAGCAAGAAATCTTCTCAGTCTGGTGCGAAAGGCAAGAAGTAGGACATGTCCAAGGTGAAGTGCTTTCACTGTCACCAGCATGGACACTATGCCACTAATTGTCCACAGAAGAAGAAGAACAAGCAAGATGTTGGATCTACAGTAGGATGCTCTAGCCTCGTAGTTTGAGCTTGTTTTTTCATTGATCGCATGCTTGGTTTCAAGTGTGATGGGATCGGTGTGGTTCTTGGACAGTGGTGCATATTTTCACATGACAGGAGATCCAGATTTGTTTTCTGATCTGGAGGACAAATATCTTGGAGTGCACATCGAGATGGGCGATGATGGTAGATATAGTGCGACCGATATTGGTACCATTTCCTTTGAGAGGGAGTCTGGTAAACCCTTCGTATTGAAGGAAGTGATGCATGTTCTAGGATTGAAGAAGAATCTTATCTCTGTGGCGATGTTAGAAGACAAGGGATATGATGTCGTTTTCAGCGAAGGAAAGGCTTTCCTGCGTAGCAAGACAACTGGAGAAACCCGGAAGATAGGGGTTCGAGTGAGGAACCTTTATCAGTTGCAAGTAGATGGATGCGCAACAATGGCATGCAAGGCAAAAGGATTGGTGAGCCGAGATGATGGCAAGCTGTGGCACAGGATATTGGGTCACCTTCACCATGGAGCCTTGAAGATACTCCAGCAGATCACTATAGGGCTTCCTAAAGGAACTCTTGCGCAGTCATATTAGTGCAAGGGGCGTACTTTGGGAAAGTTTGTGAAAGGTACCTTTCAAGAGAAGGATAGTCGTGCCACGACGATCCTTGAGAGAATTCACATAGACGTGTGTGGACTTTTCTCAGTAGCTTTGACAGCAAAACACGGGTATTATGTGATCTTTGTTGATGATTTCTCTCGTAAGTGCTGGATCTCTTCATGCAGAAGAAGAGCAAGACATACTCAAAGTTCTGTGAGTTCAAAGCACTGGTTGAGAAGGAGTCGGTGAAGAAGGTGAAGGCTCTTAGGAGCGATAATGGTGGTGAATACATCTCTGGCGAGTTCAAGGACTTTTGCAGTGCAGAAGGGATTCGAAGAGAGCTCATAGCTCCCCATAACCCACAACAGAACGAGGTTGCTGAGCGGAAGAATAGAATGATCATGGGTGTTGCACGGGTGATGTTGCATGATCAGGGCCTACCACTTCACTTGTGGGCAGAAGCATGCAATACAGCAGTTTATGTGCAGAACCATTGTCCTCACAGGATACTTGGCATGAGTACACCTGAGGAGGCTTATTCTGGTAAGAAGCCTGATCTTTCTCATTTGAGGATTTTTGGTGCTAATGTTTAAATGCATGTGACGAAGGATGCCAGGAAGAAGTTGGAGCTGATCGCAGAGGTTGGGATTTTTGTGGGGTACACTGATACGCCCCACAACTATCGTGTGTATTTTCCAGACAGTGGTAAGACTGTTGTGCAATGGGATATAAAATTTCAAGAGGAGAAAGCCATGAAGTGTTCACTTGAGAGGGAGCCACACTTTCATGTAGATGAGGAGCTATTAGTTCCTAAAGATGAGCTTTAGGACGTGTATCAGCCACAGGATGAAGTTCATGGAGTGGAAGAGACCACTCATGCAATGCTAACCATCAGAGGGCGAAAGCGCTTGACAGAAGCTGGGCAACTGGCTTAAGATGCAGAGAAAGTTGTAGGACCACCTACATCCCAACGCAGGTAGAGACAGTCACCTGATCAGTACACTAGATACATGGCTCTTATGATCAAATGTGTTGTGACTGAGCCATCCTCTTTCGAGGAAGCTATGGAGGATCCTGCATGGGTAGACACCATGGTGGAAGAGTATGATTCAATTGTCAGAAACAGTTCATGGGAGATCATTCCTAGACTGGAAGGGAAATTAGTGGTGGGTTCAAGATGGATCTACAAAGTTAAGCAAGAAGCTGATGGGAGTGTGGAGAAGTACAAGGTAAGATTTGTTGCCCGAGGCTTTTCACAGATAGAGGGGATCGATTATGAGGAGACCTTTGCACCTGTCGCAAGGTATTCTTCCATACGGACGATTCTTGCTCTCTCAGTGCAGATGGGATGGCACATTCATCATATGGATGTGAAGACTGCATTCCTCAATGGAGTCATTGAGGAGGAGGTGTACATAGAACATCCCGAAGGTTTTGAGTTCTTCAGCAGCGAGTCGCATGTGTGCAGGCTCAAGAGAGTGTTGTATGGGTTGAAACAAGCACCACGTGCTTGGTACACACGGATAGACAGTTATTTCACCGGACTTGGATTCTCCAAGAGCGAGGCGGATCCTAACCTATACCAGATTTTGGTGGAGGGTAAGTTGCTTATCATTTTACTTTATGTAGATGACTTGATTCTAATGGGTGATGAGCTGTTGATACTTTCATGCAAGGATGATCTTGCTAAGGAGTTTGAAATGAAGGACAAGGGTCTCCTTCATTATTTCCTGGGATTGGAAATCTGGTAGCGCAGTGATGGACTATTTGTTTTTCAGGGTAAGTATGCTTGGGAGATACTGGAGAAGTTCAACATGCATGGCTACAAGCTTGTTGATACTCCTCTTCCTGGAGGTTGGAGGAAGGAGGATGCCACTTCGACAGAAGAAGTGGATGCCACTATTTATTGACAGTTGGTGGGGTCGCCTATGTATCTGGTCAATACACGACCCGATATATGCTATGCTGTTAACCAGCTTTCAAAAGCTATAGTTAAGCCTACCAAGATCTTCTGGAAGGCGAGCAAGCATGTATTGCCTTATTTGAGAGGCACATCGGGATATGGTTTGTGTTATAGACAGGAGGATGAGGTGAAGCTATGTGGCTTCATGGATGCAGATTGGGCAGGGAGCCCAACGGACAGAAAGAGCACAGCAAGAGGAGTCTTCAGTATTGGGTCGACAACAGTTTCTTGGTACAGCAGGAAGCAGAGATCCATGGCACTCAGTTCAGCAGAGGCTAAGTATACGACAACAAGTTTGGCTACATGCAAGGCTATATGGATGAGGAAGATCCTGGTCGATTTGTTCAGTTCTTACTTGGAGCCTACTGTGATTTTCTGTGATAACCAGAGTTGCATTAAACTCTCAGCTAATCTTGTATTTCATGATAGATCTAAGCACATTGACATCAGGTACCATCATATCAGAGATTGTGTGCAGCAGAGAATCATGTTACTTTCATACATTCCAACAGAGGATCAGGATGCTGATATCTTGACGAAGGCGCTCACCAGGAGCAAATTCAAATACCACCGAGGCAGGATAGGGGTTGCTGATAATACATATCATGTTGAGAGGGAGTGTTGAGAATGCAACAAGATGATGGAGCTTAGTGGAAAGAAGTCGCCTTCACTAAGTGGACCCGCAGGGTATTTTTGGCGCAAAGTCTGTTTTTACACTAGTCTATTTTTAGACATATGGATCATGTTCTATGAGTTGTAGGTTGTTGTTTATCGATGATTGGTCATGTTGGGAAAATAGATGGACTTCTTTTTCTAGTTCATAGCGAAGTGATCAAAGTCTATTTTTAGACTGCCAGGCTAAAAATAGAAAAGTCAAATATTATTGTCTCATAATAATATTTAGACTATAAACATTATCTTATCCTCTTGGAGCACTTCAGTTTGAGATACAGATGTGGCACATGCAGATTTCAGAAGGAAACATGCTTTTCTTATGGGTCAGTTGAGCTATTGCATGCATGACATCAGTTAGAACTCATGCATGTGAGTTCTGTGGAGTTGGATGTGGAGTTGATGGAGTTGTGTTCAGTTTGACTTGGTTAAACTAGTTGTAATTAGTCTAACTGCAAATAGACTAGTGATGAGTGATGTGAATTAATTGATTAAATTAATTCACTAATTATTAACTCATAATGCAACTAAAGAATACATCAGTTAACTCAGTGCATGTACAGTTCAGTGGAGACAAGTGTTAGAGGTTGAGATTGCTATCAGTTGTCACTATAGTTGTGCATGAGATCTTGCACAATCAATGGATTGAGTATGCCCATGAGGATTGTGCAGTATATGCCCAGTGAAATAGCCTGTGCTCACGTGATTTTTAGTGTGAGTGATTTTCACTTGGTACTGTGCAATAGAGGCAGGCAAAGCAGTGGAGAAGATTTGAACCTGTGACTTGTTCAGATCTGAACTAGTTTTGTCTGTAACAGGTGGAGATAGTGCTGGATACTTGAGAGGAGTATTGTACTATGTATTTTTACATGTTCTCAATCATTAATATATAGATAGTGTGGGGTTTTCAGCTATATGCTTTCCCCGGGTTACATACTGTGTTAATGTGCGCATGCAATTGATGTTTCATCATTTTGATGCTGCTAAACTGATGATCAACGTAGAGGAGGTTATGCATTATGCATGTATTCTGCAATAGTGTATAATCAGGATAATCTCTATGAATAAGTGTTTATTATTCAAAATTTCTACACTTCTTTATCGTTTCATCATGCCATTTACTATGTTGTTGCTGGAGTAAAATAGTCTGCTAGAAAACATCTATTATCATCTCATCAAGCTCACTTAACTGCAAAAGACGTTGTTGTTGTGCTTTAGAGAGGTCCAATCCTAGCTGGATTGCACTTCTAGATGTTTTGATATGGAACTCTATGGGTAACAGAACATGTTTTCCATATACTATCTCATATGGTGTATGCCCAATATTGTTTCTCCATGTTTTGTATGCCCACAAAGCTCTAGGAAACCTGGTTTCCCAATCCTTTTTATGAATGTGAATTATTTTTATAAGGATGACTTCTATCACCTTGTTTGTCAACTCCACTTGGCCATTGGCCTATGGATGGTATGGAGATGACTTCCAGTGTCTGATCTTGTATTGTTATATAATGACTTTCACCAGATTAGAAGTAAATTGTCATCCATGGTCAGTAACAAGCTCTTTAGGAACACCAAATCTAGTAAAGCATTCATCAAATAGAAAATTAATAAAAAAATACTTGGAAAGTAAGAAAATTGTTGGTAAAATTCACATCATCAGAGTTTTGTCGATGCATATTGAACCATCCAGTGTGGCTCATCGTCAGGACAGGATCTAGCTTATTGATAAGATAAGGAATAGTTTTAGTTTCTACCAACTTTGTTACAAAACTAGTGAAAGCTAAGATATACCTCTTGTTTAATGATGTTGGTGCAATTGGTCCTATGAAATTAATAGCCCATTTTTCAAAGGGCTCTATCATTACCTATGGAAACAATGACATTTGATTAGCTTGCACGGGTTGTCCCATTTGTTGTGTTATCTCTTAGAGGAAACCTGGCTGTGGGAAAAACCTCTAAGGTAACCTCTAACCTCTTTGAGGTTGAAAGCTGACCTTTCAACCTCAAGAAGGATCTCCCCCTAAAATCTCAACTACTCTAGGTCATTGTAGTAGTAGGTTTTGCAATTGAGTTATGTGGCCAGATTTATCAAAATTTAGTTTGGTTGGGATATGTGAAAAATTCTACCATTGGGAATGGATTATCTAATACAAAGGCACTAGCTACATGCCATACAAATCAATCTAACACAAGCAAAATAGTTCCAAGATTCTTAGAAAAATCATTAATGAGAGATGGTAAGAGAAATTAGAAGTAAACATAAAAAGATAAAGCAGCCATGTGAATTTTGCAGTTGATATTTAAGTTGGAAAAACATATAGGAAATCTAAATAATCTGAAACACATCATTTACAAATAATTTTATTTCATAAGCTTTATTCAAATTACTAAATATTAATGAATTCAAGCACTGACTATGAAAAAGGAAAAACACCATAAGAAAACTGACTAGAAACCTTCAACACATGAATCTATGAAATGATTTAATACTTATTGCACTAAGTTCTATTAATATCAAAATAATATACACTAGGTATAATCTTTCAAAGTATTCCCAATCCTTCTTCATTGCGTAGTCCATGGCTTTATAGAAAAAACAAACTAACTAAAAGCTAGTTTCTAGCAAATCTTTAATTACAAAGTTTAAATAATCACAACGTAGATCTCAAATACATGCATATAAAATTTTCCAATCTGATTTGCATTTAAATATCATCCTTTTTCTGGGGTCATGGCTGGAGATAAGGATCAACAAGTCGAATTTAGTGAGGTGGCATCCAAGTCAACAAACGTCCATGAGCTTTTTCCTCACAAAATTCTAAAAAATAGGGTCTAGTGATCCCTTCAAAAATCCAAAAATATGATAGTTGTTATAAAACTGAGAGAGGTTTTTCTAAATGGTTTTGTTGGGGACAAAAACGAAAATAGGTTTTGAAAACTTCATTCTCATTTTTCTGGAAAATGTGCCCAAAATTACTGTTTTATACAAGAAAAACAGAGTTTTAACTGGCCATTTTTATAGAATTGTGCTGCTACTCCCGTGGTCAGCAGATTTTCCTTTTCTAATTTTAATGATAATTTTTTTTTGGCTGACTTGGAATGTGTCGGCACATTTCAAAAAAATTATTTTATTTTATTTTTTGGTGTTGATATTCCTGCTATCAACCAATACCTGATAACATTGACACTCTCGTTGTTAGCATATTCCTGTTAATCGTATTATTGACATTCTCCTGTTTATTATAAATCAACACTAACACTAAAACAATCAACTCATTTAAAAATTAACAACTAAAATTTCAATAATGGCTTGGTTCATGGGGATGTTGTCGATTATAGATGGGAGCAAGAACCCCATAGACTAGAGGCCTTATCCATTGGGCGATTCCCAACCAGTAACCCTGCAACCTATAAATTGTACCACACTGCAAATGTAAGCTGAAACTATAAGTTGCTCCAAAACATTCTCGAAGTGTTGAGCTTATTCTCACACCAACCTATCCTAAACTATTGAAATAAATGCTCAATCAAATAATACAAAAAATCCAATGCAACCAATCTAGTAGCTACTCAAATACCATGGATTTTTACTATGCTTTAGAAAAATAAAAAATGGAGAGTATAGTCACGAAGGAAACTCATGATGTAATTTGTATCCACAGTGAAAAAATGGCTGAAATTTCAAACTAAAAAAACCCTCCATGTAGTCAACTATGAGACCATAAAAATGATGATCTATGTAATGACCCTCAAGGTATTGAATGACTGGATAATCATGGTTGAACTTTTCATGCATGTTTTCTATTTCAAATTCATAATCCAAAACAAAAGAATTCTCACTCTCAATAACAGAGGGAAGCAATATGTCATTTTGTTTCTATTGAGAAGAAATTTCAAAAGAATTATCTTGATATGGAAAAATTTGCTGATCCTCTAAGATTACAAGCTCTATCTGAATTTCCCTGGAATACTCTTCTAAGAAATGAATCTTATCTTTTGAGCTACATTTGCATGACTTTAAATAAGACAAAAATGCGTTTTTTTTAGTCCACTTCACCATCGTTATACCCATCATTCCATTCTCTAAAACCTTGAAAGGAACATGATCTACTACATATTATTTTTTCTCCATCGATGTTTCCAAGAAGAGAACCCAAAATATTTTTATCGATGTTATGGACTTCGTAGACAAACATTCAATCCAATTCCTGCACTTCCCTTGGAATGAATCATAAAATAATCTCATGTATACATATTCACACTTTAATTTAAGAAGATCAGTAAAGTTACAAAAATTTACGATATGTTTCAAATTTAGTCTCAAATCATCACCACTAAATTTTGGTCCATTTCTCAAAAAATATTCATATTTGGGTAGTTTTGTAGCGGCCACAACCACCCTCCAAAATTTTTCCTTAGCTTCATTTTGGAGCCTCCCTACCAATCTTTCACAACACCTTGTCTTGATTCATCAAGTACACAATATTCACTGTTTTTTCTTACACAAACACAGCCTATTGATTAAATCTTGATGCATTCCCCTCATAGGCTGATCACCCAGACTTGGTCTAGTTGTAGGCTGAGCAACTCCCCTAATAAATTGTGCAATTCTGGAGGGAAACAAGCCTTCCCTCCAGAAATTGTGCAATCCTATTTGGTAGCCTACTAGGCTCCATAATTGAGCAATCCTCCTAGTCAAGCTTCACCCAGAAAACTACACAATCCTTTCCAGTAGGCCTTCTCATCCAAGAAATTGTGCAATCCTTGGCAGCAGTTAGCTTCTCTACCTAGAAATTGCGCAAATATCCTGGGTAGCGAGCCCAAATCCCATCCAAAAATTTGTATTTTCTCCTAGCAGTTGAGCAGCCTCATGCCTAAGCAGTTGGGTTGAATAGCTCCACCCGGGACCAAGGAAAATTGACTTGCATGCATGAATTTCTTTTTCCTGGAATAGCAAAAGGAAACATGAAAAAAACATCCCTTAATTTAGGGAGCTATTTTTAGAATCCGGAGGTTGCATGTAAAGTTTGTTTTAAAACCCTTCCTCCAAGTGTCACTTTTTCCTAGATTTGTGGCATACGTGCCATGAGCTCAAACTTATTTATTCGACGCATCAAAGCTCATTCCTTCACATCGATCTTGGAGCTCTGACATCCCACAACACATCCAGGACTCTTCGACACATCTAGCTCAGCTATTCACGGTAAGTGGTCTCAACTTATCTTTTTCAACATTTCAGTCACTTTTTGTGCTTTCACTTGTGTGAGTGTTGTTTGCTTGATTTCTATGAACGTTTGCTGTCGTTTACATGCATGCTACCTTGTACTAGCATCGTTTCAATTTTCTTTGCTATCTCACTATTGTTGCATGCATGAAAATAATTTGCATGAACGGTCGCTGATTTGGCGACTCGCTTCACCCACATGCATGTTGATATTTTTACTGAGACTTTATTTCCATGCTTCATAAGGAATATGGTTGTTTTTATGAATATGATAGCTTGCTGCTTAAATACAAACTTCGTGAATCTCCACTTTGATGGTTGTGTAACCTACCGGCTGATAGCATGCACTCACTTGAGCACTTATGTGATCTCATTGAAGACATTGTCCATCATTTTGATCCAAACCATGTTGATCAAAAATTGTTACAACAACAGAAAGCTCTGCATGAATTGACTATGGATTTTTGGCAGCGCTTCCGTGACTTGTAGTTTTAGGCTCCAAAGACTGAGATGAAATTTTTCTAACTTTGGGACCACTTCGAGTATTGTGTTAAGAAATCTGCTTGTCCCAAGAAAAATTTTGAAATCAAGCATTTCTTAACATTCTTTAGTGATGGAGTTGCGCAATCCCAGAGGGATGCAGTCACTATCACAAGTGACTGTCTGCCATCCCCTCATCAAACAGTTCCACCACTGCAGAGTGATGTTGAGGATCATGCTCACACAACTATTCAACTGTCACATCCTCCCAACATCACTTCACTTAATTTTCACGAAGATTTGGTTGTGATTCCATCGAGTTGTCATATGCCATTTGTTCCACAACCTTTGTCTTCACACTCGGCTATTAGTCTGGATGATACTATTAGGTGTTCTTCCATTCTGGACTCTACAGTCATTGTGAATGAGGAACAAGCCACTGATGGAATTGATGTTGTGCAACCAACATCCACTATCATTCATGAAGGGTATGAGTGGGAGCTTGAGCATCAACACTCGGTGAAGGATGACTCCCTTCCATTCGCGCCCCCTCTGTTCTTTCCTAACATATTTGGTGAGCCTGCCATGCATGATTTCACATGTGTATCTTCATCCATGGATGCACCCATTATTGATCCCTCGATGGACACATCGCATGTCACTCCATCATCTGACAATGGAGAGGATGAGTTATTCATTGAAAATCCACTTTTTCTTTCATATGCCTTTTTTGGAAACAAAGAGGATGAATTTGTCAGATTTTCATCTAACCCTCTATTCGATTCATCAGATCATGAGGATGTCGATGAAATCATTGATTTTTCTAATCATGGCTATCCTGATCCATTTATTCCCATATTTGATCACGATCATGTTTCTATCATAGTTAATTTTTCAAAGCCACTGGTTTATGATGATCTATCTGAAGATGAAGTTGAAACACCCAAGATTGTTGAGGAACTTTAGCCCAAGCTGATGGTTATGTCAGGCCCTCACCCTCCTCAGGTTACTTTCACTTTCGATCAGGAAATTGTTCAATCACCCAAGGCTCCTCATCACTCATCTGTATGCATTGAAGATCAATCTCACACATAGATTATGCTTCCTCCACTCGAACTACATGATCCTATTGCTCATGCATTGGAGGAATCTTAGATTGCAAGCACATGTGCACGACACAAGTTCTCTTTGTTTCTTTCATTTTCTTGCATGTCACAGTCAAGAGTGTGCATATGCTTCAAAGTTGCATGCAGTGTCACACAACACCATGGTAAGTCCATGGAGTGCTCTTCATACACTTGCACTCACTTATGTCTCATGGGCATCTTGGAGCATGAAGTATGGTTGTATTCATTGTTATATCTTTGTTGTTTGCTGGTTTGCACAATTGGGTTGATCACGGGCCAAGACTGTACCAACATGGGTCAACCAATGTGTCGGTGGCTGCATTGGAAATATCACTTCACGTGATTAGGCCCATGCACCATTAGTTTAGGAGTAGGTGTAGTGTTTGCTTTTAGTTATTTTTCTTGCATGCTTGTTTACATATTTGCTTTGTTTGTTTGTTTGATTTCCTACTTGTTTGCCTACTTTTCTTTCACTTTTTCTTCTACCTCTACTTTTCTTTATGGTTCATTTGTTCGCTTGTTTTTTTCATAGGTAGTTTCTCATGAAACCATGTATGACTCCTGAAACAAGATGGGTAAAGTACAAAAGGCCTTATGCAACTATCACTACTTGGTTATCTATTACCTTGCCTTTGTATGAAGAACTTGTTTCTTTTAGTCCATGATACATCAGTGGAAGATATGTAGTGTTCAAACTGAACCTTGGTGAGAACACAACGCTTGTGACCTAACTAGTGTCACCTGATCTAGTCGGTTGTTTTTTTGGGTTAACCCTTGTCAGCTTAGTCAAGTATAGTAAGGTGAGGGGGAAAACCTTAACAGGCACATCAGAGGTATAATAAACTACTTCTCTATAGGAACAACCTCTTCTACTCTCAATAAGTCGGGATCCTTCTTCCACCTCTGAAATGAATAAGTGCTATGCACAGTTGACAAAATGAAAATGAAAAAATGAAAAATGAATAAGGAAAAAGAAGAGAAAGGCTTCCAGTGCAGAGAGGTGATGCAAGTAGCTCCGTTAAGGTATTGACTAGATTCGCTGGCAGCGAAGCCATGCTTGTGTTCCTATGTGACTCTGTCAAGTACTATCCAGGCCTACTGGCAATGGAGCAACACCAGAGATGAAACTAAGACTCTGCCGACTATACTACTTGTGCGCCAATATACCCCTCAACCCTAATCAAAACAATTGTGTTGCCTTGGCTTGGAATGTGTGTCAATCAACCAAGAGCTTGGTAGATGATACATCTTACAATCAAGCTAGTATGAAACCAAGATGAGCTGGGAATTGAATAATACTTCTGGAGGTGTTAGATTTGCTTTCAAAAACAAGGTCCATTCATAGAGCTGGAGTTCTACCAGTGTGTCACCAAGTGTTGTATAGGCTACAATGACCCTCCAAAATTTTGTCTTAGCATCCTTTTGGAGCCTCCATACCAACCTTTCACAGCACCTTGTCTTGATTCATCAAGTACACAAGATTCAAGGTTTTTTCTTGCACAAATACAACCTGTCGATCAAAGCTTGATGCATTCCCCTCACAGTCTGATCACATGGACTTGGTCCAGCTGCAGGCTAAGAAGATCCCCCAATAAATTATGTAATTATGGATGGAAACCAACCTTCCTTCCAGAAATTGTGCAATCTTGTCTGGTAGCCTGCTGGGCTCCAGAATTGCGTAATCCTGCTAGTTAGGCTTCAACCATAAAACTATGCAGTCCTTCCCAGCATGCCCACTTAGCCCAAGAATTGTGCAATCTTCGGTAGCAATAAGCTGGTTTGCCCAAAAATGGCACAAATCTCCTGGGAAGCCAGCCTAGCTCCATCCAGTAATGCGCATTTTATCCCAACAGTTGAGCAGCCTCACGCATGTGTAGTTGGGTTGACCAGTTCCACCTGGGACCAAGGGAACTTGGCTTGCATGCATGACTTGCTTTTTCCCGGAATAAGAAAAGGAAACATGCAAAAAGCATCCCTTGATTCAAGGAGCTATTTTTAGTAGTCGAAGGTTACATGCAAATTTCATTTTAAAACCTTTTCTCCCAAATCACTTTTTCCTAGATTTGTGGCATGCGCACCATGAACCTAAACTTATTGATTTGATGCATTAGAGCTCATTCCTTCACATTGATCTTGGAGCTCTAACATCCCACAACACATCCAAGACTCTTCGACACATTCGGCTCAGTTATTCATGGGTAAGTGGTCTCAACTTGTCTTTTTCAGCATTTCAGTCCTTTTTTGTGTTTTCGTTTGTGTGAGTGATGTTTGCTTGATTTCCTTGAATGCTTGTTTTCTTTTACATGCATACTACCTTCTATTTGAACCATTTAAATTTTCATTACTATCTCACTGTTGTCGCATGCATGAAACTATTTTACACGAATGGTCACTGATTCGGTGACTCGCTTCACCCACATGCATGTTTATCTTTTTAGTGAGTCTTTCATTCAATTTTTTCATGCACGATCAATAACTTCTAGTTTCACTTCATGTCACCATGCATTCACTTTCAAATTTTCTTTCAGTTTCCCATTGGCAAGTCTGAGCAGCCTTGGCCCAGACTCTGCCTCACCCAGAAAGCATTGCGCAATATGGAGAAGGAAGGCTCAATATTCCTCTCCAAAAATGTGCATTTCTACCTAGGCACTATCCTCTAGGAATAATTTGTGCATTTATGAGGAACAGTGACTGCTGGCCCAGAAAATTGTGCAATGCAGTCCTTGAGCTTGCAGTCATTGCCAGTTGGAATTGCAAATTGCACAATCCCAGTAGTCAACAATCTATCTGGATTACACATTGCACAAATCTAGCAGCCAGTCTTGCCCCCCAGATAGCCTAGACTACCTCTTGTGTAGTTCTGGTAGCCAGTCTCCTAGCCTCCCAGAGAAAATTGTGCAATCTTTTCTTATCATTCCTCGGGTATGTGTTATGTCATTCCCCAAATTTTCTTTGGTTTTTGCTGACAGATTTATTACCATGCATGTTTCTTTGTCTCTAGATATTTTAGGTGTTCATCCACCTCTTAGTAGTACATGATCAATGGCCTCCAAGAGAACAGGATCAAAGGACACTAAAGGAAGTGCAACTGGAGTAGCAGTTGAGTACGTGTCCACATGTCTACCAATCTATGAAGATACCAAGTTATTTCTAGAAAAGGACATCAAGATGAAATGGCAAGAGATCAATGAAGCATTTGTAGGCACTTTTGGGGAAGACCTCAAAAACCATCAGGTGTATGTGAACATTCACAAGTCCAGCTTGTACCAGATTGCATGTAGATACCCCACGTTCCCATGTGCAGACATGATACACTAGATTGTCTCGCACATTGATCCCAAGACGATGACTCTGAGAAGTGTCAGTGAGACAAATCTTGCCACCTTCTGGGAACAGGATTATGATGAGTTGTATCATATGTTGAATCCTATGACTATCATGGAGACTCCTTTCAGCTTACCCAGCAGTAGTGCAAACTCCAGAGACATTCTGAAGAACTTAGTAAAGGAGTCGGCTAGACTGAGGATGACACCTAACTAGATCTATAATATGAAGATACTACGGAAGGAGTATCAATACTTGGTCATATTTTCATGTCAACTATGTGGCCAAGAAAGCACGGAAACCTTCCCACATAGTTGGGTGATCGCGTTGGACCAACTGGCCAGAGAAGGTAAACCATGTAACTAGTCTGGCATGTTGGTTCATCAGCTGAAGGAAAAGGTAGTGAAAGCTCGACAGTCACCTGGATGTATGGAAGCATAGATCTATATGTCTGCCTACATATTAGATCAAATTTGTGCCCGAGAGGAGTTCCTAGACTTGGAGTGGGCATGGTTACCGGTGGAGACTACTATGAACACATATTGTAAGTTGTTGTCTGAATGCATCTTCACAGGAGTTATCACACGGCTATCCGATCATTTTGTCACCACAGTTTACAAGATGACATTCAAACAGGTTCCACCTTGCATGTTGAAGGTAACAATGGAGGCAGTAATAGACATTGCTGATTGGTATGCCTTACCATTCGGCACCTTTATACGAATGTTCAGCGTGAAGAATCCTTCGCATGTTCGTCTGAAGTTTGCCTTGGACATACTCATCATGCAAGAAGTAGCATATCACATCTCGGTAGGATTGACAACTAGACTTCTGTAGAATAAGAAGGCACCTTGGCCCACTCTTCCATTGTGGATTGGGTTATATGAGATTCAGAGTTTCAAGCAATCGGATGTCGAGGTAGAACTAAAAAATAAGTATACATTCGACCTCCGAAATTACAATCCATATGAACCACATTGTATTTTGAAAGATCACTGGACAAGAGTACAGATCAAATCAATCCATAGGGCATGTCATTGGGTAGAGGAGGAGCCATGCAGATACTGTTACAACTCCTCTAGACTCAATGAACCGGTCAGCTTCGCTATGGAGTGGTTAATCAAGCAACATGAAGCAGCATCCCAAAGAGCACCAACACTAGCAATAGTAGTAGTAGAGGCAAGCATACTACTGGGAGACAAGGGAAAGAGGAAGATTGTCAATCACATGGAGGAAGAGAAAAGTTGCAAGTTCTAAGCATATCCATTGATAGAGAAAGAAGTTATGGCTATAGAGGTGAAGAGGCAATAGCGCAACAAGAGAATCCCACAAAGGCAGAGGGAGACGAGGAGAATGGAGGAAGCAGGGAAGGAGTTGCATGAGCTGAAGGAGCAACTCCAGAAGGAACAAGAGTTGCAAAAAAATGAGATGGAAGCATAACAACAATAGGTATAGTAGGGGGCACAACATGTGCAAATAGATGAAATAGTTCCAATACAAGTAGTGGATTCATCAAAACATCTAGCATCAAGAAAATTGGGTGAATCATCGTAGGAGTAGGACTTTGCTTGTGAGATAGAGAAAGCACTTCAATAGTTGGATATGGATATGTAGCAATGGGAATTGGAACAGGAGATCGACCTTATGCCTCACCACCAAGAGGTCGACTTACCTGCTTCACCACATGCAGATGATGAGAAAGTCTCAAGTGATCGAGGAGGCACTAAGATCCTTGGAGATTAGCTGGAAGAAGAGATGCACAACATCTCATTCAATGAGTCTCAAAATAGAGTTGTGCAGTCTCGTAGAGTTTCAAATCCATATGATCATACATCTCCTACACAAGTTGAGGAATGAGTGATTGTGTCTGATGTTCACAAGCATCTAGCAGCCTTGGCTGATGCAACTAGAGTGTACGCTGAAGCCACTAGCTCAGGTGTTCACTTTCTCATAATTGAGAATGAGTGAATGTCCAAGGAACTATAGATGGGCAAGCAAGGAGGAGAGTTGGCGAAAACATCCACCCGAGCTGAACTAAAGAAGGAAATACTAGATGAAGTATTTTCCCTTGAAATAATTATGTGATTGTTGTACTCCAAGTTTTGCACCATGCATAAGGCAATCGTCCATCTCAATAGATGGCAGTAGCGATGTGCTAGAAGAGCACATATATTGACAAACTTGCATTCTGATGTTGATTGCATACAAGCATGGATGATGAGATACAAGGGAGCCTCGCTTCACTTGCCTAAGATGATGAAGGCCAGTGTAGTCAAGTTGAAGGCATGTATCCAAAACTATGAAGAGCTCTCGCAGCTCATCGCTAGTATACAGGCTTCCCATGCACGTGTGCTCAAGAGTATGGATGTTGTGGTGCACGCACATATGATCCCATCTATTGGGACTCTCACCTAGGAGAAGACAAAGCACTGGTCTGACTAGAGCTTGACTGGTACTTCGTCAAGTTCATGCACATTTCTACCAACACAGACTTACCCATGAGTGAAGACATCATGCACAAGTATGTTGTTGGTCCATCCACATTGAAGACAATGAAGCACATGCTTACAGACGAGTTGGACAAAGGATCCTGAATAGTGTACCCAGATTCTATGGAGGCAAGAATCAGGTTCGAGAAAGATGTCACCTTGGAGCACATGGACACCATTAAGGACTACCAATCTTGGCATCAGTATGTTAATTTTGATCATCGTGAGGATGTTGAGGAGTTGGACTTCAATGGTTGTCTAAGTCAGAGTGATGTCTACCATGGCTTGCTCAAGCCATTTTGTCTCACATGGGTACATGTGCATTGTAATGTAACGTCATGTCAAGTGTAATTCAAGTGTCCGTAGTTGGATGTAACAGTCATAGAGTAGATGATGAGTCATGAGGGTAGTTGAACTATCAAAAAGGGGAATGTCAAGAGTCACTCCACCCTTTGCTATAAATAGTCCCTCATAACTCACTGTAGAGGCTTTTGGTCAGCCAAGCTTCTGATAAGACTATCTTGGAAAGAGCTTGGATAGTATTGGAATGAGCCTTGGCTTCTCCACTGTGCAGAGCTAGTACATCTCATTGGAGGAGTAGGCGGTTGTGGCTGTAACATTCTGCTATCAGAACTAGTAGTTAGACATGGATGTATTGTATGACTGGAACTTACACTTCTTAATATAACAGAGCTAGCACGTTTCATGCATATGTTTTATTATATTCTATGCGATCTGGTTTACTCTAAATGATATATGTATTTGTTTTCTTACACATGCATGTATAGCTATCTGTGTATGCATGTATGAATCTTTCTAAAATGTGATGTTGGTTTAACCATCACTTTGGATTGCTTGCTAACTTGCCTTCGATGTTGTGATGTATCTTTTATGATGTGTTCCCTTCTTAACTGCATGCTATCATAGGTTTCCAAGGGGCGTACTCATCTCAACCCCCGTGTATTAGAACCTCTCATGCACCTTCCTTGGCTTGTTGTAGCTATCACACCCTTGCTACCAACGGAGTTAGATTACTTGCCTCTGTGCGAAAGTGCGATCAAGACATTACCATACAACCCACTACTAGGACTCCTACACCAAATAGTCTGAGGTCTAATTGGGACTTCTTACTGAGGAGATCCCCTGACATGTTGGTGGGTCTAGCACTATCCACATTTATTGTGCTAGAAGGAGGGGCAGATGACAAGTTATGTCCTCTCATATTGTTTTGAATCTTTACATATCTATCATGGATTCTTACACTCTTCTCCCTCTATGTTGTTTTTCGAATCATGAAGATGTCACCATCACGAGGGAGTTCTTTGATCTCTTGTCCACTTACATGTATGATGGTGAAGGTGAAGTGGCATGGACTGAGTTCTTACATGAATTTCTTTCCATGCTTCATGAGGAATATGGGTGTTCTAACGAACATGCCAGCTTGTTGCTTGCATTCACACTTCGCGAATCTCCACTTCAATGGTTGTGCAGCCTACCGGCTGATAGCGTGCACTCACTTGGGCACTTCTATGATCTCATTGAAGACACTTTCCATCATTTTGATCTAGACCATCTTGATAAATAGTTGTTACAACAACGGAAAGCTCCACATGAATCGACTATGGATTTTTAGCAACACTTCTGTGACTTGCAATTTCAAGCTTCGAAGATCCAGATAAAATTTTTCTATCTTTGGGATCGGTTCGAGTATTGCGTTAAGAAATCTGTTCATCCCAAAAGAAGTTTGAAATCAAGCCTCACTTAACATTCTTTAGTGAAGGAGCTGTACAATCTCAAATGGATGTGGTCATTGTCACAAGTGACTGTTCACCATTCCCTCATCAAACAGTTCCACCACTACAGAGTAATGTTGAGGAACATGCTCACACACTTGTTCAGCTGTCACATCCTCCCAACAACTGTTCGCTTAATTTTTATGAATATTTGGTTGTGATTCCATCAGGTTGTCATATGCCTTTTGTTCCACAACCTTCGTCTTCACACTCGGTTGTTCCTCTAGACGATACTATCTTGTGTTCTTCCACTCCAGACTCTACATTTGTTTTGAACGAAGAACAAGCAACTGATGGAGTTGGTGTTGCACAACCAACATGCACTATCATTCATGAAGGGTATGAGTGGGAGCTTGAGCATCAACACTCGGCGAAGGATGACTCCCTTCTGTTCGAGCCCCCTCCATTATTTCTTGACATCTTTGGTGAACTTGCCATCCATGATTTCACATGTGTATCTTCATCCATGGATGCACCCATTGTTGATCACTCAATAGACACACTAGATGTCATTCCATCATCCAAGAATGTAGAGGATGAGTTATTCGTTGAAAATCCACTTGTTCTTTCATCTACCTTTTCTAGAAACGCAGAGGATGAATTTGTCCTCTTTTCATCTACCCCTCTGTGTGATTCATAAGATCATGAGGATGCTAATGAAATCATTGATTTTTCTGATCGTGGTTGTTGTGATCCATTTACTTCCATATTCGATCATGATCATGTTTCTATAGCAATTTATTTTTTGAAGCCACCAGTTTATGATGATATATTTGACTATGAATTTGAAACACGCAAGACTGTCAATACATTTCAGCCCAAGCAGATGGTTATGTCAGGCCCTCGCTCTCCTGAGGTTATTTTCACTTTTGATCAGGAAATTGTTCAATCACCCAAGGCTCCTCATCACTCATATGTATGCATTAAAGATCAATCTCACACACAGATCATGCTTCCTCCACTCAAACTGCATGATCCTATCGCTCATGCATTAGAGGAATCTTACATTGCAAGCACATGTGCACGATGCAAGTTGTCTTTGTTTCTTCTGTTTGCTTGCATGTCACAGTCAAGAGTGTGCATATGCTTCAAAGCTTCATGCAGTGTCACAAATCACCGTGGTAACTCCACAGACTGCTCTTCATACACTTGCACTCACTTATGTCCCAAGGAATATTGGAGCACAAAGTGTGGTTGTCTTCATTGTTATATCTTTCTTTCTTGCTAGTTCGCACAACTGGTTTGCTTGCGGACCAAGCCTTCACCAGCATGGGTTAACCAATGTGTCGGTGGCTGCATTGGAAATATCACTTCACGTGATCAGGCCCATGCACCATTAATTTAGGAGTAGGAGTAGTGTTTTCTTTTAGTTGGTTTGCTTGCATGATTGTTTACTTGTTTTCTTTGTTTGTTTGTTTGATTCCATACTCGTTTTCCTACTTTCCTTTTGCTTTTGATTCTACCTCTACTTTTCTTTGTGGTTCATTTGTTCACTTGTTTTGTTCATAGGTAGTTTTGCATGAAACCATGTATGACTCTTGAAACAAGCTAGGTAAAGTACAAAAGGCCTTGTGCAACTATCACTACTTGGTTATCTATTATCTTGCCTTTGTATGAAGAACTTATTACTTTTAGTCCATGATATTTCAATGGAAAATATGTACTGTTTGAAGTGAAACTTGGTGGAAACACAACACTTGCCTGCTAACTAGTGTCACCTACTCTAGTCAGTTGTTTTTTGGGTTAACCCTTGTCAGCTCAGTCAAGTAGAGTAAGGTGAGGGGGAAAACCTTAACAGGCACATCAGAGGTATAATAAACTACTTCTCTACAGGAAAAACCTCTTCTACTCTCAATAAGTCAGGATCCCTCTTCCGCATCTGAAATGAATATGTGCTATGCACAATTGAAAAAATGAAAATGAAAAAATTAATAGTGAAAAAATTAAAAGTTAAAAATTAATAAGGTGGAAGAAGAGAAAGGCTTCCTATGCAGAGAGGTGATGTAAGTAACTCCATTGGGGTACTGACCAAGCTCGCTAGTAGCAGAGCCATGCTTTTGTTCCTATGTGACTCCTTCAGGGTACTATCCAAGCCTACTGGTAGTGGAGCAACACCAGAGATGAAACTAAGACTGTAACGACTATACTGTGTGTGCACTTATATACCCCTCAACCATAATTGAAACAACTGTGTTTCCTTGGCTTGGAATGTGTGTCAATCAACCAAGAGCTTGGCAGATGCTACATCTTACAATCAAGCTAGTGTGAAACTAAGATGAGCTGAGAACTAGACAATAATTCTAGAGGTGTTAGATTTGCTTTCATGAACAAGGTCCATTCAGAGAGCTGGAGGTCTACCAGTGTGTCACCAATTGTTGTAGTGGCTAAAACTACCCTCCAAAATTTTGCCTTAGCTTTTTTTTGGAGCATCCCTACTGACCTTTCACAACACCTTGTCTTGATGCATCAAGCAGACAAGCTTCACTCTTTTTTCTTGCACAAAGATAGCCTGTCGATCAAAGTTTGATGCATTCCCATCATAGGATGATCACCCAGACTTGGTCCAGCAGTAGGCTGAGCAACTCCCCCAATAAATTGTGCAATTCTGGAGGGTAACTAGCATTCGCTCCAGAAATTGAACAATCCTGTCTGGTAGCCTATTGGTCTCTAGAATTATGCAATCCTACTAGTCAAGCGTCACCCAAAAAACTGCGGAATCCTTCTCCACAAGCCTGCTCAGCCCAGGAATTGCACAATCCTGGGTAGTAGTCAGCTTCTCTACCTAGAAATTGCACAAATCTCCTAGGAAGCAAGCCAAGCTCCCATCCAGAAATGTACATTTTCTCCCAGCAGTTGAGCAGCCTCACGCATGAGTAGTTGTGTTGACTAGTTCCACCCAGGACCAAAGAAACTTGACTTGCATGCATGACTTTCTCTTTCCCGAAATAACAAAAGGAAACATGCTAAAAATAATCCCTTGATTTAGGGAGCTATTTTTAGCAGTTGGAGGTTACATGCAAAGTTCATTTTAGAACCTTTCCTCAAAGTGTTGCTTTTTCATAGATGTGTGGCATGCGTGCCATGAGCTCAAACTTATTTATTCAACACATCAAAGCTCATTCCTTCACGTTGATATTGGATCTCTGACATGCCACAGCACATCGAGGACTCTTTGGCACATCTGACTCAGCTATTTACGGGTAAGTGGTCTCAACTTGTCCTTTTCAGCATTTCAGTTGATTTTTGTGTTTTCACTTGTGTGAGTGATGTTTTCTTGATTTTCTTTGAATGCTTGCTGCCGCTTACATGCATACTACCTTGTACTAGCATCGTTTCAGTTTTTATTGCTATCTCACTATTGTCGCATGCATGAAACTGTTTTTCACGAACGTTCACTAATTCGGTGACTCACTTCACCCACATGCATGTTGATATTTTTATTGAGTCTTTCATTCAATTTTTTTATGCACGATCAACCACTTCTTATTTCACTTAGTGTAGCCATGCATTCACTTTTATATTTGCTTTCAGTTGCCCATCAGTGGGTCTAGGTAGCCTTGGCCCAGACTCTACCTCACCCAGTCAGCATTGCGCAATCTGGAGAAGGAAGGCTCTATCTTCCTCTCCAAAAATGCGCATTTCTACCAAGGCAGTGTGCTCTAGGAATGATTTTTGCATTTTTGAGGGACAGTGATTGCTGGCCTAGAAAATTGCACAATGCAGTCCTTGAGCCTGCAGTCATTGCCAGCTGGAATTTCACATTGTGCAATCCCAACACTCAAAATTCAGCTTGGATTGTGCATTACACAAATCTAGAAGCTAGTATTGCCTCCCAGACAACCCAAACTACCTTTTGCATAGTTCTGGTAGCCAGTGACCCAACGTCCCAGAGAAAATTGCACAATCTTTGCCTATCATTCCCCAGGTATGTGTTAAGTAATTCCCGAATTTGCTTTGGTTTTCGCTAAAAGATTTCTTGCCATGCATGTTGCTTTGTCTCCAGATATTTCAGGCATTCATTTGCCTCTTAGTAGTATAGGATCAATGGCCTCTAAGGGAGAAGGGTCAAAGGACACTGACGGAAGTGCAACTGGAGCAACAGTTGAGTAGGTGTTTGCATGTCTACCGATCTATGAAGATACCAAGTTGCTTCTAGACAAGGACATCAAGATGAAATGGAAAGGGGTCAATGAAGCATTTATAGACAATTTTGGGGAAGGCCTTGAAGACTGTCAGGTGTATGTGAACATTCACAAGTCCAGCTTGTACTATATTTCATGCAGATACCCCGCATTCCCATGTGCAGACATGATACACTAGATCATCTCGCACATTGATCCTGAGATGATGACTTTGAGCAGTGTTAGTGGGATGAATATTTCCACCTTTTGGGCATAGGATTATGATGATATGTATGAGATGTCGAATCCTATGACTAGAATGGAGACTCCTTTTAGCTTACCCAACAGCAGTTCCAACTCTAGAGACATTTTGAAGAACTGGGTAAAGGAGCCAGCTAGATTCAGGATGACACCCAAACAGATCTATAAGATGAAGATATTGCGTAAGGCATATCAATACTTGGTCATATTTTCATGTTGACTATGTGGCTAAGAAAACACAAAAACCTTCCCACAGAGTTGGATGATCGCGCTAGAGCAACTAGCCAGAGAGGGTAAGCCATGTAGCTCATTTGACATGTTGGCTCATCAGCTGAAGGAATAGGTAATGAAGGCTTGACAGTCACCAGAGGTATGCAAGCAGATATCTACATGTTTGCCTTCATCTTAGATGCAATCTGTGCCCGACAGGAGTTCCCGGGCTTAGAGTGGGCATGGTCATGGGCGGAGACTACTGTGAACACATATTGTAAGTCGTTATCTAAATGCAGCTTCAGAGGAGTATCACATGACATTTTGATCATTTTTTCACCGCAGTTTACAAGATGATATTCAAACAGGATCCACATTGCATGTCGAAGGAAGCAATGGAGGCACTAATATAAATTGCTGATTGGTATGCCTGACCATCCAGCACCTTCATATGAATGTTCAATGTGGAGAAGCCTTCGCATGTTCTACCGAAGTTTTCCTTGGACACACTCATCATGCAGGAAGTAGCATATCACATCTCAGTAGGATCGATAGTTAGACTGCATCAGAAGAAGTTGGCACCTTGGCCCTCTCTTCCATTGCGGATTAGGTTATATGATTTTCAGAGTTTCAAGCATGTGGATGTCGAGGTAGAATTGATGAAGAAGTATCCATTTGACCTCCTGAGTTACAATCCATATGACCCACATTGTATTGTGAAATATCACTGCATGAGAGTACAGTTCAACTCAATCCACGGGGCATGTTATTGGGTGGAGGAGGACCCATGGAGATACTGTTACAACTCCTCCAAACTCAATGAGCTGGTTGATTACACTGTGGAGTGGTTAGCGAAGCAATGTGAAGCAACATCCCGGAGAGCACCAGCACTAGCAACAGTAGCAGTAGAGGTAAGCATACCAGTGCGTGACAAGGGCAAGAGGAAGATAGTTGATCGCATGGAGGAAGATAAAAGATGAAAGTTCTGAGTAGATCCACTAATAGAGAAAGAAGCTATGGCTATAGAGGTGAAGAGGAAACAATGTGATAAGAGAAGAATGGAGGAAGCAGAGAAGGAGTTGCATGAGCTGAAGGAGAAACTACACAAGGAACAAGAGCTGCACAAATAGGAGAGGGAATTGTGGTAGTAACATGTACAACAGGGGGCACAACATGTGCAAACAGATGAAACAATGCCAATACAGGTAATGGATTCATTAGAACATATAGCATCAGGAAAAACTGGTGAACCGTCATAGGAGCAAGACTTCGCTTCCGAGATAGAGCAAGCACTTCAACAGTTGGATACGGATATGGAGCAATGAGAATCAGAATAGGACATTGACCTTATGCCTCACCACCAAGAGGTCGACTTACCTGCTTCACTACATCCAGATGATGAGAAAGTATCATACGAATAAGGAGGCACTGATATCCTCGGAGATCAGCCGAAAGAAGAGATGCACAACATCTCATTCGATGAGTCTCAACATAGAGTTTTACAGTCTCGTAGAGTGTCGACTCTAGATGATTATACATCTCCTATGAAATTTCAGGAACAAGTGATCATGTCTAACATGTGCAAACATCCAGCAACCTGGGCTAATGCAACTAGAGTGTATGTCGAAGCCACTAGCTCAAGTGTTCTCTTTTTGATAGTTGAGAATGAGTGAATGGCTAAGGAACTATAGATGGTCAAGCAAGGAGGAGAATTGGTGACAACATCAACTTGAGCTGAATTGAAGAAGGCAATACTAGATGAAGTATTGTCACTTGACATAGTTATGCGAGCATTCTACTCCAAGTTTGACACTGTGCATAAGGTAGTTGTCCATCTACATGAATGGCAGCAACGATGTGCTAGAAGATCACGTATCTTGACGAACTTGCATGCTTCTGTTGATTACATTCAAGCATGGAAGATGAGATACAAGGGAGCCCCACTTCACTTGCCTAAGATGATGAAGGCTAGTGCAGCCGAGTTGAAGGCACGTATCCGAAGTCAGATCCAGAACTATGAAGAGCTCCCATATCTCATCACTAGTATACAAGCTTCCCATGCACGTGTGTTCAACAGTATGGATGTTGTGGTCCACACACATGCGATCCCATCTATTGGGACTCCCACCCGTGCGAAGACAAAGTCACAGGTCTGCCTATAGCTTGACTCATACTTCGATGAGTTGATGCACATTGCTACCAGCCCAGACTTTCCCATGAGTGTAGACATCATGCACAAGTATGTTGTTGGTCCAGCCACATTGAAGACAATGATGTGCATGCTTACAGATGAGTTGGACAGAGGAGCCCGAGTAGTGTACCAAGATGTTATGGAGGCAAGAGTCAAGTTCCATAAACATGTTACATTTAAGCACATGGACACCATCATGGACTACCATCTTGGCATCAATATGTTATTGTTGATCATCACAAGGATGTTGAGGAGTTGGACTTCCATGGTTGTCTAAGTTAGAGTGATGTCTAGCATGGATTTCTCATTCCATTTTGTCTCACATGGGTACATGTGCATTGTAATGTAACGTCATCTCAAGTGTAAGTCAAGTGTCGATAGTTGGATGTAACCATCATAGAGTAGATGAAGAGTCATCAGGGTAGTTGAACTGTCACAAAGGGGAATGTCAAGAGTCACCCCACCCTTTGCTATAAATAATCCCTCATAACTCATTGTAGAGGCTTTTGGTCATCCAAGCTTCTGATAAGACTATATTGGAGAAAGATTGGATAGTATTGTAATGAGCCTTGGCTTCTCCACTGTGCAGAGCTAGTACATGTCTTTGGAGGAGCAAGCAGTTGTGGCTATAACGTTCCACTATCAGAACTAGTGGTTAGACATGGACGTATTGTATGATTTGAACGTACACTTCTTAATATAACAGGAGCCAACACATTGTATTGTATGTTGTATTGTAATATATGCTATCTAGTTTACTCTACATGATATATGTATTGGTTTGCTTATGCATGCATGTATAGCTATCTATGTATTTATGTATGAATCTTTCTCAAATGTGCTTTTGGTTTAACCATCACTTTGGATTGCTTGCTAAATTTCCTTCCATGTTGTGATGTATCTCTTCTCATGTGTTCCCTTCTAAATTGCATGCTATCACAAGATTCCAAAGGGTGCACTCATCTCAACCCCCATGTGTTAGAACCTCTCATGCACCTTCCTGGCTTGTTGCAGCTATCACACCCTTGCTACCAACAGAGTTATCTTACTTTCCTTTGTGCGAAATCACGATCAAGGCATTACCATACGACCCACTGTTGGGACTTCTACACCAAACAGTCTGAGGTCTAATTGGGACTTCTTACTCAGGAGATCCACTAACATGTTGGCGGGTCTAGCACCATCAATAGGTAGATGATTAGGAAAACTAGGAATAACTGTAAAATCTAAACTTGCATATCTTGAAACCATTGAATCATTTGAGCTATGAAAACTTCTAACAATGGAGTCTCCATGGAATCTTCTAACTTTGGATTCTTGAAAATGGAGTCACCAGAGCAAACACCTTGCAGCCAAAAATGATATCCAAATCCTTTTTTCCCTCACATATCTGATCTTAAACAATGAAAACATTTGGGGAAAATATGGCTTTCACTCCCTGGAAACAATTCCAAATGTTATCTCTTAGAGGAAACCTGACTGTAGGAAAAGACTCTAAGGTAACGTCTAAACTCTTTGAGGTTCAAACCTGGCCCTTCAACCTCGAGAGTGATCTCTCCCTAAAATCTCAACTACTCTAGGTCATTGCAGTAGTAGGTTTTGCAATAGAGTTATGTGGAAAAATTTATCAAAAAATGAAGTTTGGTTGGGATACATGAAAAATAAAACCATTGGGCATGGAGTCTCTAATACAAATACACTAGCTATAGGCCATACAAATTAGTCTAACAAAGTCAAGATAGTTGCATGTTTCTTAGACAAATCATTAATGAGAGATGGTAGGATAAAGTAGAAGTAAACATCAAAAGACAAAGCAACTATGTGAATTATGAAATTGACATTTAAGTTGAAAAACATATAGGAAATCTGAATAATCTAAAGTAGAGCATTTACAAAGAATTATATTTCATAACCTTTATTCAAATTATTGAAGATTAATGGATTCAAGCTCTGATTAAGAAAGAGTAAAAACACCATAAGGAAAATGACTAGAAACCTTCAACACATGAATATTTGAAATGTTGTAATATGGCTTGTAGCAAGTTCTATTAATATCAAAATAATATACACCAAGTCTGATCTTTCAAAGCATTCTCAATCCTTCTTCATTACAAAATCCCTGTCTTTATAGAAAATGAAAACTAACTAAAAACCAGTTTCTAGCAAAGATCTAATTACAAAATCTAAATAATAACAACGTACATCTCAAATACATGCACATAAAACTTTCCAATCCTATCTACATCGAATATCATGTTTCTATTGGATTCATGGCTCGATATAAGGATCAAAAAGTCAAACTTGGAGAGATGGCATCCAATTCAACAAATGTCCATCAGATTTTTCCTCACAAAAACCTAAAAAATAGGGTCCAGCGATCCTTTCAAAAATCCAAAACCATGATAGATGTTAAAAATACCAAGAGAAATTTTTCTAAATGGGTACATTTTGGACAAAAACCTCTATCAGTTTTGAAAAATGCATTCTCATTTGTTTGGAAGGCATACCCAAAATTTCTAGGTTATAGAGAAATAACAAAGTTTTAACTGGCCATTTTTACATAAATGTGTTTCTACTCCCATTGTTAGTACATTTTCCTTTTTTAAATTTAATAATGATTATTTTGTTTCTAACGTGGAATGTGCCAGTGCAATTCAAAAATTTTATTTTATTTTATTTTTGGCATTGATATTCCAGCTATCAGCCAATACCTAATAACAATGACACTTCTGTTGTCAATGTACTCATGTTAATCATTTTTCTACAACTGATAAACATTGGTAACCCCATTATCAAGATTCTTCTATTTATTACAAATCGACTCTGACACTGAAATTGTCACCACTTTTTAAAATTAACAACTAAAATTGTGATAGCATGTTGAAAATTGTCACATCAGTTAACATATTGTTTGGAATCATTGAAAAGAGAAGGCTAAAAATAGCTTGCACGAAGGACTTTATATACTATAACCTTGTCTACGAAGTGGCCCCCACTATTAGGAAAAATTTTGGGAGGGGGTGGTGAATCAATATTTTTAACTCACTTTAACTTTTCATTTCATATTTTTAATTTTGTACACTATTGTTCTTCATGCAACCAACATATGTACGTAACTCTAGTGAATACAAACAATTTATATCTAAATTAATTAATTTATCATAACATCCATTAGTGAGTTAGTTTAGCCATTCATTATGCAGTAAAGAACAAATAAATGACAACATATACGCAACACACATATAACTCCAATATTTTAGTGGAAACCCAATGTGGGAGAAAACCACCATTATCATCGTCTTTGTCTTCTTCTTCTATTATTAAGAAAACTTTCATTACATCTTGTAGTGGCACAATATCTTACTAGGAAGAAGTCACCCACCTACAGGAGGCTACAACCTCCACTCGTTCTCCAACACCCATTGGAAGGGAGATATAACCCACTAATCTCATTTACTAGCTCCTACTGGAAGGGAGCACCTACCCCCTGAACACATTTAGCATATACCACTAGAAGGAAGCTCTGACTCCCTCACTAAAGGCTCCAGCCCTCAACACCTCTTATGGACCACGTTTCTAAATATTTCATACTAGATCCACCCGTCAATCATGAAACAACATGTAGGCCACCTTTCATCATATTTTCAAACTGGACCCACACCCAACATTAATACTAAGTAACAACTTTGAAACCAAATATTGAATCACATCATTTAATCATTGAAAAATCCAAGATATCATACTGAATTATAGAATGTTTAATCACCATAACCAAAACATACCAATGCACACCCATTCATCAATATACCAAGTCATCATAGAAACCAAGTGTTGTCGCCTCAAACCCTGATAAAATTGACTTCAGAATGTATACGCTATTGTTTCAAAGAGAAACCACATATACACACATTTCCTCTGCATACAACCTACATATAGTTCTGATATTACTAAACACTGAATCATTTAGCTAACTGAATCATTTTCACATTGAATCAACCTTTGAATCAATCATTGAACCATTCACAGATAATTGAACCCTACCCAATCACACTTCTGCATCATTATAATGATCAATATTTTAATTCAAAACAAAGTCAACTCAATCAATACTTCCAGACAAATATCAACATGATCAAGACATCATCGATAGACAACAACAAATATAACATACATCCTCAACAATCTGTTGAAAATGGCAACAAGAAATGCTAAAAATAGAAATGCTATAATAGCATTGTTATAAATGGAATTTCAGGTACCAGTGTTGGATATAGCAACAAGGAACGACAAAATAGAAATGCTATAAATAGCATTGCTATAAATAGCATTTCAGGATAGATTCCAATTTTAGTTAGTCCCTGAACTAAAATTGAGAAGTAAAATTCAAATTCGATTTTAGCAGCTATTTGTAAAATAACTAATTAATTCATCTTGAGTTAATTAGTTGTAGAAAATCAAACATGAAGTCTATGTGAAGACATGCAACAATTTCTCCAATGATTGAGGAAGTTATCCCTTGATTAAAGGAGATCAGGATGAGTTGTACTTTGAGTTGTAATTAGTTAGCTCAGTTAATTGAGTTAAGTCCAGTTAGATAAGTTCCAACAGTTTGTGAAACTAATTGTGAGTTCAGTTAGTTAATGCATGCATGCATGTAACTGCTACACTTTAGATAACTGAATATTCTCTCATAAATAACTCATGCATGTCAGTTCAGTCAGAGACCCAGTTGAGATCAGATGATGGGACTACGTACTATTAGTTGGAGGATTTTTCCTATATAGGAAACTCATCCATGCAGAAGGAATTATCTCCTTCAGGATTGCGCAATTATTTCTAAGTGTAGTGAGGAGTGTGAGAGGTAAATTCACACAGGTGGCAGCATTGGACCCCAAGAGAAACTGCACAATGAAATAGGAGGCTTGAAGGGTAGAGGAGAAGGTTTGTGAGAAGCCTTTTACTGTTTATGAGCAGCAGAGGGATTGTACTGAGAGTTGGATAGCTTGTAAGCTAAAGCTTTGTGTAATTCAGACATATTTCCACTTATATGATAATACAGAGATCAGGGTTTTTAGCGGAGGCTTTCCCCAGAGTATTCTTCTGTGTTTCATGTGTATGATTTCTTCTTCTCTATTATATGTGTTCTGATTTTATCTTGCTCCAAATCAATTAAGCTTCTGCAAGTTTGTTGTAGAAGTAGATGTTGTATTTTGTTTTAGTATATTGCATAATATGTTGATCTACAATGGGAATTTCTACACATTCAACATCAAGTAGCAAATCAAACCCTAGTTTATATATGTGAAATCCACAAAACCTATCAACGTATGTACACAACTACCATGCATAACACATATGTATACCATTCAACAAACTAATTAAATCATCATATAATATATACACGATAGTATTGAACAATAATTGTGTATGTACACGACATTACTGGAAAAATAAAAATAAAAATAAATAAATAAATAAATCTCGTGTATATATTACATCATTCAATCAATCCTTCACTGCAAACACAACACATATTGTATGCCTTACTGTCAAATCATAAATCACATTTAGATCACACCATCAATATAGCCACAGATCTATTATTGTTAGCTACATAATAAGCAAATCAATAAATCATATATTTCATCATGTCTTCATATATTTTAGATCTGATTCTTCTCCTTACTCTCTGATGTACACATGTTTCAGATCATATCTCATATGAATAAGGCCATTTACTTTCACACTGAACACCTTCATCTTCATCTCCTTATATATTTTTTTCCTTAGCCAATACCTTAGGTAAATCCCTTGGTAATGTCATTAGTATTCACAGGATCAAATAAACATTACCACAACCATTACTATGGGACAGTACCATGGTAATGAACCTGGTATCCAAATTACCATGGTTCAGATTCTTCATGTGATTTTTATTCACAAGATTTGCGTATGCATGTGACCCTTCTTCATAGGATCTGCATATACTTTCTCAAAATTCACATTTATCATCAATTTGTAATATAACTACGATTTCTTTGTCCATGTCCTCTAAAGCATCTGTACCTATCTGCATGAGTTCCATAGTCATCAATGTTCACATCAAGTACATCTTTATCAAGCTGGTTTCCATCAAAGACAACATATTAACCATAATGTCAAGAATCCCCCCCTTTGGATTTGATGGCAACCACTTTGTTTTTTGGACACCACTTGTAAACACATCTGTAAACACACCTGCAAACAACAAGAATTCTATCCAAATACCTCTCTCCAAACACCAAGTTTCTCTCCCCCTTTGACATCAATGGAAAAGGGTTGAACTAGGTTGAATGAAGGACTTCCCTTGTAGTGTTAATCATTATATGTTTGATCTGTTGAATATGAATCATGAAATCTGCATATTGACCGTGCTCTCCCTGAGCATATACTGGACCTTCTAAAGATATGAAATAAAAGTACAAGTATTTAAGACAAACAAATATGACCTTTCCTATCACGAATGACTCTATGATTACCTCAAATACCCAACATATTTGGTTTACATACTGGACCGAAATTGTACATCAACATCCCAACATAATGGGATTACATACATGACATGACTTTATCCTAATAGCCCATGACTTAATTTTACAGTGATTTACAACATGGGTCTTTTTAAAAACTTTACATCAAGAGACATATATGACACTTATAACCAAATATAGGTTCCTTAATAGTGACATAGCAAGACCATGATAGTCATAAGGAACCACCATGCACCATATAGAAATCTGCAACATAATAATTTTATGTCATAATGACAACAACATGAACATCCTCGCCGTCAAGAATTTATGTAAGATAAGACATTGTAGTATCAATCTCTCTAACTTCATCATCATATATGCAATGTTTCCAAGCATCACCAATTAGTTGTAGCATAAGATAAGGAAGCTCTATCCATAACTCATCTCCTTGACCTTATGCCATCAAGGCTAACACACTTTATTCATCTATAGGAAGAGCCATAATCAATGTAGCATATATATGCATCAACCAATATATGTGCGAAACAAGGAGAACCTCCAGAATCAGAAAGTATTGGGTAGGATAGAACTAATCAACATCATAACCAACATCTTCAATGGGCATAGCATATATATCATTCTTTTCAATATCAAGCAATATTGGCTAACTTCACCAAATGCAATTCATCATCCATAACTTCATCACATGCAATACATGCATCATTGATAACCCATGACAAAATGAAAACAACATATGTGTCTTTATTAGTAGAAACCATACATTTAGATTACCAACAATGATATGTACTCATCATAATGAAACAATTAGTGCTCAAGAAACCATAATGCCAAAAATGGACCGTTATAATTATAGTAGATGCTCCCCATGAGGCTATGACAATTCTTCATCATCAATTCTGATCACATTATATCCATCATATCAACCATCGAATGCACCAAAGAACTATTCCAACAACATCAATAACATTTTACAATAAAATCATGAACCAATCATCATTCCTAAGCAGCATAAGAACATCATTATCAGTCTACAACAAGTCAATATCAAAATAAAAAATCCAATAATAACTTATAGAAACATATGAGAAGCTCCCCCTGAGTTTGTGCCACTTTTTATTCATCTTAGAGAAACATACGTGACTGTCTAGACCAAAACTCACATATACAAGTGACTTTCCTTCAAGATATATCCATACAGAAAACAAACTACTAATTCTTTATAGTCATAGCTCCTCCTAAACCTATTTTTTCTATTCATGTCTATTGTTACTTCATCGGATGCCATGTGAGTAATATATTCATCAAAACAACATAGGGAATCATCATTAAGATACATATGCATAGCTCCCCTTGAGATCATACATTGCTAGTCTTGTGGAATTAACAATCATCACCTGTTGTTCATGAGGTTATGTACCTCATATTCATTTTTTCATTCACTGTTATAAGTATGCTTTAAGAGAAATTAAATGCAATAGGGACAATCTTCCCTAGATCTCTGAATGATGTTCCTTCTTCCTCCAAATCTATTTTCAATTTCTAATCATGTGCTCAAACTTGTGGAACTTATCCCATATTTTTCTTCCATTCCAAATGCTTGACCTACAATCAATGACCTTATATCCAAATGAGTTACAAGGAAAATAGTATCCATGAAGCCATCTGTTATGCCTAGGGACTGATATTGACTTTGTTCTAGGTCATTTCCTTTCAAATGGGTGACTTGATTTAGTTTTCTTTTAAAAAACCTTATGCCAGTCCTTATCATTACATTGTAAATTGAAGCCATGTGGTTGTATCCATTGTTTTCCTTGATTAGAGGAGAGCGTTTTTCATTAATAATCTTCTCTAGATATTCAAATTCCTTTTCCCATTTATTGATTTTCTTTTAATATTTCCTTAGAGTCACAACTTATGATACTAACTTTTAACAATGCCCTTCCATTTTTGGAAGCTATTTTGATACGAATTTTTTTCTTCTATTGGTGGCTTCCAATTACATTCTTAACATGTTTATTTCCTTAATCATTCTACTTTCTTTTGTTTCCATATATTTGTTTTCATTCCTAAGTCTATAATTTTCTTTCAATGCTTTCATTAAGTCATCTTCTTCACAACTATTTGATTCGCTAATTGATTGATCTTCAACAAACATAAGTATTTGTCAACGAGTATTAGAATCTAAATCTAAATATTCTTGATCATCATATGTGCTTTGAATATCCTCATTAGAATAAAAAAATATCTTGGCAGTAAACTTCTTTTTGGCATTTCTCTTGTCAACATCCTTTCCATTTTATTTCTTATCATGATTTTGTTTATATGTGTATTTGGATGCATAATGAACTACTCTTCCACAAGAAAACATTTAAAAGGAAGCTTACCTTTCAATTTACCAGTTCCCACTTGTAACATTCTCATGAAATTTTATTCGTCCTCATCTAAAATGTAGTTTGTATCTTTTGATTTCCTTTTCCTTCCCTCTATATGTGGCTTTGAAGGTTGTTTCTCTCATACTTGATGTATCCCCTTTTCTCATCTCAAAGGTTTTCAAGATCCCATGGAGTTTTTCAAGAGTAAGGTTCTTCAAATCCAGTATTTCTGCAATAAGAGAGACCTTGGAATCAAACTTTCGAGTTAGTGATCTAAAAATATTTTCAACAATAGTAGAATCCTTTATTTTGTCATCAATATTTCTCATTGAGTTAACAATATTTTCTACTCTAAGGAAAAACTTTGTAATGCTTTCATAATCATGCATTTTAGTGTCTCATATTGAATTTTAGGTGTTTGAAGTTTAGCACTTTTAAGCTTAGTGTCACCTTCATAGCTTTGGAAAAGCTTATCCCATATTGATTTTTCAGTGTTGATTGCATGACTTTCACGAATTCAGATTCTGAAAAACTTCATAAGATAGCATTTACAACCTTTGCATTGATCTCATACTATTTCTTCCCTATAGTATCTGTGGGAACAGAGGCTAGGTATTGATATCCACTTTCAACAATAACCCACACATCCACTCCCAGTGCCTACAAATATGCTCTCATTCTAATTTTCCAAAATACAAAGTTAGTTACGTTAAACAAAGATGACCTGATAGAGGATATTGCCTCTTAACTGCTCATCTTGATGGATGTCCATTTAAATTATCAAGCTTCTTCAAAGGGACCTTCTCTGATACCAATTGTTAGGAAAAATATTGTTTGGGGGGAGGGGGATCATTATTTTTAACACACTTTAACTTTTCATTTCATATTCTGAATCTTGTATGCTATTGTTCTTCATGCAACTAGTGTATGCAAATGACTCTAGTGAATGCAAACAATGTATATCTAAATTACTTAATTTATCATAACTTCCATCAGTAAGTTAGCTTAACCATTTCATTTTTATTTCATTAACCATTCACTATGCATTAAATAATGGATAAATCAGAACACATAAGAAACACACATAGAACACCGAGATTTTAGGTGGAAACCCAATGGGGGAGAAAACCACTATTGTCGTCATCTATGCCTTCTGATTTTATCATTAAGAAATTTCATTACATCTTATACTAGCATAAACTCTTACCAACACGCAGGCACCCAGCTGCAAGAAGCTACAACCTCCACTCATTCTCCAACACCCCCTGGAAGGGAGCACTTACCACCTGAAAAAATTTACCAGCTACCACTAGAATGAAGCTCTGACTCCCTCACTGAAGGCTCCAACCTTCAACACCTCTTGTGGACCACGTTTAATAATATTTCATACTGGGTCCACCTATCAATTATCAAACAAGTTATAGGCTACCTTTCATCATATTTTCAAACTGGACGCACACCCAACATTAATACCAAGTAAGAAATCTAAAACCAAATACTAAATAAAATACTATTGGGTGTGGAGCTTTATTATCTTCCTAATTCAGAGGTCTTTGTTTCAGCCAAATGTATAGCTCAAGATTATTGTACAACCCTCAATATAAAAGATTGCCTTGTAAAATATTGTAATTTAGTACTCAATTTGGGTCATTCATTAGGCAGATGATCCGACAGCAGAAGTTATGTTAATTTAGGGTTTTTTTTCCCTACAAGGAAACCCTAGGTTTATATGAGGGAATTTTATTATGTATGTATATTATTATTCTGAGTGAGAAAGGAAGAGGGGACTATGTGAGAGAGAAGAAAAAATTACAATGGATCTATTGTAGGTTGTATCTCTTCATTTTGCTCAATAATATAAAAGGAAGGACTAACTGTTTCTCCATGGACGTAGCCCAAACTTGGTGAATCACATATATATGTGCCTCTTTTGTTTTATGTGTTTTATGTGTTTATGTTTTGACAATATTTTATGTGTTCCATTCCTCTGTAATAAATATTTTTCTCACAACTAGTATCACAATTAGAGGTCTATTTGGCTGATAAAATCACAAGAGAGAAGGTTTCCTGGTTCGAGTGGGAGCAATGGCAGAATATGGTAGGTTTAGGGTCAAGAAACTTAATGGCCAAAACTACTAGATGTAGAATATGCATATGGAAGATTATCTATTTAAAAAATATTTGTACCTACCATTAAACTTAAAATCAAAGAATCCAATGAGTATTATGGATGGAGAATGGGAGATACTCGAGAGGAAGGCATTAGGAACAATACAATTGTGTTTGGAAGCATCAGTGACATTTAATATTTCAAAGGAAACAACAATATAAGGCTTAATGACGACATTGGATAAACTATATGAAAAACCCTTGGCCACAAATAAGGTATTTCTTATGAAGAGTCTATTTAATATGAATATGTCAGAAGCCAGATTTGTTGCTGGTCATTTATTGAATTTAACACAGTTACTAGTCATATAAATTTTGTAGTTGTCAATTTTGATGATGAAGGTAGGGATCTATTATTTCTATGCTCATTGCTAGGTTAGAATGGTTTAGTTATGACTATTAGTAACTCAGTCTCTAGATCTAGTACTTTAAAGTTTGATGATGTTGTTGGTGTCATCCTTAGCGAGGAAATGTGACAAAAAATTCTGGTGAGACATCATGTAATTCTTTGACTGCAGATACTAGGGGAAGAAAATGGAAAGGGGAAAGAGCCTAGGAAATCAAAGTAACTCAAGAAAAAGGCAGATCCAAATCTAGATAAGGGATAGTGTGCTGTAAATGTAGGAAGAAAGGACACCTGAAGAGAAACTGTAAATCTTGGAAAAGAATAGAAGGAGATGGATAGTAAGAGAACAATCGTAAAGTGAACATGACAAGTGATGTGTTGTGATACTATTTCATTCTTCTATTAGAAAATATTATCGATCCCTGGGTGGTTGATTCAGGGGGTTTTTTCCTTGCTACACCTGATAGGAAACATTTTCATGACTATTTTCAATGAGATTTGGGACATGTTCGTTTGGGTGTGATAAACATTGTAAATTCATTAGAATTGGTAATGTTTTTATAAATAAACAAAATGGAAGCCAATGTCTATTGAAGGAAGTAAGGCATGTTCTAGATCTGAAGAAAAATATAATTTCAACATGGAAGTTAGGTGGTGAATGCTATGTAACTACATTGACAGACAAAACCTAGAAGGTCACTAAAGGATCCCTAATAATAGAAAAAGGAGAAAAGGTTGGTACATTGTATTTATGCAATATTATTTGTTATTTTTTTAATGCTTTGACCTCCATAGGATCAGATACAAAATTATGGCATCATAGGCTCAGGCACATGAGTGAGAAAGGGATGCATATTTTTCACTCAAGAAATTTGTTGCTAGGTTTGAAGCATGTTGCTTTGGATTTCTGTGAAAATTGTCTTTACGGAAAGCAGAAGAGAGATAGATTTATCAAAGTTGGGAAGGGAAAGAAGAGTGAAAAATTAGAGCTTGTGCATACAAATATATGGGGACCTTCTCAAATATCATATCTCGGTGGCTCTCATTATTATGTTACTTTTATTGATGATGCAACTAGGAAAACTTGGCTTTATTGTATTTGAAACAATTCTGATATATTTTATACATTCAAGAAATGGAAATATCTGGTTGAGAATGAGACAAGAAAGAAGTTGAAGTGTCTTAGATCAGACAATGGAGGTGAATATTGTAGAGAAGAGTTTGATAACTAATATTCAAAGCATGGGATTCGTAGAGAGAAAATGGTTCCAGGAACATCATCATAAAATGGTGTGTCAGAAAGGATGAACATGACAATCATGGAGCATGCAAGCTACATGAGATTACATGCATGATTTCCCTTACAATTTTGGGCAGATGTTGTATATATTGTTGTTTATCTAGTAAATAGAGTGCTTCAAGTTCCTTGGATGGTGGTATTCCATAGGAGGCATGGACAATTTGAAAGATAAACTACTAATTTTTAAAGACTTTGAGTTGTAAAGCCTTTGTTCACATTAATACCGAAAATAGAACAAAGCTTGAGGAAAAATCAAAGAAATGTACCTTTATTCGGTATGGTGTTAATGATTTTGGTTATTGATGATATGATTATGAAAATTAGAAAATCATTAGGAGCAAAGATGCCATATTCAAGGAAAAGGCCTTGTATAAGGATCAAATGCAGGGAAAGAAACAAGAAAAAAGACAAAGAATACATAGTGCTTGATGAGGTCATAGAAATGAGAAAGGTGCATGAAAATAATAATGATTAGTAGCCACAACAAAAACATCAACCACAACAGCAACAGGCACCTCAGACACCTGAAAGTGGTGTTAGAATATATACTAGGATAACTAGACCCCCTGAATGATACTCTCCTTCATTATATTATGTATTGTTGTCTGATTTTAGCAAACTAAAATGTTATGAAGAAGCAACATATGTAGAAACTAGGAAGAAGTGGGAGCTATCCATGAAAGAAGAGATGGACTCCTTTATACATAACCAGACTTGGGACTTAGTCAGGTTTCCTACATGTAAAACAACATTATGTAATGAATGGGTTTATAGGTTGAAGGAAGAAGATGGGGTAAACAAAGGTACAAGGCTAGACTTGTTTTGAAGGGGTTTGCACAAAATAAAGGTATAGATTTTGACGAATGTTTTTCTCCTATTGTTAAAATGACTTTAATTAGGACTATTTTAAGTATTTTGGCAACAAAAGATTTGCATCTTGACCAGTTAGATGTGAAGAAAACCTTTCTTCATGGGGTTTTGGAGGAAGAGATATATATGAAACAACCACACAGGTATGAGGTCAAAGGGAAGGAGAAATTAGTGTGCATGTTGAATAAGAGCTTGTATGGACTAAAAAAGGCTCCAAGGCAATGGTATCTAGAATTCGACAGGTTTATGTCTGAACAAGGTTATACTAGATGTCATTCTTATCACTGTGTTTATCTTAAGAAACAAAATGATGGCAGTTATATTATATTGTTATTGTATGTAGATGACATGCTTGTTGTAGCTTCTAAAATGAAGGAAATAAATTTGTTTAAAGGAAAACTAGAAATTTCATTTGTAATGGAGGATTTGTTGGGTTGTGTTATATTCTTTGCACGACTAGCCCACGTAGTTAACTGGGGGGTTAGAGGGGGCGCAGAGCCCCCCCTTCATTGCACCGATTGCGTAGCGGGGGGGTCATAGGGGGTTTGAGGGGTGCAGCTAACCCCACGCTCTGGAAAATTTTGGTTTTGGACCCTATGTTAGGTTGGGGGGACCCACCTATGGTTTTGTACAGGATTTTTGCACATGGTTTTGGATGCAATGGTTTTCAATCCATGGTTTTGGACGCAATGTTTTTTCATTCCATGGTATTGGATGCTTCGGCATGTATAAATATGTATTGTAACATTGAAAGGAACATAATAAAAAATCAAGCTAGTAGTCCCAGTTTTGGGATCCAAGGGAAAATATCTGTGTATATGTGTTTTATGTGTTTTGGGATTCAGGGGAAAAGCTATGATACCATATGGTATCAGAGTTGTTTTGGCTTCAAGGGGATGCCTTTGTTGCTGACGGGTTTTGCTCGGGCCTGTGGTAGACCCTGTTCAATGGGAGATCTGCGAGATCGATTGTGGTGGTGAAAGAAGATGGTGAGCAGTGGAAAGATAGAGATTGAGAAATTTAATGGTCAGAGTTTTGAGTTGTGGAAACTCAAGATGGAGGATTTGTTGGTGGATAAAGATGAGTGGATCATGGCAGATCTGTGTACTAAACCAAAGTGTTCGATGAAAAATGGAAGAAGTTGTATTGGAAGGCAAAGAGCGCAATACGATTGTGTGTCTCAGATTCAGTATTGCTGAATGTATTAGGGGAAGCTACGGTGAAGGCTTTGTGGGAAACGTTATAGACTTTGTACCAATCTAAGTCTCTGGTGAATAAACTGCTCCTGCGGAAAAAGATTTATAGCCTAAGGATGAAAGATGGAGATTCGGTGACAGAGCATTTGAACGCATTTAATACTATGGTAAGTCAGTTAGCATCTTTTGATATTAAAATTTCAGATGAAGATAAGTGCATCAGTTTTTTGTGTCATCTACTAGATTCGTGGGATAATGTGGTTATTGCAATAGGTAGCAATGCAACTGCCTTGCAGTTTGATGAAATAGTCTCATCCTTGCTGATGGAGGAGATGAGATAGAAAAATATGGAGATCCATAATGGTGATGCCTTGTTTTTATGAGGACAGTCCCAGAATAGAAACAAAAATAAGTCATCGCATGGGAGATCTAAATCTAGAGGGAGATCTAAATCTCCAGGAAAACCTATAAAGGTGGTCTGCTGGAAATGCAGAAAGGAAGGGAACTACAAAAGGGACTGTAAATCTAAAGCTCCTGATAAAGGAAAGGGATCTGATGATGCTCCTTCTGCAGAGGCGAAAACCACCTCAGATGAAGGTGGCGATGTGTACTTGGCTTCTTCAAGTACACATGTAGATCATGAGGCATGATTGATTGACTCAGGTGCCTCCTTTGACTTCACTCCCCAAAGAGAGTGGTTCTGTGTGTATGAGAAATACAATGGTGGTGATGTCTTCTTAGGGCATGATAGGAAGGCTAGAATTATTGGTCATGGAAAACTAAAGTTGAAGTTGCAAGGTGGAAGGGTTAGAACACTTGTGGGTGTTCTGCATATTCCTGCATTGGCCAAAAATCTAAATTCTGTAAGCAAGTTGGATGATGTAGGTGTAAAAATAGTGTTCGAGAAGGATACCTACAAGATGGTTCAGGGAGCACTAGTCTTGATGCAGGGAGCTTGGATTGGAAATCTATACAAGATGCAAGGTAGCATGGTTGTTGATGGGTGCAATAGTTCCATGGTTCCTGAAAGTGGAGTAGAAAATCTAGTGGTCTTTGGAGAGAAGACCATGCTGTGGCATCAAAGGCTTGGACATATTGGAGAGAATGGCCTTCGAATACTTCATGGTAAAGGTATGGTAGAAGGTATGAGTAATAATTCTCTAGATTTTTGTTTCTATGAAAATTGTGTATATGGAAAGCAGAATCGGGTTAGTTTCCCCTCTGGTGGTAAGAGGGCGAAACATATATTAGATCTTTTGCATAGTGATGTGTTTTAACCTGTGAAGGTTCCATCACTCGGTAAGTCTGTATACTATGTATCATTTATAGATGACTTCTCAAGGAATACATGGATATATTTCCTTAAGAAAAAATCTAAAGTATTTGACAGGTTTAAAGAATTCAAGGCTCTGGTGGAAAACTAGAAAAAGAAGAAGATAAAGGTGCTGAGGATAGATAATGGTGGAGAGTTTTTGTAGTAAGGAACTTGAAGAATTCTGTAAGAAGTGTGGTATAGCACGACAGAAGACTACTTCATATACACCTCAGAAAAATGGAGTTGTAGAAAGAATGAACAAGATGTTGATGGAAAGGGCAAGAAACATGCTCAGTGGTGCCAGGTTAGGACAAGAATTCTAGGCAGAGGCAGTGGAGACAGCACATTACCTGGTCAACAGATCACCTTCATCCGTGTTGGAGGATAAAACTCTAAAAGAGGTATGGACTGGTAAGAAACCATCTCTTTCACATCTAAGGGTATTTGGATGTGATGCATATGTACATGTTCTAAAGGAGAAACGAACCAAGTTGGATAGTAAATGTGAAAAGTGCATCTTTATTGGGTATAAAGATGGTTTAAAGGGTTATAAGCTTTGGAGCCCAGTAACAAGGAAGGATGTGTACAATCGAGATGTGGTGTTCAGAGAGGTGAAAGAATTTATTAAACATGAATTCCAACAAAAAGGAACCTGAGAAGATAGAGTTTGAGCTAAAGGAGGAAGAATCAGACTCTATAGCAGAGGAGGAATCAGAAGATGAAGAGCCACAAACTCCGGGTGTGAGAAGATCAACTGTAGAAAGAAGGCAGCCAGAAAGGTGTAGTCCATCTGCTTTCTATTCAAAATTTTCTTTATCTATTACTGATGATGATCCTAGAATTATGAAGGAAGCAGTAGATTCAAAGGATGGAAAACTCTAGAAAGAGGCCATGTTTGATGAAATGGTATCTTTGCACAAAATTGAGGCTTGGGATCTAGTGGAGTTGCCGGCTGGAAGAAAACCCATTGGTAGCAAATGGGTGTTCAAGAAGAAGACAAATGTAGAAGGAAAGGTGGAGAAATAAAAAGCTCGGTCGGTAGCAAAATGTTATTCCCAGGTGCCAGGAATTGATTTTGGTGATATCTTTTCTCCTGTTGCCAAGTTAACTTCTATTAGATTACTATTATCTATTGCTGCTACTTTTGATTTTGAGGTAGAACAGATGGATGTGAAGACAACATTTCTTCATGGGGATCTGGAAGAGGAGATCTACATGAAGCAACCTGAAGCTTTTGCGGTGAAGGGTAAGAAAGAACTGGTATTCAAGTTAAAGAAGTATTTGTATGGGTTAAAACAATCACCAAGGATGTGGTATCAGAAATTTGATACATTTATACGGGGACTTGGCTTCACCAAAAGCAAAGCAGATCACTATGTGTATTTTAAATTAATTGGTGACCGTGTTATTTATCTGGTCTTGTATGTGGATGATATGTTTCTAGTTGGAAATGATAAAGAAATTATCCAAGATTTGAAGACCCAATTGTCCTCCAAATTCGACATGAAAAATCTTGGTGCTGCAAATAGTATTTTGGGCATGGAAATTAAAAGAGACTGGGAAAAGAGGAAGCTCTGGTTAAACCAGAGGAAGTATGTGGAGACAATACTGTAGAGGTTTAATATACAGGATAGTAAACCAGTGAAGGTTCCTACCCCTGTAGGTGTAAAGTTATCTGCTGAACAGTGTCCCAAGACACAAGAAGAGGAAGAGGACATGCCCCATGTTCCATATGCAAGTGCAGTCAGTATCATGATGTATGCAATGGTCTGTACTAGACCAGACATTGCACATGCAGTGGAGTATTGAGCAGGTTTATGTCAAAACTAGGAAAGGAGCATTGGACAACAGTGAAGAGGGTTTTGAGGTATTTGCATGGCACTAGTGATTATGGTTTGTGCTACCAAGGAAGACTAGGATTGGACAAAGTGTTGGATATTCATGGATCTATTGATGCAGACTGGGCTAAATATCTCTATCAAAGAAGATCTACAAGTGGGTATGTGTTCAACCTATTTGGAGGTGCAGTCAGTTGGATGAGTAAGAAACAATCTGTAGTGGCACTATCAAAAACAGAGGCAGCATACATGGCAGCCACTCATCCAAGCAAGGAAGCAGCTTGGTTACAGAGAATGTGTTCAAATATGAGGTTAGTACATGGAGCTATAAGGATAGACTTTGACAGCCAAAGTGCAATTTTCTTGGAAAAGAACCTTGCATATCATTCAAAGGCAAAGCACATTGATGTTCAGTATCACTTTGTGAGGGATATGATAGAATACAAAAAGGTGTTGCTGGTAAAGGTGGATACTTTGAAGAATACTGTAGATGCATTGACAAAATCCATGAGCTCTGAGAAGTTATCTTTGTGTAGAGAAACAATGGGTGTTGTAGGGTTGGATAAATGACTATGCTCTCTTGTGGCCTCCCTGTGGAAAGAAAAAAATAAGGGGGAGAGGATTTGGGTGCTGCAAAACAAATCCTTGGTATTAGAATAACTAGAGACAAGAAAAATTGCAAATTAATGTATCTCAGATCGAGTACATACAAAAGATGTTGGAAACATTTAATATGCAGAATGTAAAAATATTTAGTACACCTTTGTCTAGCCATTCCAAATAAATTAAGGAGATGTGTCCTAGGATCTAGGAATAGATGGATTATATGTCTAAAGTTCCATATACAATAGCAATTAGAAGCTTAATGTATGCAGTAGTTTGCATAAGGCATGATATTGCAGATGAATGGGAGTACTAAGCAGGTACATGAACAATCTAGGAAAATAACATTAGATGGAAATGAAATGGATTCTCAGGTATTCGAGAGGTACTACAAATCAAGAATTATGCTTTGGTGGTTCAAACATTTCTCTACAGGGGTATGTTTATGTAGATATGGTAGGTGATAGAGATAAAAAGAGGATCAACACAAGGTATATGCTTACTAGAGGCGGAACAACTTTCAGTTTGGTTTCAAAAATGCAAAGTGTTGTTGCACTTTCAATAAGAGAAGTGAGTATGTTGTTACTATAGAGACCAGTAAAAAAATGAATTGGTTACCAAGGTTTATCGATTAATTAGACAAGAAGCAGGAGATGGGCAGCTTATACAGTGACAACCAGAGTGCCATTCATCTTGCAAAGAATTCAACATTTCATTCCATGACTAAAAATATATAGCTCAAGTACCATTTCATATGGCCAATGTTGGAAGATGGACAATTGAAGTTGGAAAATATACATACTAGCCAGAATCATGCAGATATGTTAAGAAAAGTTGTAACTAAGTAGAAACTAAGGTTTTTCTCAGCTTCAATTGTTCTTCAAGTATGATGATGAAGATGAGAGATAACTAGGTCCAAAGTGGAAGCATTTTCCAACAAGTGAAGCAATGGTGAAGTTTCTATAATCAGTTTCCAAGTGGGATATTGTTGAGTGTGGAGCCCAATTATCTTCCTAATTCAGAGTTCTTGGTTCCAGCCAGATGTGTACCCCAAGAAAATTGTACAACCCTCCACATTGGGATGTGCGGGGGGGAATTGTCCCCCTCGCGAGGGTTTTGGGTGGACCAACCCCCCCATCGAGGGTTCAGGGGAAGTGCTCCCAAATCTAAAAATATATGAAAAAATTCGTTGTAAATATTTCAATTTTGTAGTCAATCTGGGTCGTTCCTTAAGTAGATGATCTGACGTAGAAGTTATGTTAATTTAGGGTTTTTCCGCTAAAAGGAAACCCTCAGTTTATATGAGGGAATTTTATTGCAGCTATTTATATATTTTGAGCAATAAAGGAAAAGGGTAGTGTGACAGTGAAGAGGAAATTATAGTGGATCTGATGTAGGTTATATCTCTTCACTTTGCTAGATAATATAAAAGTAAGGACTAATTGTTTCTCGATGGACATAGCCCAAATTGGGTGAATCACATATATTTGTGTTTCTCTTGTTTTATGCATTTTCTGTGTTTATGTTTCTACAATATTTTATTTGTTCCATTGCTCTGTAATATATAATTTTCTAGCAAATCATCCAATCACTGAACAAACCAAGATACCATATTGAATCATAGAATACTAAATCAATATTGAATCACCATAACCATATCATAGGAATGCACAATCATTCATCAATATACCAAGTCATCATAGAAACCAAGTGTTATCACGACAAACATTTGATCAAATTTACTTTGGAATGTATACACTTTTGTTATGAAATTACCCTACAGAGAAATTACCTGCAAAATAATTCTTCAAATAGAAAAAATAAACAATGGCAAGAACAAAAAACAACTATATATAAATATTCCCCCTGGATCCAAAAACCTGGTCTACCAGAGTGATTTTTCATTATATTCCTTTCAATTTTACAATGCATATATATGCATGAAAAATCATTCATAAACCCCTTCCATTAACTCTAGATTATAACATAATTGTGGTTCCCTTGACTAGATCTACAAAATACCATGGGCATAAAACCATCATGCCCAAAACCATGTGCCAAACTGATGCACAAAACCATGGGTAGGTATGCCTGCCATATTTGAGTCTATCCCCCATCCTTGGGTCTGCATAAAAATAATTTTCCCAAGGTGCTACCCCAAACCCCATGTAGGGGGGCTACCACCCCCTACAAACCCCCTGATTCTAGTCGTGGAAAGGATATAACACATACCCAACATTCTCCCACTTGTTGTTTTCTTTCCACATAGGGGGTCACAAGTGAGATTTGTCATTGGTCCACACCTACAATTCCCATTGTTTCTCTACACCAAGAAAACTTCTCAGTGCTTACAAACTTCATCAATGCATCTTCAATATTCTTCAAAGTGTCCACCTTTACCAGCAACACATTTTTGTCATCAACCATATCCCTCAAAAAATGATACTGAACATCAATGTGCTTTGGCTTCAAATGATAAGCAGGGTTCTTAGACAAGAAATTTGAACTTTAGCTATCACAATCTATACTTATAGCTCACTGCACCAACCCCATACTTCAACACATCTCTCCAACCAAATTTCTTCCTTGCTTGCATGAGTGGCTGCCATGTATTCAACCTTTTAGGATGAAAGTGCCACTACAGACTACCCCTTACTCATCCGACTAACTGGTTCTCCAAATAGGTTAAACACATACCCACTTGTAGATATTCTTTGATTTAGATCTTCAGCCCAATCTACTTCAACAAAGCCACAAACTTCCAAAACTCTGTCTAATCCTAGTTTTCCTTGCTACAAAAACCATCATCATTAGTGCCACACAAATACCTAAAAACCTGCCTCACTATTGTCCAATGCTCCTTCCCTTGTTTTGAAATAAACCTGCTCATGAATATTGCCACTGCATAGGAAATGTTTGGTCTAATGCAAACCATTGCATACATCAGGCTACCAACTTCACTCACATATGGAACATGGGACATTTCCTCTTCCTCTTCTTGTGTCTTAGGACACTGTTCAAAATATAACTCTACACCTACAAGAATAGGAACCTTCACCGGTTTACTGTCCTTCATATTAAACCTTTGCAATATTGTCTCGAAATATTTCCTCTGGTTTAACCAAAGATTCCTTTTTGCCCGATCTCATTTAATTTCCATGCCCAAAATATATTTTGCAGCACCAATATCCTTCATGTCAAATTTGGAGGACAATTGAGTCTTCAAATCCTGGATAATTTATTTTTCATTTCCAATCAGTAACATATCATTACTTTAAAGTACACAATCACCAATTAATTTAAAATAAACACAGTGATCCACTTTTCTTATGATGAAGCGAAGTCCCCGCATATATGTATCAAATTTCTGATACCACATCCTTGGTGGTTATTTTAACCCATACAAAGACTTTTTTAACCTGCATACAAGTTCTTTCTTACCCTTCACCACAAATCCTTTAGGTTGCTTCATGTAGATCTCTTCTTCCACACCCCCATGAAGAAATGTTGTCTTCACATCCATCTCTCCTACCTAAAAATCAAAAGCAACAACAATAGATAAATTTAATCTAATACAAGATAACTTGGAAACAGGACAAACAATATCACCAAAATCAATTCCTAACACCTGGGAATAACCTTTTGCTACCAAACAAGCTTTGTTTTGTCCACATGGACTTCTACATTCATTTTCTTTTTAAACACCCATTTTCTTCCAATGGGCTTCCTTCCAATGGATAACTCCACCAAATCCCAAGCTTCATTTGTGTCTAAAGATGCCATTTCATCAACCATGGCCTCTTTCTAGAGTTTTCCATCCTCTGAATCTACTACCTCCCTGACAATTCTAGGATCATCATAAGTAATATATAAATAAAAATTTGAATATAAAGAAGATGAAAACTGTGGATTATCCGAGTTCAGATTATAAATAATAAAGAAAATGTACTATACCTTTCTGGTTTCCTTCTCTCTTGAGCTAATTTTCTCAAAACTAGAGTTTGTGGCTCTTCCTCTTCTGATTTTTATTCTGTTGGAGAGTCTGGTTCTTCCTCCTTTAGCTCAAACTCTATCTTCTCAGGTTCCTTTGGTAGGAATTCATGTTTAATAACATCTTTCACCTTTATAAAAACCACATCTTATATGTACATGACCTTCCTTGTTTTCAGGTTCCAAATCTTATAACCTTTTCAACCATCCTTATACCCAGTAAAGATGCACCTTTTATATTACTATCTAACTTAGTTCTTTTCACCTTTGTAACATGTGCATATGCATCATAGCCAAATATCCTCGGATGTGAAAGATATGGTTTATTATATGTTTGTACCTCATGCAGAATCTCATCCTCCAATGTTGATGAAGGTGATCTATTAAATAGGTAACATGCAATCTCAACTGCCTCTACCTAGAATTCCTATCCTAACCCAAAACCATTGAGGATGACTCTTGCCTTTTCCATCAATTTACTATTCATTCTTTATGCAACTCCATTTTTCTAAGATGTGTATGGAGTATTTATTTTCTGTGCTATACCAAACTTCATACAAAAATATCCACCATTATCTGTCCTCAACACCTTGATCTTGTTCTATGTCTGATTTCCATCAGAGCCTTAAATGCTTTAAACCTATCAAAGACTTTAGATCTCTTTCTGAGGAAATATATCCATGTATTCCTTCAGTATTAATCTATAAATGAGACATAGTACAAAGACTTACCCAGTGATGGAACTAACACAAGTCCAAACACAACATTGTGCACAAGCTCTAATATCCATTTCACCCTCTTAGCACCAGAGGGGAACTCACTCGATTCTTCTTCTAGAGAGAAATTAGACATACCTTCTACCATACCATTATCATGTAGTATTCAAAGGCCCTTCTCTCTAATATGTCCCAGCCTTTGATGCCACAGTATGGTATTTTATCCAGAGACCACTAGGTTTTATGCTCCACTTTCAGGAACCACATAACCATTGAACCCATTAATAACATTGCTACCTAGAAGCTTTTATATATTTCCAATCTAAACTCTCTACATCAATACCAATGCAGGAATATGCACAACACTAGGAAGTGTTCTAATCTTTCCACCTTGCAAGTTTAGCTTGAATTTTCCACGTCCTATAATGTTAGCCTTCCTATCATCCCCTAAGAAGACATAATCACCATCATATTTCTCATACTCATATAGCAACTCCCTATGGGGAGTGAAGTGAAAGGATGCACCTAATTCAATCAACCATGTCCCATGATGTACATGTGTACTTGAGGAAGAAGCCAAGTACACATGCCCACTTTCATCTAAGGTGCTTTTCACCTTTGCAAAAGGAGCATCATCAAATCCCTTTCCTTTCTTAAGAGCTTTAGATCTACATTCCCATTTGTAGTTCCTTTCCTTGCCACATTTCTGGGACACCTATACAAGTTTTCCTGGAGATTTTGATCTCCCTCTAGATTTAGATCTCCCACTTGAGAAATTTATTTTATTTTATTCTTGGACTGTCCTCATATAGACAAGGTATCAAAATTTTGGCTCTCCATATTTTTACATCTCATATCCTTCGATAACAAGGATGAGACTACTTCATCAAACTTCAAGGTAGTTCGATTGTTACCTATTGCAACAACCAAACTATCCCATGAATCTGGTAGAGAACATAGCAAACTGATACACTTATCTTCATCTAAATTTTTTATATCAGGAAATAAAAATTGGCTTACCACAATATTAAAGGCATTCAGATTCTCTGTTACTGAGTCTTCATCTTTCATCCTCAGGCTATACAATATTTTCCACAAGAACGGTTTGTTCACCAGAGACTTAGATTGGTACAAAGTCCCTAACTTGACCCACAAATACTTCATCATAGATTACACTGATACATTCAACAATACTGAATCTGAGAGAGACAATCATATTGTGTTATTTTCCTTCCGATCTAAGTTCACCCAGTATTTTGCCTACAATCCTTCTAGTGTCATGCTTGGATGTACAACAATCCACTGATCTCGGTTCGCCAATAGATCCTCCATCTTGGGCTTCCACAACTCAAAACTCTAACCATTAAATTTATCGATCTCTATCTTTCCATTATTCGCCATCTTCTTTCACCGCAAGAATTTATCCTGCAGATCTCCCACTAAATAAGGTCTACCAGAGGCTCAACCTAAACCCCTCAGTAGTAAAGGCATCCCCTTGAAGCTGAAATAATTTTGATACCAAATGTAGGTTTTAATCCTATACAAAAATTACCTACAAATGAATTATTCAAACAAAAAATAAATAATGGGGAGAACAAAAAACAAATATACACAAATATTTTCCCCTAGATCCAAAAACCAAGACTACCCTAGCTTAGAACATAATTGTAGTTCCCTTAACCAAATTTACAAATTAACACAGGGAAGAAAACCATGATGCCCACAACCATGTCAAAAACCCATGAAAAAAACCATGGGTAGGTTCACCCACCATCTTTAGGTCCACCACCCATCCTTGGTTCTACCTAACTATTATTAGGTCCACATAAAAAAAATTCCCAGGGCGTTGCCCCAGACCCCATGCAGGGGGGCTACCGCCCCCCTCCAAACCCCATGATTCTAGTCATGGAAAGAATATAACACATACCCAACATTCTCCCACTTGTTATTTTCTTTCCACACAGTGGGTCATAAGATAGTGTTTTCATTGGTCCAACCGTGCAATGTCCATTTTTTCTCTACACATACAACCTATGTACAAATCTCATATTACTGAACACTAAATATTTTATCTAACTGAATCAATGTCACATTGAATCAATCTCTGAATCAAGTATTGAACCATACCTAATCACACTTCTACATCATTATATTAATATATATTTTAAATCACAATAAAGTTAACTCAATCAATATTGCTAGATAGATATCAACATGATCAAGACATCATCGATAGACAATAGAAAATAGAACAGACATTATTAACAATAAACATCAAGAAACAACTTAAATCCTAGTTTATATACGCGTCATCCATAAAACCTTTCAACGTCATTACATGACTACCATGCATAACACCCACATATACCATTCAACGCACTAATTAAATCATCACAAAACATATATGTGACATTATGAACAATATCTACATATGTACGTGACATTAATAAATAAAACTCATGCATATATATTAAATCATTGAATCAATCCTTCGCTCTAAACATAGCAGATACCACACATACCTTACTGTCAAATCACATATCACATTAAGATCACATCATCACTATAGCCATTGATCTATCATTGTTATCTACTTAATAATAAAATCAATCAATCATATATTTCATCACGTCTTCAAATCTTTCAGATGTGAGTCTTTTCCTTTCTCTCTGGTCCATACATGTTTCAAATCATATCTCATATGAATAAACCATTTACTTGCACACTTAACACATTGATCTCCATCTCCTTATATATATGTTTCCTTACCCAATACCTTAGGTAAATCCCTTTGTAGTTCCATTAGTATTATTTGAATGTATCAAATAAATGTTTCCACAACCATTATTGTGGGCTAATGCCATGGTAATGACCCCTGGTATCTAGATTACCATGGTTCAGATTTTGTACACAATTTGTATTCATAAGACCTATGTATGTACGTAACCCTTCTTCATAGGAACCACGTATACTTTCTCAATTTTCATATTTATCATCAATCTGTAATATAAATACCATTTCTCTATCCATATCCTCTATAGCATTTGTATCAATCTACATGAGTTCCATAGTCATCAATACTGACATCAAGTACATATTTATCAAGTTGAGTGCCATCAAGGACAACACATTAGCCATAATGCCAACACCCACAAGGTTCATTCTGGGTTTCCTTTAAGATTTCAATTAAATCCTCCTCTTGTACACACATATAGATAATTATATCAGGTATGACGTAGAAGAGTTCTCCTTGGATCTAGGAGTATGAAGCATTATTTATAATAATTCTCCCTTTTTCCCTAGAAGACAAGTGTGATGGTGTCTTTCTTGTAAACGTATAATTTCTTATGTCCAAAAACCATGGTGATTTAATTGAAGAAACAAATAAGTGCTCATCAAGAAAGGAGTCATCAATAGGAATTACTTGAACTGGATTATCAAGTCTAGAAATATAGTCAACTACAATATTAGATTTATGAGGTCTATCAATAATAGTAATATTAAATTCTTGTAATAAAAGAAACCACATAGTAACCTGATCGCTAGTTAAAGGTTTATTCATTATATTCTTTATAGCATAATGGTCAATGAGAAAAAATACTTGATACCATGTTATGTATTATCTGAATTTATTGACAATAAATACTACAACTAAAAATTCCTTTCTGTTACCTTGTAATTCAACTCAGCAGGTGACAAATTTTTACTAGAAAAATATATAGCATAAGACAACTAATTTTCTTACTACCCTAATTCTATGCCAATAACAATTTCTAAGGGAATATAGGATATGTAAAATGGAAGGGACCAATTAGGTCCCCTCAGAATGGGTGCCTTAATAAATATCTCCTTTAATTCCTCGAAAGTAGACTTGCAAGCATCAATACAAGAGAAGTAAGTGTCTTTAGCTAACAAATGAAAAAGAGTAGCAAATATTCTAGAGAAATGCTTAATGAACCTCCTACAGTATCTCACATGTCCAAGAAAATCTCTAACCTCCCTTTGAGATGATGTGACCATTGACAGGTGTCTAATGATTTCAACCTTAAAAAGGCCTACCTATATACCCTCATTAGAAATGGGGTGGCAAAGGACTATCCCCGATTTACACATTGATACACATTTCTTATTACTTAATGTGAGGTATGCCTCTCAAAACCTATCAATACTTTCTTCAAATTCAAAAGGGAATCTTGGAAAGAATCATTGTATGCCAAAAAATCATCCATATAAAACCTCTACGCAGCCAAGATCAATGAAGATAGCTAAAAATACCCACTAAAAGGTACCAGGGGAATTATAAAATCTGAAGGGAATCAACCAATAGGTGAATGTTCCCCATGGATAGGTAAAAGTAGTCTTATCCTAATCTTTAGGCACAATCCATATTTGGTTGTAACCACTAAAGCCATCTAGAAAGGGGAAGTACATCTTTCTTACTAGGGAATCCAGTACTTGATAGATAAAAGGATCTGTGAAGTAATCTTTAAGGGTGGCCTTATTCAATTATCGATAATCAACAAAAATTCACCACTTCCCATCTTTCTTCGGGACAACTACCAATGGGGAAACCCATCAACTATTGGAAATAGGTTAGGTAAAACAAACATTCAAGAGTTTTTGAAGTTTTTCCTTTACAATGTGCTCCAGCACAGGGTTCATTTGACATTTAGGCTCTCATATAAGTTGATCCCCTTCCTGAATATAGATATGGTGAGTATAGGTATGAGGAGGGATGCCCTTCATGTCTTCATAGCTCTAGGTGAATGTATCAAGGTGGTATTACAACATTTGTATTAGATGATCTCAATGAGATGGTTTGAGTTTTTGATGAATACACAGGTATTTTCCCAAACTCACTTCAAAAAGTGAAGCATTAGGCTTGTGAGTGTCTGTGTTGGCCGCTGGGTTCCATAAAGGTGACAAGGTTTGCAAATCACAACTCTCTTGAAAACTTGGACTAAAAACATGACAAAATAATATAGAATTCTCCATAGTGTCCAAATTGACAAGAAATTCACAAGTCTGATTTCCTTAGTACATTCTATAAAATGATGTACCTGATCCATAATGGATATGGAATGAGTCCCCTCATCACTACTACTATCATCTAACCATAATGTGTCATAAATATTCTGAATGGATCTAGCAGGTGGGTAACGGGTGACTTTCTTCCTTGAATCCCCATGTTTGATAAACATATCGCCAGAGAGATAATCGATATAAGAATTAATTGTGGTGAGCCATGGTCATCCCAAAATCAAAGGATATCCCCCAATAATATGTTTAGGTTGAAGAATAATGAAATCCATGGGGTACTCCCATGAGTCAATTGAGATGATCACATCATCTAGAACACTCTTCAGCTTGATTTTAGATCAATCAACAAGATCTAGGATAGTAGGTGTAGGATGAATGTGATTCATCCCAAGTGTTTCAATGGTTTGTTGGGTCATCATATTAGTGGCCACTCTTAGGCAAATGAAAACATTAGGGAGAAGGATGCCACCAATCTAGATAGTGACAACTGTGTTTCTAGGGTTTGTATTTTCGTCAACATAAGTACACCCTGTCATCAAATCAACTCTCTTGTCAACAAACTAGATACTTTGAAGCTATGTTCTCTTCCTACCTAGATTCTCGATACAAAGTTCCTGGATGGTTTTAGCATATATGGGAATCTCTTTAAGACCCTGTAGAAAATGAACTTTAATGCAAATATTCCTCAACTCAGAAGCCAGGTTGAATGTAGGGGTAGGATCAACTTTCTCCATAGCCAACATCTCCAGATGGAGATGTTGGTTTGAAGAAGATGGTAAGGGATGTGAGTATGTAGGGACATACCATGGAACATTACCATTTTTCAAATGATGAGGAGTCACCTCCTCGTGTCTTTCCTTAATGATAACTAAGAATTATTTTTATTTTTGTGTATCTATCACCCTTTCCAATATTATTTGTTGGTCATGGATATTAACTGACGTGATCTAATAAGAAGGGAAATGGGTTTGGTTCAATAGGAAGAACATGTTGTACCTATTTTTTGTCAAGATTGGGCATTGCTTGCATGGGTAACTGTGGTGGCGTAAAGGATGGATGCAATGGTGACTAGGGTGGCATAGTCAACAACCGCTATGGCATAACATCTGGTAGTGAATGTTAAGCTTGTGGATATGATGTATACGATATAGGGTAAGACTGGTGTGATGGCATCGGGTGTGAAAAATGAGGATGTGAAGGACCTCTCCACCCTTGTTTCCAAGGGGGAGACTGGCCAAATTGTTGGGAATACCCTTACCATGGTGTAGAACATTAAGTTACCTATTTCCATGGCTTCCTCACTCCTATTACACACAATGGTTCATGTGTTAGGTTTCCCTCTTGTAAGATTTCTTTCAAACTAATTATGGAGGGACATTCATCCACAGGGTCTTCACCTGCAAAAATAACACTTCTTTAGTGACATCTGCAGGGAAATCATGCAATGGATGCTTTTTTCTACATTTTGTGTAGAAAATAGATAATGTAGCTTATTCTTCTTCTTCTTTCTTTTTAAAATTTAGAACATCTAAAATAAAATTAAATTTTCCAATAATTTAGTTCTAATATTGTCTATTAAATTCCAAAATTTAGCTCTAATAGCATTAGTTGTTCCATATTTTATGTCCTTAAAAGAGCTTCATCTTAATACCCTACCAGAGTTGGATTGACTATGTCAATACTTCCTCCGTAAATCACAAATTACTTTAAAATTTAGTTGGGATATATATCTTGTTCCTAATAAATTCAAACCATTAATTGACTCGTCTAAAATTCCACATAAAAATAGAGTGTTGATAGTGCGAGGATTTGATCTATGTTCGGACTTTTGGAGGCTGTACAAGAACCTTTCAAGATAATTCTCCAAGATTTCGTCTTCACGTTGTGTCATCCTAAAAGTATGATCTTCCAATTCATGGGCTTTAAAATACTCTTGAAATATTCCAAAAAATGTTATTTTATTTCATCCTAGGTATGTATGGTATTTTCCCCCAGCCCCATAAACTAACACAAGGTTGAGTCCTTAAGGGTAGTGGGGAAAATTTCAAGTTTTTGGGCATCTAATGAATAATCATAACTCCTACACAGTATATCAAATTCAAAAAGGAAAGCATCAATATATTCATGCACCTTACCATGAAAATGAGGGAGAAACGATGGAGGAATATTTTTCATTTTAACAATAACATCAGGATCCATCGGGAACCCAAAAATGAGCTCTCCCTATGGGTTTTTATCACCAACTTCTTCACCATTGTCATATTCATGATTTACCATGTCATTACCTCTATGTAAATTGTACCCCTTGTTTAATTAGGGTTGATTGTTTTCTAGTAACTTAGTCACAAGGGGAGAATTAGTTGCAAAGGTTACCTTATTTTCCCTACTAGCTGAGAAACACCCAAACTATTGTTTCCAAATTCAAAATGTAGTGTAAAAACCTCATTAGTTTGAGTGTACTTGGAATGTTTATAGTCCTAATGTGATAAAAAGTACATTCCAAATTATCAACTTTTCCTCTACCCTTCCTAGGTTTTTGACCTTTACCGCTATTCATTCATATTGAAAAGAACGAAATCAATTAAAAAACTAAGACTTTCAAAATCACATGTTGGAATAAAATAATTCAAATTCAATCTAATGTTACAGTTATTTCAAAAAAAACATACGTATAGAAACCCTTCACAATGAAAAATTAACCCTCCTAAAGATCAACAAATATAGGCACACCTCCCGAATAACACAAAATCTTACCTCTAATGTTGAAAAGAATTCACTCAAATGTTTACCATAATATTTCCCTACCTCCTACCGAGGGAGTGACACATAGGAATACTGAACCAACAATACAATACTATAGTAATATCACTAACTAGGTTCTTGGACCATGGTTCTTTTCTTATACTAGTTTCATTACAAATGTAGTCTGTAACACCCAAAACTAACAAGGATAAGCTAGGTATGAAGATCACAACAACCATCTAAGGGAGGATTTATTTGGTATAACCACAAGCTAACTCGGGAAGTATATATATATTTGAATCGAGGAAGAACTTATAATAACTCCCCCTATGTCTTCCTCCAACAATTTTGGACTCCTTTAAGTGTGCGATCCTTGACCTAACTTCTAGGAGGGTCATCGACAGGTGTGCAAAGTAATGACTAGTTAGTGAGCCCACATGGTGTCTCAATGTCCAAAATGTCAACATGTACTAAGCCTTTGGTTGGAAGATCTCTATAGAGATTGTAGGAACCTAGAAAACTTCATTAGCAAGTTTTTTAACCATCACAGATCCTAGAAAATGCATAGAAATGAAGGAGTTTAGGTAGAAATATAGATTTTCCTTCCAACGTTTTTAATAATATGGTAATTAGAAACATTTCTCCAACTTTTCACGAATTAGGTATGGATATGTGGTCTAAGGTGGGTTCAAAAAGGTAAAACAAGGGAACAAAATGGGAGTATGTGATGGTAAAAATGAGACAATTCCCTTCCCCTGTAATGAACAAATCATCCACATACATTACTAGAATGAAGGGATACTCACCAACCACATTGTAACAAAGGTTTAGATCTGCATCACTTTTCTAAAATCCCAACAGCTACAAGTAGGTGTCTATCCAAGAATACCAACTCTCAAAGCTTTCATTAGTCCATAAATTGTGTTCTTCAATCTGAAAACATGGGATTCCTTCCCATGCACCATAAATCCCTATGGTGTTCAATGTTAACCTCCTCTTGAATAATACCATTTAGAAATGTGACCTTTCACATCCATTTGGTGAATCTTCCAACCCATGTTTGATACTATAAAGACAACTAATTAGATAAAAGTATATAGAGAAACTAGATGGAATGTCACCTCATAATCAACTCCATATACCTATGATAACCCTTGAGACAAAAATTAGGCTTTGTACTTCTCAATGCTACCATATGCATCATACTGAATCTTGTAAAGCCACTTGGAAGTCACCACTAACTTCCCCTAAGCTCATGACACAATATCCCAAACATCATTTTTCATAATGAAAGCATACTCTTCCACCATGGTATCTCTCCAGACCTACTTTATTGTTACCTCCTCATAGCTAGGATGCTAAAATTAAACAATGCTACTCACCATAGCCAAATAGCTAAAAAACTACTCGGTTTGTCCACTTTCTCTAATATCCTTCTTGGGACATCCCACTAAATCTTGGAATTCCCTTAGAGTCTCATGAATCCACCTTGGATTCCTCTTCCCTGAACTGGCCACTTATACTAGGGTGGGTATATCTTCCTTCAAACATATTTTCCCTAAAGATATTGCACCTGTGGTCAATGGTTAACTCGTAGACTAGGAACTAGTGCCTTATGATTCTATAACTTAAGATCACATCACTTTTGATACTGTCAACCCTAAAACTTGTGATCTGATATCCTATGGTATAGTGTCTTGTGTGAAATTACTTATTGAGGAGTTTTTCACTTTATCTGATCCAACTCTTGTGACCTCATCAAGACTCTCTCCTCCTAAAATATCACATCTTGCCTCATAAGAACTTTCCTCAAGGTAGGGATATAAATACATTAATCCTTTGAGGTCTCACTATATCCTACAAAAATACCCTTCTTATTCATGGGTTCTAGCTTTGTCCTCTTCTGCTCGGGAACATAGGAATAATTCAAGCACCCTAAAGTTCTCCCTAAAACTTTCCATATGACATGAAGCTCCATTTCCAATGTACCATAAACTGAAGGATGCAACATTAGTGTAATGATTAACCAATAAAGAAAAATCCTTCTCAAACCTTGTGGAAAACTCATCCACCTTAGCTACAACATTCTTCTTCTTCTTGCTACAACACATAGCTACATAGTGTCCCATCTTTTGACAAGAAAAGCATCTCACTTTTCTCATGTCCTTCTCCTTCTCCTTTCCCTTACCCTTTTTCTTGGTTCCAATTATGGCCCCCTTCTTGGAATTATTTTTCCCTTTTCCACAAGAGAAACATTATTCTCATCATCCCCCTTATGTTGGCTACCACTCTTGGAATTTTGTCTTATCTCGTCCTAATGAAAATTTTCCAACAAGCTCCCCCAATCTAGAAATTTTTCGCGGACTACAATCCCATCAATAAATATATCACACTTCTTGGAAAAACCACTCAAGGCATATCTAACCATTTTCTCTTCTGAAATGACCTCTTCCATTTTTTCCAACTCATATATCACTTGGGTGATTTTAGTGAGGTATGATTAAACTGTGTCAATCTTGGTAATTTTGGTTTGCCTCAATTTTCACCAAAATACCATTTTCTTGTTCTTGTTAGTACTTTGGTAAAGCTTTTTTAAGGACTCCCACACTCAAAAGTGCTTAAATTTGGTAGCTGAGGGATGCATTTCTCCTAAAATAAATCATATATTCAATTCTATTTGAATCTCCTATAATACAATTTCATTTTTGACAATTCTAATATGACTTTCCAAAAATAGTAAGTCACATCTCAATTTGGAAGTGACTTTCCAAAAATAGAAAGTCATGTCTAAATGATCTAGGATGATCTCGACACATGGAATCCACTTTAAAATCAAAACAATCATGATTATACAAGTCAAGAATTAATATTTTTATCATTACTAGTATTATTATTATTATTTATAAAATAGTCTAAAGTCATTCACATATGAGAATCTCTTGGAAAATAGAACATCTCTCTTGGAATAAAATAATAACTCCTTGTTTAAGAGAATGTAACTCTTCCTCACTAATTCAATTTATTGTAAATGTGTAACTTCTCCTCATTAAATGCACTTGTAACTCCCTCATTCAATTCGATTTATAACTCTCACCAAATATTCTCGCATGTCTAATTGTAACTCTCTCTCTCACTGATTCGAATTTTAACCCCTCAGTACAAGTGTACCTCTCTCTATTCTTGGTATGATTTACTCTTCTCCTCAAGTCACTCCTCCCTCATGGAATTTGATTCTCGTACTATTGGCTCAAGGCATGAACTCATTTTGTAACTCCTCTTCTTTCTCATCTATTTGAGTAAGAGAGTTAAGTGTAGAATGTTCATTGTGAAGAAGGAGAGTAAGTGTTGAGTGTGTGCAAGATAAGTAGAACTAGTGAATAGCAAGAGTAAGGGAATATATGGAGGACGTGTGAAGGACATCATCTGATCAAGAGAAATAGGAGATATTCAAGCAAAGAGAAAGTGCACTTCAGCTCTATGTTGATCAGACATTTATGGCTTTATTCATTATAATTCTCTATTTGTGTGTACTTTGTTGAATAATTGAAGAAATATAATAGAAGAAGAAAAATCATTTGAGTTTTCCCACTTGATGGTTTTTTCACTGGTCATTGGACCAAAATATCTGTGTCTCATATTTGTGCTTGGTTGTATTCATATGATCCTTATGTTTATGTTCTATCTACAATTGTTGATCTAAAAAGTTTTGAAGAAGAAATCTAGATTCTAAGTAATTGCAAAAAATTAGAACATTCAAATTTTTGTAAAGTACATTCAATTTTTTTGCAAATTACATTCATTTTTCTCAAAGTACATTCAGTTCCATTCAATTTTCTGCAAAGTACGTTCAATTTTTTTGCAAGGTACATTTAGTTTTTTTGCATACAAATTTCAAGTTTCTATAAAGGATTTTTAAATTTATTCTTAGAACTTTCATATTTTTAACATGGTATCACATCCTTGGTGAAGATAAGTCCAAGAAGACTAGAGATCACCTAAAGAGGCCCCACTTGTTTTCAAAGATTTTTTTTTATCAAGATGACTTCCTCCTACTTCAAGGTAGAGGAGAAGTTGAATGATGATTCAAACTTTGGTCCATGAAATTAAAGGCTATATATCACTCTTGAAGAACACAAATTTATGGAATATGTTGAAGGCACAATAGTTGATCAACCAAAGAATTCAAGTATTGTTTTCAAACCAAACATAAAAGGGTGAAATCAAAGCTAGAGAAATTATCCTTGATTCTATTAGTGATCATCTCATTACTTACGTTTATGGTTTGAAGAAAGATAAAGAAATGTATGAAAGACTAATTGACATGTTTGAAATTAGTAACTTGAACCACATTATTGCCTTGAAGAATTAGCTAAAGGACATCAAGATGAGTAGAGGAGAGACAGTTCAAGCATACTTCTCAAGAATGACCAACATCAGGAATCAATTGTCAATAGTTGGTGAAGTTGTACCCAACAAAGCAATGGTGTTGATTGCACTTGGAGGCATTTCTCCTGTTTGGGAGAATTTTATCATCATCATTAGAAATATCAAAAGTATTCCCACATTTGATGAGCTCCAGGGGAAGTGTATCCAAGAGGAGGCCAGAATGATCTCTAGAGGGAGAATTTCACATCATGAAGAAGGAGAAGCTACTGCATTTTTAACCTATGACAAGAGATAGAAAGGTAATAAAAGTAAATATGATTTCATATCAAATAAAGGGAACCCAAACATGTCAAATGTTAGATGCTTTAACTATTAAAATCATGTTCACTTTGCTCATGATTATAAAGAAATAAGAAGAGGACCTAGATTCAAAAAAAATATATGATTCTAGAAAAGACTCTTATGAAAATCAAAGAAAAATGCATCCTAAGAAAACAAGAAATCCAAGGTATAGAAATAATGCAGCGAAAACTCAATCACAATATTTTCCTATTTCTGCTCCTTCCAGTTCTTCTTTTGCAAATTCATTTGATAGTTGGTTAGTTGATAGTGGTGCTTCCAAACATTTTACTAGTTACAAAGAAGCACTCTCTAATCTAGTTGAAAGGGATATTAATTTAAGTGTTATCCTTGGAGACAATTCTACTCACCAAGTTAACGGTTATGGTTCAGTTTCGTTTCAGTTAGATGATGGAAAATATGGTTTTTAGCAGGAAGTTTTGTATGTACCTGGTTTGAAAAATAATATTGTATCCATATTTAATCTAGAAGATAAAGAAATGAAAGTTTCTTTTATTAATGGAAAATTTCTAACCTAAAATTTGAACTCAAGTATGAGAGATTCCTTCACTCTTGGATAAATATATGAAGGGCTTTACCAAGTTAATCATAAACCCGTTCATGCACTAGTCCATGATACAAATTTTTAGTATGTTCTATAGCATAGAAGATTCACTCACCTACACTACAAAACCTTACCTCATGTAAGAAAGATGGTTTATGGAATGACTAAGGTATGAATGGATCATGAAGGAGTTTTCCCAAGATGTGCAAGTGGAAAGCATATAAAGAAAGCATTCCCTTCAAGAAAAACTAAATTGAGTCAGGTACTTCAGCTCATACATTCAGATTTATATGGACCTATGCACGTTAATTCTCTTGGTGGCTACTTGTATGTCATGATTTTTGTTGATAATTTTTCTCACAAGACATGGATATTCTTTTCGAAAAATAAAGGGGAAGCATTTTACATGTTTTGAGATTTCAAGGCTCTGATTGAAAATAAAACTGGAAAGTTGATTAAAGCTTTTAGATCTAATAATGGGGGATATTTCACCTCCAATCATTTTAATGATATTTGTAAAGACATCAGAATAAAGAAAGAAACCATTATGTCGCATAATCCACAAAAAAATGGTGTTCCTAAGAGGAAGAATAGAACCATTATGGAAGCGGTCAGAGCCATGTTGCATCATCAAAAGCTATCAAAGTTTATGTTGGAAGAAGTTGAAAATACTCACTACAAGGAAAATACCTTCTACTGAAGGTTATAATGGGGGTTTTTAGTGTTATAAAATTGAAAAAAAATTGCAAAAAAAAAAAATGCTAAACATCTATTTGGGATAGCGGAGCTTTTAACAAAACCTCATTACAATTGAAAAATATGGGCGGCCAAAGGTGGATGTTTTTTTTCGGTGTGCTTAATGGAACAAGTCACATTCGTGCAGTACATATTGTAAACGCACTGAGCGACATACATAACTAAAAACACCAAGGAAATGAATGCAAATAATACCAATGTGTAATATATATTGCACTAGTGCTAAGAGATAAAACAAATCCCTGGGGATTCTTCTAAGGAATGACACCAAGGAACAAAAAAAAAATGTTGTGTCAGTGCTTTTTTAAAACTTGCAACACCAATGAGTATTTTTAGCGTAAAGGCCCCAATGTTTTATTTATACAAAACGACTGGTGTTGTTATTTTTCATAAAGTACCTAGCTAGAAATAATATTTTGTAGTACCGAGGAGTTAGTTATATGAAAGCACTGGTGTGTTAAGAACTAAAATGCACCAGGGCATTAATCTCAAACAAGACCAATGCTTTAAGAGATAAAAACACTCACACTCTCATTTTCTTAAAAGGCATTGGGCATGAAAACATATGTTGTCATGGTGCTTTTGATATAACATAACGCAATGATGCTTTTTTATGTTATAGACACACTTCTTTTTTGAATGAGATTTTCTCTTTTTTGGAAAGATCAACTTGTGACAGTGCAATTATTATAATTTTTTAAATCCATTATTTATCGAAAAATCGACATATATATTATAATATCATTCATATAAAATAAAATTTGATTATTTCATTTGTATATGATGTTTGGATTAATTTTTTATATTATCATATTTCACATCTCTTCATTATCATATTTAATCATCCATATATTTAATCAGTGGTGTAACATTTCACAATGACATTGGATAACAAAATAGAATAAATTAAAAGGTACTTTATTAAATATCAATAAGGGGTTCTTTGTCATACAAAATGGGATTATTATTGCTAACCCCTTGTCTTTAAATTGGGACACTATATTCATTACGTTAGACAAAATGCTTGATTTTCACAGACAATTATTTCAAAAAATACAACACGTTGCATTGATATTAAATCAACCATCATTCTTCGTTGGAATTGTTTTCACTGCTTGAGCTACTTCCATGACTTGGGTTATTTGGAGGAACCTTTTGTTGATTGCATCAGTTGTTTTCTTCTTTTTGATCCTGTTCCATCTACAAACATAAAAGTAAATTGTAATTAGTGTAACTACATTGTTGAGAATAATGAAAATTGAAATAAATAATATACATTAATTTAAATTGAATAGAAATATATCAGAGCAAGAAGTGACTCATAAAATATGTACATGGTTTCAAAACCAAGTCTCGTGCCTTGTTGCGACAATTCTTCTACTCGCATAGTTCCATACTTTGTTTCGAACATGTTTTAACCCCCATTATAGATCATAGATCTAATATAAAGTATTTTTTTGTTGTATTAATTATAAACTCAGAGAAGTAAACCAACATAGATATCTACAAATTCTATAATTAATTTTTGATATGTCAACATATAATCACTACTCTTATTTAACCCAATATCAATCAATTCCTCTAATGGCTCTTCTTTGTGTGTTGGCACCTATTTCAAGACATTCAAGGATGGTTGTTGTAAATTAAACAACTTAAAATATACAAAAAATAAAACCTTTAGTTGTTATAAGGAAATATTCACAATTACTCACAAACTTTGAAATCAACCATTTTATTCCTTGTCCTATTATAGGTGTTGAATGAGTTCCACCTTGTTTTCTTTTCTCCAAGAAAATAATTGAAATAGTATTTTTTTTTCAATTGTGGTTCACGGTCATTGAGTGGCCACTACATCCATGGGTGATAATCTTGGCAGAGCCACCCAAAGGGATCTACCCACCATCTTATCAAGTCGGGCCTAAACACAAGAGTGTTGAGGACATTTGACCTTGTGACCTCCCAACTGGCAAGGTACTTATGATGCAAGTACAAATAACATAGGATCAAACACACACATCAAACTAAAAACCAAACACAGTAGGTAGGAATATAAAATCATAAATAATTAATTAATAAACAAAAATAAATACAGGAGAAATCATGGCCTATTCATGGCCTCTCATTCCTCACACTCAGTCACACACTTCTACATCATACATGCCTCATGGCTCGCCTCAATTTATACAAATGGATTAGAACCCAAGGTAGGTTCTAGATCCCTAAACTAACTCCCAAAATATATCTTTTGATCTCTAAAATCTCTCATCCAATCCCTTATCCTTAAATAAGAGCTAACTAATCAATAATCTTCTCAAACCTTCCACAATAATCTCAAATCTTCTCCTATTTACCAGAATTATCATTTTCTCCTAAAACTTTTAGAAAAAATACATTAGTTAATTAAATACTAACTTTACAAACTAACTCCCCTAATAAACAATTGACCTAGGCTATATGCATCTGCATCAGACTCCCCAGGTAGAAGAAAATTATTTTCTCCTAACCATTAATCTTCAATAGATGATAAAGCTCAGCTTGGATCCAAAACATTGGTCTGTCGCTAATTAATTACTTTGTCATATTGTTGATTTTCTGTGGTTGTCTTATTTCATTTTCCAGGCTTCCAAACTTTATGTTGTAATTGTCCTCCCTTTTTCTTGATGTATACTTGTGCAATCAAATGTATCTTGTTGTTATCCTTGCTTTTTATTTGTTCAATGGACATCTTCTGACATTCTTTCAACATCAACTTCTTCATCTCTTCAATTTCGATATCTAACTTGTCTTTTGGCTGCACATTATCATTTTCTTGTTGAACTTTGTTGTCGATCTATACGCTTTCGTGGTGCTAAATTTATCAATTTGAAGGCATGTTGTATTCCATCATAATTTCCTTTGCGTCACACTTTAGATTTGGATTATCCAGCCATTCTTCTAAGAACTTTAGTTTTTGAATCTTTGACCGGAGAATCCACAGTAAGAGCATTTTTACACCAACGTTTCAAATCCCAAATGGGATCCATCATCAGGGTTTGAGAATGATGATAAAAGAAGAGCAGATTGGAAATAATAAATACTCATGAGGGAGACAATTTTAAGGAACAGCACAGGTCGGCTAGAATAATTTTATTTTTATTCTTAAATTTAATTTTTAATTTTTATAAATTATTATTATTTATTAAATGGAAATTTTTATTAAATTTTTTTATTAACTAGGATTAAAACATATAGAATAAGAAGGACTAATACTAAAATCGAAAGACAGAACTAAAATATATTAATATCTATATAAATTAAATTAATATATTGATTCATATTAATAATTATAAATAATAAATATTCATAATTGATAAATATGATAATTAATATATTAATTAATAATTATATAGAAATTATTATATTAAAGAAGGGATAAAAAAATTTATTCATATAGAAATACTAAGGAAATATATCAATTTCTATATATAAATTAAATTAATATATGAACTAGATTATATTAATAATTATAAATAATTAATATTTATAATTAATTAATATAATAATTGATATATTAATTAATCATTATGTAGAAATTAATATATTAAAGTATTCTAATGTTAATAATTTTAATTATGAAATAAATAAAAAGTACTGACCAATAATAATAGAAAAATAGAGGAAGGAAAAAACTAACCTGTTTGAAGGCTTACCTGGGAATTGGTTGACGCTTTTTGATTTCACTGATCAGGGGAAGCCAGCTTCCGCTAATCTCCAAACCGTTGTCTCTGTTCAGATTACAAGGATGCTTCAAAATTTCGAGGGCTTCTCTGATTTTCCGTCTCTGATGCTGCTCTTCCCTTGCGATAATTGATGCGCTTTCCAAGCAGATGTGGTGCTTAGTCTTTGAGGAGTGTTCTGCCAAGGCTGAGGTACGAGATCTTCCATTCCGGATGTCAGCGCCATGTTCCCTGAGTCTTGTCTGGAGGGAGCGACCTGTTTCACCTATGTAGCTTTTTCCACAAGAACAGTCTATTTTATAGCCAACCTGTGCTGTTCCTTAAAATTGTCTCCCTCATGAGTATTTATTATTTCCAATCTGCTCTTCTTTTATCATCATTCTCAAACCCTGATGATGGATCCCATTTGGGATTTGAAACGTTGGTGTAAAAATGCTCTTACTGTGGATTCTCCGGTCAAAGATTCAAAAAGTACAAACCACAGATCTCTTAAATCCAAAATCTTATCCCTGTACGGAGGGGATACTTGGAGTGAAATCCTCTCACTCGAAAGTGTTAGAGTGAGGATAACAAGAAGAGCTACAGATCTATATTTTCTCAAAAACTGTCGGGACAGCAATCTCATTCCTCCATTTGCTCAGGTTAAACATAAATTGCATAACAAATACAACAGTAAGGCGTTTCTTCATCTTAGCTTCTCTCTAATCAGGTCAGAAATCAGAAGAGTTAGAGCCTCCCTGGAATATCTTGGTCGTTTGGCCCTCTCATCCCACCTTAAACTTGCCAACAACATCGATAAAAATCTATGGGCCATTATAGATGGCAGGACTGCACTGAAAGCAGAAAAGGAGGGGCAGACTGCTCAGGCAAGACAGCACAAGAAGCTAACCAAGCTTTTAAATTCTCAGGTGATTTTCAACAATCTGGAACCCACCAATAACTCTACAAAAAACATCAGCGCAAAGGATAATTCCATTGAAAACTGCGTTGTTGAGCGTAGTAATAATCGATTGGATGGAAGCATTAAGGATAATAACATTAAAAAAGTTGCAAGAAATATTAACATCGACGCGCTTCTAGTTTCAGATTTAATAAAAAACTCTGAAGAATGCGCAACCAATATAAGTCGAGTCTTGTTACGCGGTGAGCCAAGTTCGATCCAAATCAGTGGCGAAACCAACATCGGAAAAGGTGGTGATTACTGCTGTGGTAAATTAAAGAACGTAAACCCTAGCTACGCAGGTGTTACTCCTTCTTCACAAGCAATGAGAAGGATATACCACGCAGATTCAAACGTTGTTAACTTAAAAACTATGTCAAACAACGCTGATTCAAGCAGTAAAAGCCTTGGAGACTGCGCAGATGACCCCAGAAAATGCGCAGAATCAGTGGATTACAGTAGTATTAGCTACCGAGTTAATAATCAGATGAATTCAAATAAGGACAGTGATGGTGAAAATAAAAACGCAGAGGTGATTAGTGAGATATCTAAACCAGAAAATAACTCATTGGGCAGGGCGAAAAAGAAAAAGAATGAGAACGATTTAAGCCCAGTTGGCAGGGATACTATCGATAGGATGCATGTTTCCAGAGAGGGTGCGCATGTCAGAAACGATTTCTATGATGGTGAGAAAAGGCAAAAATTAAACTTTAACCTGAAAAACTGCGCCACTATGTCAAACAGCGTCGGTTATTTAAGCAGTGAAAGTCGTGGGGACTGTGCAGATTACCCTGGAAACTACACATAATCACTGGATTACAGTAGTATCAGCTACCGAGTTAATAATCCAGAGAATTCAAATAAAGATAGTGATTGTGATAATAAAAACGCAGAGGTGATTATATATGGTGAGATATCTAAACCAGAAGCATTGAATAATATCGACACAGGTAATGATAACTCATTGAGCAAGGCGAAAAAGAATGAGAACGATTTAAGCCCAGTTGGCATGGATACTATCGAGAGGGTGCAGGTTTCCAGAGAAGGTGCGCATGACAGAGTCAACGATTTCTATGAGGGTGTGAAAAGGCATAAATTAAACCTTAAAAATGACAGTTTTATCCAAAAAGATTTGGTAAAATGTAATGGGCTTAGCATGGGTGACCAGGAGGTTTGTGTTGGCGTTGAATACAAAAATAATTCCCCAGATAACAAAGAAAAAAGTTTGTCTTCAAACTCACGTGAGTCAATATCAAAAAGAAAAGTTGTCAACCTGTCTTCCGAGGAACTTGACCCGGTAGCCGTTAATGTTCTCAGCAAGGGTATGGGGTTTGCAATGGCCCCTAAAAGCCTCCCCATTGAAAAGATGATTTGTAGCATTGAAGATGGGATTAGCAACCTCCCTCTTGAAGACAAAGAAGCATTAAGGCAAGAGTTTTCTCTCATCATGAGAAAAGCCAAAGCTCCCAAAAGCAACTTGAGTAAGGAAGAGCAAAAAGCTTTCAAGTCCTTGCGGAATAATGACAAGGTAGTAGTTCTTAAAGCAGATAAAGGAGGAGCAGCGGTTATCTTGGATAAAGAAGACTATGTTAAGAAAATGAATGATCACCTAAACTGTGGCAGTTATAAGAAGCTGAACAGTAATCCCATGCCCAAAATCATGAAGGATGTAAAAAAGATAATCTCAGAATCCAACCTTGACGGAAAATTGAAGAAGAAATTAACCCCCTCTTGTGAAACCATCCCTAGAATCTATGGATTACCCAAGATCCATAAGGAAGGGGTCCCCCTTAGACCGATAGTTAACACTATTGGCTCCCCAACCTATGAGCTTGCTAAATATGTCGCTAAAATTCTAAAGCCCCTTGTTGGAAATACTGATTCCTTCATCAAAGACTCGCAGGACTTTGTGGATCTTATTAAAAATGAAAGGATGGAAAGAGATGACATCCTTGTGAGCTTTGACGTGGTTTCCTTATTCACGAAGATTCCTCTTGATGAAGCCATTCAAGTTATAAGAGATGTTACTGACCCAGAGACTGCAAAGCTGGCTGAAGTCTGCTTAAGGTCGACTGTGTTCACCTTCCAAGGAACATTTTATGAACAGACATCTGGTGTAGCAATGGGATCACCCCTCTCGCCAATCGTGGCCAACCTATACATGGAATATTTTGAGAAGAAGGCCCTGGAATCTTATCCTTTAAAGCCAGCTTGGTGGAAGCGTTTTGTCGATGACACTAATATAAAATGGGCACATGGTAAAGCAGAACTTGACAAGTTTTTCATTCACCTTAATTCCATCTCCCCTGATATAAAATTCACAATGGAGCTTGAAGAAAACATGAGCATCCCTTTCTTGGACATTCTTATCATCAGGAAAGAGGATGGCTCTTTGGGCCATAAGGTTTTCAGGAAGTCAACCCACACGGAAAGTTACCTCCATGCGGATTCCCACCATCACCCAGCCCAAAAGCTTGGCGTTCTGAACACTCTTGCCATTAGAGCCCTTCGAATTTCTGACTCAGAGCATATAAACGAAGAAAAGAGGCATTTAGTTTTAACCTTTAAAAATATAGGCTACAAAGATCATGAGATTAAAAAAGCCATAGAGAAAGCTGAAAGGAGGTTGTCATCTCCCAAACCTAATGATCAGGACCAACCTCAATGTGGTAAGGTTTTTCTACCTTATATCCATGGGGTTACAGATAAAATGGCTAAAATCCTAAGAAAGAAAAACATTATAACACAATTCTCAGCTCCTGGTACTATCAGACAAAGTTTGAAATCTGTTAAAGATGATATTGACAAGCAACAACTTAAAGGAGTCTATAAAATAGACTGTTCTTGTGGAAAAAGCTACATAGGTGAAACAGGTCGCTCCCTCCAGACAAGACTCAGGGAACATGGCGCTGACATCAGGAATGGAAGATCTCGTACCTCAGCCTTGGCAGAACACTCCTCAAAGACTAAGCACCACATCTGCTTGGAAAGCGCATCAATTATCGCAAGGGAAGAGCAGCATCAGAGACGGAAAATCAGAGAAGCCCTCGAAATTTTGAAGCATCCTTGTAATCTGAACAGAGACAATGGTTTGGAGATTAGCGGAAGCTGGCTTCCCCTGATCAGTGAAATCAAAAAGCGTCAACCCATTCCCAGGTAAGCCTTCAAACAGGTTAGTTTTTTCCTTCCTCTCTTTTTCTATTATTATTGGTCAGTACTTTTTATTTATTTCATAATTAAAATTATTAACATTAGAATACTTTAATATATTAATTTCTACATAATGATTAATTAATATATCAATTATTATATTAATTAATTATAAATATTAATTATTTATAATTATTAATATAATCTGGTTCATATATTAATTTAATTTATATATAGAAATTGATATATTTCCTTAGTATTTCTATATGAATAAAAAAATTTATCCCTTCTTTAATATAATAATTTCTATATAATTATTAATTAATATATTAATTATCATATTGATCAATTATGAATATTTATTATTTATAATTATTAATATGAATCAATATATTAATTTAATTTATATAGATATTAATATATTTTAGTTCTGTCTTTCGATTTTAGTATTAGTCCTTCTTATTCTATATGTTTTAATCCTAGTTAATAAAAATTTTTAATAAAAATTTCCATTTAATAAATAATAATAATTTATAAAAATTAAAAATTAAATTTAAGAATAAAAATAAAATTATTCTAGCCGACCTGTGCTGTTCCTTAAAATTGTCTCCCTCATGAGTCTTTATTATTTCCAATCTGCTCTTCTTTTATCATCATTCTCAAACCCTGATGATGGATCCCATTTGGGATTTGAAACGTTGGTGTAAAAATGCTCTTACTGTGGATTCTCCGGTCAAAGATTCAAAAAGTACAAACCACAGATCTCTTAAATCCAACTTTAGTTTTGTTGCAATATCTATCATATTGACATTTGGCCCATCATTTTCCAATTCATTAACAACTTGCTTCATTTCTGTATCAATTTTTTATTCAAAAACATATCCTGCATTGACACACCAATGGTTCGATTTAAAAACATGAGGTTTGACAGATGATTCTGTCTTCAAGTCTTCATGTTGTTCTTTTAAACAATCTATAGTGCCATCTGTGGGAATCAAACTTACATTCATTTGATCATCGTTGTCACCAAGAAATGATCCTTTCTCTAGTTCACAAATGTATATATTTGTTTGGCATTTCTCTCCTTCTAAAACTTTTAGTTTATGCTTCTATCCTCCTTCCATCAACTATTTAATTGACCGTTTAATTGTTTCCTTTATTACCCATCCGTGTTTTTGTCTTTTTAATAACTTCATTAGCATGTCAAGTCATGCCTTTAATTCAATGATCTCTTTCTCGTCATCACCAATGCTGACTGCTATGCTATCGCTGTGACTTTTCTCTTGATCCCTCTTCATCTTCTTTCTTGAACTTCAACTTGTTCAGTGTAATCTGCAACCAAATCACTTTACCAAGTTATCTCCTCCAAAATTTGTCAATGGTTCCTTTCACTTGAAACTTACTCCTGAGCACTTCTTTCTCCTTTGCTTCCTTTTACTACAAACAACTGTAGTATCTCTTCAAATTGTCTTTACAATGACCAGACCATGGGTGTCGGGCTGCGCCGATCATGCACCCATTACGTTCAAAGAGTCAATTTTTTTGACTTGACTTTATGACTCTTAATTGTTGGCATTATGATGCATGTGTTGTACTATTAATCTATATAGTCATTAATTTCAATATGGCAATATATGATGTGAATCCAAGTAGAGCAGATCCATGAATCAATAGGAGTATGTCAATATGGCAATATTCTAGGATACTAAGTTATGATATGAAGCCAAGGAGAAGTAGAGCAGATCCGTGAAGAAACAGGAGCAAGAAGCCATGAGGAGAAACCAAAGGAAAGCCAAGATAGTCAAGCCATTGGAGAGACTATCGGAAGTCATAGGAGCTATCAGAGTAGAGCTATGAAATCATAGAAGAGGTATTGGAGTGGTATCGGAAGCCACAGGAAAGACAAGTTAGTGTAAGAGTGGGAGATTAAGGAGGAACCATATCAGGAGTATTGCATATAATACATGCCAAATAAGAATTGCAGAGTATCAGAGGAGTTAACAGAGGAGCCATATCAGACCAGAGAAGAGTGGAAATTCAAGGGAGCTGACATGATTAGGTTTTGAGTGAGAAGCGAGAGGTTGAGTATTAGAGGGGGTTTGAGACAGAGGTCAATTTATTAATGTAATTGAGCCGAGAGGGCAAGACTCATGCCTGGTGTGGACTCTCGTTACTTTGTGTATCTGTGTTCAATAGTTAACTAGGTATTTCTGTGTATTCCCATTGAATGGATCGATGGCAATCCAATATTAAGTGAATGAATCGATATATGAATGTCGTGTGTTAAATGGAGTGTGGCAAAAACCGTGGTTTTAACGTAGAGTCCATCAAAAGCAGGTGAGATTAAGTTAAGGAGGAAACAGAAGGAGAGTGCACAGGATCCGTTGGATCTCATAGATCAACGGTCATTGCATGGTGGAGGAGCGTGGAAGATAATCAATGAAAGGTGGTTTCTCAAAACCATAAGTGGTATTTCAGATGGACAAAAAGTTGTAAGCTGTATTGAAGGGTAGTGTTATCGGGAAATCTAGTGTCCACTCAGAGCTGCTAGTCCCACTAAGACTGGTAGCTATCTTAGAAACAAACAAACTAAAACTACTTTCGCTTTCCTTTATGAGAAGTAGATAAGAGGGGAACAAAGGACACCAAACTCAGTCTTGCGCTTAGTTCCTTGCTTGGTTCCTCTCCCTTCTGACAGATCCTTGCTGCTTTGCCTTCGTCTACCCAGCTTCAAAGAGCAGCTGTGGAATCAAAGCAGCATAATACTATCAAAGAACAAAGATCTACAATCATAAAAAATATAGGACCAGATATATATTGACCACACAAATGCATATATCATCAAACATACAAGAATGTGGAGGAAAACTTGAATAGCTTTATTAATATCAAGAATAGTAAAGAGGATTACAACCAATTTTTCTAACCCAGCGTCATCCTCCCAGCATGAGAGCCCTTCTTCACCTCATGAAAATCTTAGATCACCCAACACTATGATATTCCACCAAGAAACCAACAACACTTCCTTACAAGATACAAAATTCCAGCCTTTGGATCTTTGGGATGAGGGATCCATATATAGATGATTGCAGGGAGGTGAGTCAGCTTCTGGGATTTTGATTAGTGTCCTCTCTCTAATAGTTCTTGATTCCACTTGGAGATTAATGATCTCTTACTCATCCCTGGGCGAATTCAGAGAGACAAGTGTCACAGGAGAAGTTTCTGGAAGGTTCCATGACGATCCACCTTGCAAACTGTCTCTGCCATTTGTTTACTCTCACCCATCACACCCTATAGAAGGGATTTTCATTATGCATCGCACCCTTTTTCACTGAGTAGGTGGGATGCATCGCACCCTCTACACTGGGTAGTCTGTATGGTCCAGATTTGACCAGTTCTGAGCAGTTTTCTGTTGAGAACTTCTTGGAGATGATGTAATCAGCTGACCTTGTTCTTTTAGGGTGTGAAGCAAAACTTTTAGGGACATAGGAGCCCTTGGTTTATGGACATGTATGATTGGGGTTGCAGTGCCCAAAAATGTCTATAACAGTTTCCCCCTAAAGCATGAGGTCATTAATCTTTTGATGTCGGGTGAAATGCTTTATCATGAGGATCCGAAGTTTTTTCGAGCTGGAAGGCGACTTGTAATAAGATACAATACAATAAATTATCTTCATAATATTTTTCATGATCTAGCTGAGGCGGGCATTCCCATTCTCAGCTTTATAAATTCATTTCCATGTACATAAGATAGACAATCGTCTGTGTGGCAGACTGATGATTCTGATAGAGCCATCATCCTTTCATTCGGATGATCATCTGTGCAGCAATGATGTACATTTGATGTCTTTATTTTCTTGAATATATCGTAGCCCGGATGGATAAAACTAGATCCGGGGTCTTCAAACTCGTCCAATATTCACTCGAAGTACAAGTCGATCCATGTGAAAGATGTTCTGGAGTCGAACATGGAAAGACATCGCCTGATTACCAGCCAATGATGTAAGCTGTTAACAGGCACGAGAGGAATCATTGATAATGATGATGACCCTCAAGGTACTAGAGTACAATCAATGTGGTGTGAAAAGGGACTTGGCATCTAACACCACACAAAATCTTTCGGTTGAAGGCCATTGATGTAAACCTGTCGCTGGAAGTGAGAAACTTTCCATTAAGGCATGCAAGCTTCAAAGTACTGAAAGGGTTGTTCCTAAGTCGACTTCTTGGATAATGTGCTAATGTCGACAAGAAACGACCCGTCATAGGAGGGCCTTAATGAATCCCACATCTACGACACGGAACGTAGTAAATGATTTTGGAGGTAAAAACTATCTGATGAGATAGGGTTCAGGGTGGCGGTCATGAAAGAATGGAGTGTGAATGTATTGCAGCGGATGAGACACAGGTGAATTCTCCGAGCGACTTCTCTTGAGCATATCGGACACACTAACATGGATTGGTAGCGTTAACCCCAAATATGGATGGTGCAATGGACCAATGGTGATATGACGGGTGAACGGAGTAACCCAACCCGACTCGAATGTGGAGTGTCACACGGAATGAGTCGTTCTTGCGAACAAGACCGACCTCCCTAGTATCTAATGATATCTAGTGACAAGCAAGCCAATCAAATCCTATCTTTCTCTAAATATGTAGTTTATAAATAAAGGCAAACAAGTGTTTTAGGCCTACCTTAGGTCCAATGCAATTTTGTGGAAGCCTCGCCCCTTTGATCCAAATGAGCTCCCTTGTAGTGAATCTGCAAACACAAACAAGAACACAAATTAAATAGCACCTGAAAAGCCAATATAATAAAGCATACTTATCATGATGATCAAGGAATTCATGAAACAAATCACATAAGACAATTTGTTGAGAAAAATGAATCTGATTGTATTAATTCAAATCAAAGAAGACTTTACGACCTGTGCCTTAATGTTGTACAAGCTCCTCCCAGGGTCCGACAAGAAGTCTCCTCTACTTTGACAAGTTTCACTCTCTTCCCAATGAAGCCAAAAGGTATGTGATCTCTCCTTTCAAGCTTAAGTAGGAAGTCTCAATTCCACCAGCATTTACCCTCAAAAATGTTCAGCTTCTAACCTCCCCAGCAACCAGCCCAATGCCTTAATTTATAGTACAATGGAGGGAAGTTACTAGGTCCACCTTCAAAGGGATAAAGCCCTCCTTCAAAGGGATAGCTCGTGTTGTGGAGATAAATCCTCTCTACGGACAGAGACGATCCCTACTAGCCCAGACCGGGTCTAGCAACAATCACACAATGCTATCACGCAAGTCCCTAATTGCAAATACAAAGTGGATGGTGAGAACCTACTTGGATTCCAACGCTAGTGTTCATAGAAGAGATGTCGCCCTCGTTCCTTTGCCTTGGCTAGTCACGATCCCCATGATCTCCGTGATGGACACCTGCACATGCAAAGAACAACATGAAAACAAGCGTAAAATCTAGTAGATGCAATTATATATCATTCAGAAAAGATATAACTCAACATCAAACATAAGACAATGAGAGTGGAACCATAATGATAGTCATCTATTATTAATAAATAACAAAGAAGAATACAACCATTGTTCTGACGTCAAATCCTCCTTTGGCTGGGTAGTTAGCTACACAAGTCTTGCAAAGTTTGTTGGGATGAGGAACAAGCCTCTCTCTCTTTGGGTGACAAGAATCTCCTTACTTAGATTTGGCCTTATGGGTGCAAAGAAGGCTCTTGCAGCTTCAAACTCTCTATCACTATGCTGGAACTAGAACTATTGTAACTAGCTTGCTCAAGGCATAGAGGCAAGCTTTTATAGATAGAGAAGAAAGAGATAGGATCAACCACATTATTCATGGGATTGGCTTTATCACTTGGAAACTTCCATGAAAGGTGGCAAACCACTTTCCCTTTTATGGAGATTCGAAGCCAAACCATCCTAGCTCAACATAGATTCAGTTGGTGAATGGGTTAAGGAGAACCTTCGGGAGCTTGTTGGTTGAAAAATTTACTCAATTCGGTTGGCGCGAATGTGACTCTGAGACAGAGCGCCAATGGCGCGCCCTTTTTAGAGGATTTCCCTCATGGGCGCGGGCAGTGAAATGTGGACCCGCGCTAATGCAAAAAGAGTTGTTTTCATGGGTATTTTGCAGGAGATGTCTTCAGGGCATATGAAGCTCATACTTAGAGGAATATGATGCAAGTGATTTCAGGTCATGTCACTTCTCACAGGTCCCGGAATGAGTCCTCCAGTGTACGGGTGAGGGGTAACAGGGACGGTGACAAACAGTGACAAATTGCTGTGTAACAGATGCCCCCTACAGTATGAGGCCCGAGAGAGAGAGGGGTGAAATGCTTTACAAGAACATGCGTGACTGAAAACACGACCGTTGGAGAACCTGCGTAAAGAAGTACAACTGATATCTCAAATACATGATGTATGTGGTATGGGCACAGCCATCCGTAGCAGAGTACATAATAATCTTGATCCAAGGCATGGATGCAGCCATCCAGAGAGGATCGATAAATAGACTCAGGCATGGTCACAGCCATCCAGTGAATGAGTCATGTAATGATGATAATAAGCCACAAATCGCAGCCTGGATTCCAACAAACAAAATCCAGGGTCTTGCGCTCCATCTCGACCCGCACAGAGTACAAGTCCAAACATGTGAATACAGGAGTTGAAGTCGAACATGCATGAACATCGTCTGATTACCAGTCAATGAGGAAAACTGTTAACAGACGCGAGAGGTACCACCAATAATGACAATGGCCCTCAAGGTGCTACAGGTACAATCTACGGCGTGCGAATCAATGAGCTGGCGTCGAACACCCGTAGAATCATTCGATCGGAGGCCAATGATGAAAACCTCTCGTCGAACACGAAGAACCTGCCATTGAGGCATGTAGGCTCCAAGGCACTGGAAAGGAGTCTCTAGATCAGCTTCCTGGATAATGAGCTGAAGTCGACAGGAAGTGACCTTGATCAAAGGTGGGCCATAGTGTTTCCCACATCATTGACACGAGACAGAGGAAAGATGTTGTGGTGATTCAGAATTATGTGAGGTATCAGAGGGAGGTTGTAATTCTGCAGAGGTCAACTTCTCTTGAACATATTGGCGGCATGACAGTGGACTTGGCAGTATTTGACATCAAATGAGCAGAGATCATGGTGACAAGGCAATGAGCAGACGAGAGGTCAAACAGGATAACCCAAACCCACGAGGGCTAGTGTAAAGCGAGATTAGATGTCCCCACCTAGACACAAAAGCAGACAAGTGCCATGTTCAAGAGTGACATACTGCCGACACGACAATAATTATGGGTCCATTTTCCCCACCATTTCTGGCGAGTACCCCAGTTATTTTTAACAAGATTGATGGGGATAGCATATGCCTGTGAGGCGTCATTACGACAGAATCTGATGTCATTAAGTTTTAACGAGTCTGACAAAGGAAGAACTCGGCGTCTTTTCCTGTTTAGAGAGTCTGAAAAGACAGCAGAAAAGTGAACTCCAGGGGGTCCTTTTTCATAAAGTTGTGTCTCGCGAGCCCGAAAAAGTATAAAACAATGCTCGAAAGAACCGCCCGATCATTACGATCGAGGAGTACTTTTCATATGTAGTGACATCGACCTAAAAAATTAAAAAAGTGATCGATATCACGTCGTTTTGTAACCATTAACGAGCCTGAAATGACAAAGACCCGACAATCTTTTTGTTTTTACACGGTCGGAAAAGATTTAAAGACGACTGCCTCTTATTCATGTTTCACGAGTCAAGAGGAATAACTCGGCAATCTTTTCGTCTTTAAACGGTCAGAAAAGAGCTGAAAGTAGACCTCCATTTTTATTCTCTTTAACGAGTCAAAAAGGGAAAATACTCGGCAATCTTTTCATATTTTACGAGTCAGAAAAGTGCTTAAAGGTGACTCATCCTAGAGGAACGAGTGGTATAAAGGGTAGCAACTGGTTCCGACAATGGTGGAACTGCTCAAAACATATAATGGTCAAGAGGTTAGCTAACAAAACCACTCATAACTGCGGTCCCTCAGGAAAGGTAAAACAACCAAGTGAAAGCATATGATCAGCCAAAGAGATGGTGGCGATGGAATGAAAACAACCAAGGCTCATCTAGCATAATTTAGCAGATAAAGATAGCAATCACGAGATGTAAAATGGGTATGGGTTCATTTTTACACAAGCGTGAACCATGGAGAACTCTTCTTGGATTCGGTTTCATGTTTACACAAGCTTGAAACGAAAAACTATGCTTGTTAGAAGCTTGCATGCCCCCAGCATAATGACGCAAGTCGAGGTACATGCCCCCCAAGCTTCATTGCATTCAACAAAGTGGATGGAATGAAGGTTCACTCTCGAGATCGATGAAAGACTCGACTTGTATTTTACGAGATCTTAATCAAAAGACTCGATTTGGAAAGGGAGTTGTTTTATTTTTTAATGAGGTTGACACAGTAAAAGAACTATCCTCATAACCCTTGTTTCATTTTTTAACGAGCTTGACACAAGATCAGGAACTATGCTCCAACCAAGCCTAGTTTCATTTTTTAAGGAGCTTGACATAGGAAAGGAACTATGCTCCGACCAAACCTAGTTTCATTTTTTAAGGAGCTTGACACCGGAAAGGAACTATGCTCCACCAAACCTAGTTTCATTTTTTAGGGAGCTTGACATCAGAAAGGAACTATGCTCCACCCGAACTTCATCATAATGAATAGAAAGTCGGGGCTTCCAAGATTGCCACTCCCGATGGAAGGGAAACATCTTGGAAGTCAGGGCCCAATGCCCCCAGGACACTATGCACGATGGCGGCATCACTGGATCCAGGCATGGGATAGGTGGCCACGTAGTTGATCTATGGTGAGGTAGATGCAACTGGTGGATAAAAACTAGGAGGGGACGACAACGGCGCATGAGGCATCGGGGGAATAACAAATGACACTTGATCGATAGTCACAATTCTTCCATCGTGCGGAAAGCAAACCACACGGAAAAGCGAAGAAACGAGGGCCCCCATGGTGTAAACATAGTCGCAACCAAGGAGAAGACTAAAGTCTAAAACACCTTGGTTAACCAAGACGTCTATATAGACAGTTTTGCCTCCCAAAGTAATAGGGAACGTCGGGAGAACTCCTAGAGATGGACAGGCTCTGCCGTCGAAGGCCAACAGATTCTGAGTGACTAGCCCAAGCGACGGGGAACCTAAAGCTTGCCAAGTAGTGTACGGCATAAGACTGACAGACGCCCCTTCATCCAAAATAGTGCCAGGTACTGCCTTAGCACAGGCATGTACGGTGATCTGGAAAGGCGTATGGGATGGAAGGCGACCGGCGATCAGGCGATTCCAATCAAAGGAAGCGACCAGACTACTTGGTGGGGGAATCGTATGATTGCCCCCATGTGCTAAAGGAACCGAAGGAGAACCTTCGGGAGCAGCTGGGTTAGGAGAGTCATTTCGGGACTCAGGAGAATTTGAAGAGACGAGAAGAACATGGGCATGATCCTCGTCCGAAACAGAGTGATCGACGGGTGGTGAACTTGAGTCGACACTCTTTTCGACCAATGGTTGGTCTGGAACAGGCTGGGCACAACCAGGCTTGGGAAGAGGAGGCTGGACAAGAGAAGAATTTGAAGCAATCTCCTTGTCAGCAGGGGGACGATCTACAGCTGCAGAGAGATGTTGATAACCAACAGGAAGTTGGGGTGAAGGGGCTGTAAGACTTTCCAAGACAATGGAGGCTTTATCCATGAGTGGACAAAGGTGAAGGGGATGATTACCTTCACAAGGTCTACAAGGGATTCAAATCTTCCCTTTTCCCTTACCATTCCCGACTGATAAGGTAGCATCGCTGTGAGCTTCAGAGGACGATGAGGGGTGGGCCGGATCGCTAGACCATACTTCTAGTACCCTGGGAATGCCAGGACAATCGCGAAGAAGATGGTCCCCCTTGCATAATCTACAAGGAAATTTGACTTTCCGCGGAGGAGCAGAAGGTGGCTCGACTTCAGGTGTACTCGAAGTAAGAGCTGTACTTCTAGCCTCTCCCTTAGGAGCCTTCTTCTTCTTCATCTTCTTCTTCTTCTTCTTAGCCACCGGGTTACTCGAATCGAGACTTTCACCAGGCGAAGTAGAAGATGAGGATGTAGAAGTGGGCGTAGAAGGGGAGAGATCCACCTTAGAATCAACATGATGTTGTTCAGGTGGAGGGACGAATTGACTAGATGATGAGACGGCAGGGACCAAAGAGGTTGAGAACAACCAAACTGGCAATCCAACAGTTAACCCTGGGAGGGAAAACGTTGCCATATAAGGAGCACCAACATTTCCAAAAGGAGCGAAATGACCAGGGTTCCCGTCAGAGGGGATCCCTGGGTTGTTGAACCCTGGGAAAGTTGCCATTGAGAACGAAAAGAAACCTACTCAAGCTAACGCAAACAAGATCTAACCGGGTAAATGTGAACGTGGCCGAATAAATTTTAAGGCAAAGGAACTGAACTTGACCTTTTCATGTTTTAAGAGTCGAGAAAAGGAAAAAAAGGTGACTCTAGTCGCCTTCGAATGTTTTGTGAGCCCGAAGTGACAAATGCTCAAATGAGCCTTTTCGTTTAAGGAGTCTGAAAAGGATCAAAAGTGACTACTCTGGAGTACTAGGCAAAAAGGTTTACCAAACAAATCCGTAAAACTGCATATACACCTTGGCAGTAATATGAAAACCAAGGACTTCCCGTACGACAGTCAATCTTCCCGAATGCTGTGTTCAGTGCGTTACGGCTTGTAAGGCGGCAGACACGGCTTCCTGTGGATAAAGGATGATAACCTAGTGGAGTCTCCCCATATACTCGACGGTACGTGGGAGCTCAAGTCTGTGCTAGACCACTTGTTGCGTCACGGAAGGAGGAATCACCCAACCTTAAGTGAAACAAAAGTGACTAGGTTTAATGACGCCAGAACACATCTCTAGCCTAGACCTGTAGATGTTTGCGTTAAGTTCCAATGCATTTTTAAGTTCATTCAGTTCATTTTACGGTTGATCTTTGATTAGGTTTCGATTTCCAATTCCTATCGTATGTAATCTCTCACAATTCCCTAAATGCAAGCTATATGCCTAAAAGTATCATTTCGTTCGATGAACACTAACTACGAGAGAGTTGAGAACTTTTCAATCAAACAAAATGACCATAAACAATCAAGAACCACTCTAATGCAGCTAATGGCAATAAACAAAACTTTTCTTTAAAGTCACTAATCAATGAAAATCTCTAATTTCCATTAACTAATTCAACGCAAAAGAGACTGTTCATTTTCTTTTCAATGGCAAAGTGCACTAAACAAATTTTGAGAGATAATAACGACGAGTAAAAGAGACAAATTTCACTCAATGAGAATGCAATCAAGTCCCCAAAACACCAAGGCAGTCCTTCAAACCAAAAAGAAAAAGCAAAGACCTCTACGGGCTATGTAATCCAAGCCTAAACGAAGTCAAGTGAAATCCAAGCGGAAAAGGAGCAAATCACTTGAATACCAACAAAAGGCTTTGACAACTACTGAGCAAGTGCAAAAAGTAATCACAAAGTCAACTGGATGATCAAAGAACTCAAGACTCCTATGGAAGGCTCGATGCACAAGGCCACTAGATGCCCTAGGGCTAAAATGTGAAATCGATAGAAAAGGGCAAACACCCAAAGGATGAAGGTCTAAAACCAGTCAAACAAGGGTCAAACACACTCCAGTAATTGAAAAAGACGCGGCAAAATACAACTCCAAGCTCAGAGGGCTTGAAGACAAGCGAACTGGAAACGTTGACAGGCCTGGCACGACTATCAGGCTGCAACTCGCGCTTTTATGGGATTGGCGCGGGTTGTTTTTGAGCAACTTGCGCCAATTGGTGCGACTGTAAGGCTAAAAAGCGCACTAATTGAGTTTTCTAAGTCAAAAACAAAAGCAAGCAACCCAGGGCTTGAAAACAGTATCTAGGCAAACCAGGAAGAAAGAAACAGCAAGAAATCCAACCCAGAAAGCTATCTAAGTAACCAAACGAGAAACCAAAGAGACAAGACCTCCCCAGTGGAGTCGCCAAATTGTTGTGGAGGTAAATCCTCTTTGCAGACAGAGACGATCCCTACTGGCCCAGACCGGGTCTAGCAACAATCACACAATGCTATCACGCAAGTCCCTAATTGCAAATACAAAGTGGATGGTGAGAACCTACTTGGATTCCAACGCTAGTGTTCGTAGAAGAGATGTCGCCCTCATTCCTTTGCCTTGGCCGGTCACGATCCCCACGATCTCCGTGATGGACACCTGCACATGCAAAGAACAACATGAAAACAAGCGTAAAATCTAGTAGATGCAATTATATATCAGTCAGAAAAGATATAACTAAACATCAAACATAAGACAATGAGAGTGGAACCATAATGATAGTCATCTATTATTAATAAATAACAAAGAAGAATACAACCATTGTTTTGACGTCAAATCCTCCTTTGGCTGGGTAGTCAGATACACAAGTCTTGCAAAGCTTGTTGGGATGAGGAACAAGCCTCTCTCTCTTTGGGTGACAAGAAACTCCTTACTTAGATTTGGCCTTATGGGTGCAAAGAAGGCTCTTGCAGCTTCAAACTCTCTACCACTATGCTGGAACTAGAACTATTGTAACTAGCTTTCTCAAGGCATAGAGGCAAGCTTTTATAGATAGAGAAGAAAGAGATAGGATCAACCACATTATTCATGGGATTGGCTTTATCACTTGGAAACTTCCATGAAAGGTGGCAAACCACTTTCCCTTTTATGGAGATTCGAAGCCAAACCATCCTAGCTCAACATAGATTCAGTTGGTGAATGGGTTAAGGACAACCTTCGGGAGCTTGTTGGTTGAAAACTTTACTCAATTCGGTTGGTGCGAGTGCGACTCTGAGACAGAGCGCCAATGGCGCACCCTTTTTAAAGGATTTCCCTCATGGGCGCAGGCAGTGAACTGTGGACCCGCGCTAATGCAAAAAGAGCTGTTTTCATGGGTATTTTGCAGGAGATGTCTTCAGGGCATATGAAGCTCATACTTAGAGGAATATGATGCAAGTGATTTCAGGTCATGTCACTTCTCATAGGTCCCGGAATGAGTCCTCCAGTGTATGGGTGAGGGGTAACAGGGACGGTGACAAACGGTGACAAATTGCTGTGTAACAGCTCCTCTCATCAAGGGATTAGCTCCTTCACTTTTGGGATGCATGAACCACCTAGGAGCGAATCATCCACGTCAAAATTCCTTCTAGAATCATCTAGACTTAACCCAAAGTGAGTTTTTAAGAATAAACTTGTACCTTTTTGACTTTCACAGGGTTCTGCACCCACTCCTTTAGAGACAGAGTAGGCAAGTCTGTAGGTAACATGAACAAAGGGTGCGGGACCGCAGGCAACAGTGAGAGAAAGTGCGGGACCAGAGCTTTATTGATTTTTAAGGTATTTCTCTCATTTTCAAAGCTTGGCATGAAGAGCTGAGGTTTGAGACTTGCTTAGGAGGACAGTATGAATGATGGTAGACCCATACTGACAGCAAATAGTCATGGTGATAATATTTTGTGTAACAGATTGCCCCCTAAAGTGCGAAGTCTGTAGTAGATGAGGATTTCATTTATCATCTAGGAAGAGTGAAGTACTTTATCATTTCGAGGATCATCTTGTGGAGAGCCCGGTTGGAAACTGTAAAACATTCAATGCAAAATATATATATGAGATCATATCATTGCTGAGGTAGGCATTCCCATACTCAGATCAAAACTGACTAGAAAACTAACTACTGCTCTGATATAGGAATGATCTTGTAATACATCACAAGTATAGACACATGTAGACATAGTATGGATGCAGCCATTTGTTTATGAATAGTCCACTATATAACGAATACAAAATTCCTCGCAGCCTGGATGGTGGAAACTAGATCCAGGGTCTTCATTTCTACTTCTCGAAACATTACGATTCTATCCATGCGAATGAATGTATTGAAGTCGAACATGGTAGAAACCACTTGATTACTAGTTAATGATGTAAACTGTTAACAAGTGTGAGAGAAACCACCAGTAATGTCAATGGCTCTCAAAGTACTCAGTACAATCCATGAGGTGTGAATAGCTGTGTTGATGTTGAACATGCCACGAATTCCTTTGATCGAAGGTCAATGATGCAACCTATCGTCGAAGGCGAGAAACCTACCATTGAGGCATGAAGATCCCAAGGTACTGACGATTTCTAGATCATCTTTCTAGATAATGAGCTGAAGTCGATAGAAAGCGATCCGTCATAGGCAAGCACACAACACAAAATTGTAGATCAAGTTTGAAGAAATTTAGTTGCAAGGACTGACTCAGGGATGGTCAAAATGGATGACAGATATTTTGCAGATGAATGGCTTATTTGCACTGACCTCTTAAACACATAATGACACAGCAGATGGTTTGGTGACAATTGACCCAAAGTTAATACCCAAAACCAACTGAAGACTTTTAATATGGTTTGATCAACTGTTAGGCAAGGGATTTCCCAACCCAGGTGAATAAAAGTGTCGTTTTCATGAGTGGTTACAAAGTATGACAAACAGGATCATTTTTCTCTCTTTTCCCCCACCATTTCTGGCAAGTACCTCTTTATTTTTGACAAGCTTGAGGAGGATAAAATTTGCTTGATTATAAGCTCATCCTTCGGATGAGTCCAACTTAGTTTAAATTTGAACCCTAAGAAGGAGTGGTCCATTCCTATTTGTAATTGAACAAGTCCTTTACTGTTAAATTTTAACGAGTCCAATATAGGAGAAACTTGGCATTTTTCAATTTTAGAGAGTCTAAAAAAACTTAAGAAGACTCCATGGTTGTCCTTTTTCGTAAATTTGTGTCTCCCAAGCTCGAAAAAGTATAAAATAATACTTGAGTGAACCTCTTGATCATTATGACAAAGGAGTACTTTTCTTAATTAGTGCCTCTGATCCGAAAAAGTAAGAAAGCGATCAATGACACATCGTTTTATGACCAATATCGAATTTGAAATGACAAAGGGCTGTAAGTGGACTGTCTTTTTAGTTCCATTTTAACGAGTTTAAAAAGAAAAACTCGGCAATATTTTCATGTTTTAGGAGTTAGAAAAGAGCTTATAGGTGACTCTAATGTTTTTTCATAAAAAATGACCGATTTCGCCTGAAAAATCCGTTATCCTGAACAAAAACTCAAACATTACTCATACCTGTTTAAAATGGATAAAAATGCTTCAAAAGTTACCTCTTTAAAGTGAAACATAAACAAATTAAAAACTCATTTATTCAAAAAACTTATAAAAAGGGCTTTTGTAAATTCATTTTTACCGTTTGAGTTCTGGGTGAGAAAATAGAGCTTTTGGTTAGAAACTTCCCGTGAAGATTGTGGAAAATCTGTCCGTTGGAATTGAACGCCGTCTCCTCCAAGTAATCTACATCATCCTACTCTTTAATTTCATCCGTTTCAAATTTGTTTTTAGGCTTTAATTTCATTTTTTAAGGGATTCTTAGGTTAGAAACCCACGCACGGGGGCCCGCAGGCATAGCACAGGTAACCTGCGGACCTCGACTTTTTCGTAACGAGAAAAAAGTCAAGGGTCCACACCTGCCATGTGGGCAAGGTGCGGATCCACGCACTGGCTCTAACGGAGAGGGTGTGGTCCCCGCAGGAAGGGTTTTTTAAACCTAAATCTCTCAAAATTCACCCAAAAACTTTGCTTTTAGACATTCTAATTCACCTTTTCGTTGAATGTAGAGTATACATCATGCTTGATTGGCAAGAACGGGAGCATGAGGATGTAGATCTCACCGCAATAAATCATCAACCTTCGATTGATGCATTGAAGGCATGCGGCTTATACAAATTCTGGGCCATACCTGGCATGAGGGCCCAGGTGGACTTTTTGCACTGGCTGGTAGACAAGTGGAGCATACAGGACCAATGCTTCTTCATTGGTGGTCACTAGTTCGAAATGGAGCCGGCAGACATTTACTTTTTGACTGGTTTGCCCAAGAGAGGTGAACACTTGACTCTATTTAGGACTAGGCCAGGTGGCCAGTCTGTCGATAGCCTCCAGCTAGAGTTCTGCAACAACCAGACTAGAGACAAAGGGATAGACATCAAAACCATATCCCTTCCTGAACTCAAGGTAATTGCGTTTACTATTACCAGGCTCTGCGGGAGCGCAACACTACAGGTAGCCACTAGATCCCAGATGCGGATGGTAGTACACTGCTTTCGAGGCACCATCTTCAACTAGTGCGATGCTGTGTTGGCTAATATAAAAGGCCAACTGACTAGAGCAAAGAACGGACAATTGAAGACCTTTGTATATGGTGCTTTAGTCGTGAGAATTGGTCTGGAGAGGGTCCCAATGTTGGTCCCACAACACCTCACTGTTGGAGCTGGAATTCCTCGAGAGCACAAACTGATGCGATGGGTTGCAGTTATGGCCCGTCATCCTGAGGAGGGGACAGAGGTCGTTCGATTCACTCCTGAGTATTTCCATTGGTTGGAAAACCAAGTTTTTGCTATTCAGGACTTTCCTTACACTGGGGTAGATTTTCGTGGTGACCCAGACATGGCTCTTCCACCAAGATAGCAATGGGATGACTCAGGTAAAATCACTTTCAACATTCTCTAATTTAATTCTCTTTTTTTTATCTCGTCCCAAAATTGATAGTAAAAGTTTCAAATGCAGATGTAGGTCCATGGCGACCAGCCACTCTCCAGCCTTATGAGAGGAAACAACCAGCTGCAGCAGCACCAGCCCCACAGGACGAATCAACAGAGACCTTGGCCAAATTGGAGAGCCATCTAGAGCGTCTGACAGGAGACATCCCAGAGACCGACATAGATGACATGCCTCTTAGACTACAACGCTATGTGATTGGGGTCCCAGGACCTTTCAGAAGGTTCCTCTGTAAGGTGGCTCGTATAGTGGTTTCTTATCGAGATCATCACCAGTGATAGGATGATCGCCTGTTGTAGACACATATGACATTTTTGCTTTTTGTACTATCATTTTTTCCGATCATAAGTTTTTTCAACCTATGATCGAAGATGATGTATATTTGACACACTTCCTATGTTATACTATATCACTATTACCGGCTTATCTTGTAAAACATGTTATGGAATGTTTTTAGATTTACTTGTATGATTATTGCAAATGTCTACTTAACATTCGAGAAGCAATTGCATCTGCTAATGTATCTAAATATCTTGTAATATGCTGATATTCAATATATTCAAATTCACGTTCCAAGAGACGAACTCTCAAAAATAATCTTAATAACACTGGATTTCTAATTGCATATACTCTATTAAGCTGTAATACAACGAGTTCAGAATCTATCAAACTCCGAATCCTAAATGAAATAGATTCAGATAATAATTCAATCACTCCACTATATTCGGCAATGTTGTTCGTTGTTTGACCGAGGCTTACCCCATGCATAGATACCAACTCGTCAGAGGGTGAATAGATAACCCAAGCTGCGGAAGAAATGTTCCGTGTATTACGACAAGCACCATCAGCAAAACCAATGTATGTTTGGAGAGGCGTCGACATCTGCAATATCAAGAGTAAAACCAAGATAAGCAGGAATAATGACGAAAAACACTCTCTAAGCTAAGCACACTTTTTAAACTAAAACACACCAGCTGGAAAGAAAACTAACCTAACTAAAAATCTCCACACCCATATTTTAAGCATAATACCTCTTTAGGTAAAGACCATTTCTGGGTTTACCTAAAGAGACCCTGTCAAAGTCTACAAATTCATAGGCCCCTTTTGCCAGCTTTCGCTTGACAACATAAGGACCATGCCACATGGCTACGAATTTCCCAGCGCCTAATTTATCATTTGCTTGATTGTACAATAAGACTAGGTCTCCTTCCGAAAAATTTTGAGGGGTAACATTTCGTTCATACTGAGCTTTAATACGTTCGGCATGAGTTTCGATCGCTAATGCAACATCACGTCGATTCTCATCTAGCTGAGCCAAGTATAACAAATGTTTTTCCTCTTCGAAAGTGGCTGGAAGTAACTCGATGTCCATTTGCAATGACGTGATTTCGCATTCAATGGGTAACACAGCTTCCAGACCATAAACTAGTTGGAAAGGAGTGAACCCGGTTGACATTTTTACTAAGGTTCGATACGCCCAAAGCGCTGAAAATAGAATGCTATGCCAATTCGACCTATGAATCCGAATGATTCGTCAGATCATGATGACTAGAACTTTGTTGATGGCTTCAACCAGACCATTAGCTTGTGGATAATATGGAGTTGAACTATCGTGACGCAAGCCAAGTTGGCCTGTAAGTTCAGTCATCATAATGTTTCGAAAATGACACCCATGATCAGTGATAATCGCTTGTGGAACACAAAACCTAGAAATTATATGATTGAACATGAAAATTGCAGCAGTTTTTCCTTCTGCCTCAAATGTAGGCATCGCCTCGGCCCACTTGGTAAAATAATCTACCGCAAGGATAATATACACATGCCCCCCAGCTGAGTGAGGGTTACATGTAATAAAATCAATACCCCATTTCGCGAATGGACCGACAACAATGATAGGGTGGAGAGGAGCAGGTGGAGTGCGCATCTTTCGATCAAAAATTTGGCAGTTGTGGCATTTTCGGACCGCGTTGATACAATATTTAAACAAAGACAGCCAAAAGTAACCAACGCGCAATATCTTTTGGGCTGTGGCAAACCCAGACATATGACCGCCACACGCTCCAGAGTGACAGTCATTTAGGACCCTTTCAGCTTCCTCATGAGTTAAACAACGTCAAAAAATAGAGTCCGCCCCATGACGATAAAGTGTATCTCCAATAATTTTGAATTGTTGGGACTGGAATCGTATTTTTCGACGTTCTGACATTGAAATTTCTAGCCAAAAGGATTGGGTCTGGAGATAAACTATGATATCCCCATACCATGGATCTAATGTGCTGATTAGAAACAAGGATTCGTCCGCAATGGGCTCCTCCACCACAGTTTTTGTGTCAGCATGTGGGAAGTCACACATTAACTCCACAAAAACTAAAGATTTCTTTGACTTAGACTTTTCAAATTCCAAGTCAAACTCCTGCAGGATCACAATCCATTTGGAGTACTTGCCCCCTAGCAATTGTTTGGTCAAAATATAGATCATAGTGTTGCAATCAGAAATTACTGTAGTTTTACGTAGTAAAATGTAATGACGAAAACGTTGGATAGCTTGAATAGCTGCCAATGCCAATTTCTCCACATGTGAGTATTTTAGCTCAGTCGGATTTAAAGTGTGACTAAGGTAATATATCACATGTTCAGTGTCAAATTCATCTTCCTGAACTACCACCATTCCGATGGTGGAATGGGAGGCGACGAGATACAAGAAGTAGTCCTGGTTGTAGTTGGGAGGATGCAATAATGGTGGATGGGTCAACACGTGTTTTAGTGCATCAAAAGATTTATCAGCTATCTCATCCCAAAAGAATGGAGTATTTTGTTTCAACAACCGGGTAAAACCCTTTGTGATCTCGGCGTAGTTAGGAATGAATCGAAGTAAAAAGTTTTCTTTCCCTTGCAAACTTTGGAGTTGGCGAAGACTCGAAGGAGGAGGAAATTTGACAATAGCTTCAACCTTCAAGGGATTGACGTGAATGCCAGCTTTCGAAACAACAAACCCCAGTAACCGACCCGTTTCTGAACAGAAAACACACTTGTGTGGATTCAACCTAATTCGATAATGCCTACACCTCATAAAGATTTCTCGTAAATGGATGAGATGATCAGCTCGATGTAATGAATGAGCAAGTAAATCATCGAGATAGGGTTTCACAATGTGTTTGATTTCATGAAACGTGTAAGACATGGCTCTTTGAAAAGTTGCCCCGGCGTTCTTGAGCCCAAAAGGTAATTTGCAATAAGAAAATGTCCCCCATGGACAAATGAAAGCCGTTTTTGGTTGATCAGCAGGTAGAATATTGATTTGATTATATCCGGAAAAGCCATCCATGAAGGAGAATATTTCACTGCCGGCACAATCATCAATGATTTGATCGATATAGGGAGTTGGGTAATTATCTTTTGGACAGGCTCGATTAATGTCCCTATAATCAATACATATTCTTATTGTCCCTTGCTTTTTGTTAATAGGAACAATATTCGATACCCAATCCGTTAACGGAATCGGATAAATGAAACCTGCTTTGAGTACTTTTTCAACTTCTGCTTTAATAGCAGCATCGTTTCGCGAGTGGATTTGACGCAAACGTTGCCGGACGGGTTTAGCATCCAGGTAAGTTTTGATTTCATGAACAACAATTGCTGGGTCAATTCCTGGCATTTCCTCATATGACCAGGCAAACACGTCATGAAATTCTTGAAATAGGGCCTTATATGTTTGAATTTCATCTTCCGTACAAGAGGCACCTATATGAATGTTTTCAACAATTCCAGGCTTAACCGAAATATCAATAGGAATAGTTCGAGAAATGTTTCCCAAATTTAGCTTTGAATCAATACTTTTCATTGGATTTTGAGGTTCCTTGACATATTCAGTCGTAAAAATAGATGAAAAATCATTTTCAAAACGATCAATCTCAGGTAAAAACGAAGATCTATGATGAAGATCTTCCCATGGTAAATCATCGACACATAGGATTTCACGAATTTGCTCATCAGTGTGAACAAGTTCAGAAAACGTTGTTGAATCCGAGTTTGATTTTGAAAGTGATTCGTCATGGACCACATTCATGAAGTCAATTTTGGTTGAAGATGGGTTGGAAAACGACTGCACGGCCTAATACGCAATTTCATACGGACTCAAAGGCATAACATTACCAAATGAGTCTATCTCAGATTCGGAAGGTATGATCCAAGGATCATCATAAACAATAGTGTCTAATGAAATCATATGAATGGTTGCAGTAGAAGATGATGCGTTGATAGGAGGAAAAGGAAAAGTTCCTAGTAAACCAGAATCTTTAACTAATCCTACTCCAACATCCTTATACGGGATAGTTGTTTTGCCGACATGCTGAATACTTTCAGAAGAGGCTGGGTCAGATGAAAAGTAAGTCAGCTGGTCTATAGTTATGATATTTCCATTATGAGGGAACTTTATAAGCCAAAATACTGATGAAACGACAGCTGTCATAGCGTAAGACCAACTATGACCCAAGAGAAGGTTGTAATCTAGAGGGGCATCAACCACCTCCACATCTAGATTAATAGTTTTGCCTTCAACCCCTATAGGTAGATCCTGTAGAATTCCAAAAGGATGAAACCAATGGCCATCAAAGGCCTTTAGAATCATCGAGGACTGATTTAGCGTAGGAGAACCAAGCGATCTCCAACACTCTATCGACATAATACACGTTGAGGCTCCCTCATCAATCACAGTCCTATAACAAGGTCTGTTTTTGACTAACACTGGGATATGGAAAGCCATTTGATGAGGTAAGCATGGTGTACTATTTTCTAGATCGAAAATTATAAGGTTCGAGTCCTGAACTTCAACAACTCCTATAGCCGATAATAGTAATTTACGCTGTGCTGGACATGATTGCAGCACTTCCAAAGCCGACATTGCTAAAGGTGAAACAGCCAAATCTTCAACAATGTTATAGTTCTGAGCCACTCTCGCATGTAGATTGAAAGCTGACTTTCAAAGTATACCCTTGGCGGGCAGTTTGATTACTAAGTCTGGGTTAGGTTTCTCGATCTGTAGTGGATCAGAACCGGGAGTTGAAGTTGATGGATTCGAATGAGAAGATTTTGCTTCCTTACCATCAACAAGACTTTTACTTCCATAATCATGCGATCGAGTCGTAATCCTAACATAGGAAATCATCATTATGGGTTCTTCGGAGGCATTTGAGGAAGAACCTATCATCTTACTGTCTTGACTAGGAAAAGGATCCTTCAAAACAACAGGCGTTTGGGAACCTTTGACGATTTTTGCAACCTCTGCACGATGAGGGCAGTCTCTTGTAAAATGCTCTTCATCACAAATGAGACAAGGATAACGAGGTTTGTGTTTCTCATCAATTGATTCCACTTTTTTTGGTTTATCTTTCGAATTTTTATCTGTTTTATTTTTCTTCTTCCCTTTCTTCTTACCGCCGGATTTTGATTTGGCTATAGATGACTCTACAACATGAATATCGGCAGAAATTTCCGCGGAAGAATCTCCTATCGGGGAATCTGGTAAAGTTATGATAGGAGAAGAATTCTTGGAAGATTTCTTCTTACTTTTGGTATTAACTGTACCAATCATACCATCAACAGCATGAGACCCTGATTAGGGTCCCTGAAACCCTGGGTCATAAGACCAGCCCCAGGAGGAGGATATCCAGGATAACTAGGAATTGGGATTGCATTTGGGATATTATATCCTCCTGGAAAACTAGGATTAACTGGACCGTACTGGAGTTGTTGGGGTTGTTGATATGTATTCCAATAGGTTTGACATATGCAACAAACATAAAAGTGTATCACTTAACCAAAACAATTACCCTTAGCGGAAACAAAAATGTAACAAAAGCATAGGGGTTACTATCTTGAGTCAAGCATAGTAACGCTTAAGGTACAACCCGTTGTGGGGTTGCACCAGTGGAATCCCATCATAATGCACTAACTCATAGGCTCCTTTTGCTAACATGCACTTAACAATATAGGGGCCCATCCATAAAGACTTGAATTTACCTGCTCCCAATTTATCGGATTCCGGGTCATAAACTAAGACCAGGTCACCTTCTGAGAAGACACAGGGTTTGACATACTTGTCAAACTGCGCCTTGACTCATTTATTATGAGCTTTGTTAGCCAAAGTGGCATCACGACGGGTTTCATCCAATCAGATTAGTTCCAAGAAACGAGCTTCCTCTTCTGAAGTTCTAGGGAGAAAGTCGACCGTGGGTTTGAGGGACGAGATTTCACATTGAACCGGTAAGATTGCTTCTAGGCCATACACTAGTTGAAAGGGTGTAAACCCAGTTTCATTCCTCACCGATGTCCGGTATGCTCACAAGGCTGAGTATAGGATCAGGTGCCAACTCCTTTTATGGACTCCAATCATCCTTTGTAGCATCCGCTTCAAGACCTTGTTGATTGCCTCAACTTGTCCATTGGCTTGTGGATAATATGGAGTAGAGCTCTCGTGGGACAGCCGTAATTTGGCAGCCAATTAAAACATCATGTGATTGTGAAAATGCGATCCATGATCTGTGACTATGGCCTGTGGAACACCTAATCTGGAGACTACATGATTGAAAAAAAAGAGGGCAACTGTTTCGCCGCTGTTGTTTAATGTAGGGATCGCCTCAGCCCATTTGGTAAAATAGTCTACTGCGACTATGATATACCCATGCCCCCTAGCTGAGGTGGGCTTACATGTCATGAAATCTATGCCCCATTTGGCAAATGGCCCAACAACAACTACTGGTTGCAAAGGTGAGGGTGATATTCTGGTTTCTCGATCAAAGATTTGACATGCATGGCAACTTCTGACTGCGGTTATGCAATCTTTGAACATTGTTGGCCAGAAGTATCCTTCTCTTAAAATATTTTGCGCGGTAGTGTAACCAGATTGATGCCCCCCACACGCGCCTGAATGGCAATCATTCAGGACTTTTTCGGCCTCCTCGTGGGTGAGGCACCTCCTTAGAACTGTGTCAACACCACGACGGTAAAGTGTATCACCGATGATCATGTAGTCTTTTGCTTGGTATTGAATGCATCTTTATTCCGAGCAGGAGGTATTAGACCTATAAGTTTGGGTTTGGAGATAGATTATTATGTCTCCATACCACAGATTTCTTGAAGATATCAGAAACAAAGATTCGTCCACGATCGCTTCTTCTGATGTTACATCGTTGGATGATGATGGGAGATCGCATAGTAACTCCGCGAAAACCAGGGATTTCTTGGATTTGGATTTTATAAATTCCATATCAAACTCTTGTATAATTGCTATCCATTTTGAATATTTTCCCCCTAGCAACTGTCGCGACAATATATAAGTCATGGGGTTGCAATCTGACAAATTGGCAGTTTTTCGAAAGAGGACATAGTGTTGAAATCTTTGTATCGCTTGAACAGCTGCGAGAGCTAGCTTTTCAACGTAGGAGTACTTGCTTTCTGTATCATTTAAGTTTCTACTCAAATAATATATAGGATGTTCAATTCCATTGTCTTCTTGAACTAAAACCATTGCGATGGTCGTATCCGCTGCAGCCAGATACAGGTTAAAGTCTTTTTGATAATCAGGAGCGTACATTAATGATGCTTTTATTAGGGTTTCCTTTAAAGCATCAAAGGAAGCTTGCACGACCTAATCCCAAATGAAGGGTACTTCTTTTCTCAATAGACAAGTATAACCTTTAGCAAGTTCGGTGTAATTTGGAATGAATCTCCTCAGAAAGTTTGCTTTCCCTTGGAGTTTCTGAATCTGAAGTAGATTTGAAGGTGGAGGCAAACCAATGATTGCCTGAACCTTACATGGGTTGAGAAGAATCCCATCCTTTGAGACCACAAAGCCAAGTAAATGACCATAACCGATAGAGAACATGCATTTGTGTGTATTGAGTCATATCTTGTAGTGTTGGCAACGTAGAAAATATCGCTCTCAAATGCTGTGGATGATTGGTCTGATTTCACAAATGAGTCAAAAGATTATCGAGATATGGTTGAACGATGTTTTTTATGTCATGGAAGGCATAACTCATTTCCCTCTGAAATGTTGCCACTGTGTTCTTTAAACCAAATGGTAGCTTGCGATATGCAAATGTGCCCCACGGAAAAATAAATGCAGTCTTTGACTGGTCCTGTGGGGGTGATATTTATTTGATTATACCCGAAAATCCATCCATAAATGAAAAGATTTCACATCCGGCGCATTCATCAATTATCTGGTCAATGAAGGGTGTAGGGTAGTTGTCTTTTGGACAATCTTGGTTTACATCCCTATAATCAACGCGCACTCTAATCTTTCCTTGTTTTTTCATTACAGGAACAATATTCGATACCCAATCGGTTAGAGGAACCGGGTAAATAAAACCAGCATGGAGAAGTTTTTCAACTTCTGCCTTGATGGTAGCAGCTTGCTTGGGGTGCACCTAACGTAGCCGTTGTCGTACCGGTTTGACATCTGGATACATCTAAATTTCGTGTTCAACTATGCTCGAGTCAATGCCTGGCATTTCATCATATGACCAAGTAAATACATCTATGGACTCGCGAAAAAGAGCGTGATATATTTCCAGTTCTGAAGGAGAACAAGATTTGTCGACATGAATATTCTCTACAACATTTGTTTTAGTCGAGATATTTATGGCGATAGTCTCTTCAATATTGGACAAGTTTTGCTCGGAATCCACGTGTTTATAGTATTTGATAGAAAGTCAAAAACTGAGGGATGATGAAGGTCAGTAGGAGTATCTTCGTTGTAATCCAGAAGATGGGAACGATGGTGGTAATCTTCCCATGGCGCCCCATCATTCATCATCGAATGAACAATTCCTTCGTCTGTAGCATGTATTTGTGACCAAGGATCTAAAGGGGTACCATATTCCTTAGACCTATCTATCCAAATGCTTGATGAGCGTTGATTTGGGTTTGCCTCCCATGCCGAAAACATTGATTGCTACAATATTTCTATTGGGCTTGGAGGCAATACATGCAGATGATCCATGTTAATATCGTTTTATGAGATCTTTTGAATAGAAGATATCATATTGTAGGTTCCTACCATTGCCACTTCCACCAGATTGATTGGAGACGATAGGGCAAAAGTCCCCATTAATATAGGGTCTTTTAGTAGGCCTACTCCGATATTTTGAAGCAAATGAGGGCTTCCGTGGATCATCGGAATGCTTCATGTAACTTGTGAACTGTTGGGGAGAAATGTTTGTTGGTAGACGATTGTAATTCCTCCTTGAAAGGGAAATGCAATCTTCCTGAAGTAGGTCAACACAACGGCAGCCATAGCATATATCAGGGCCTTCCCAATAGGATGTTGTAATTGAGGTTTCCGTCAATTACTTCAACATCTATTTCTACTGTTTTTCCCCCTAGTTCGACTTACAAGTTACTTAAAATCCCATATGGGGTGTATGTTCGTCCATCAAATGCTTTTAATGTCATCGAAGATCACGACAAGGGTGGAGATCCTAAAGTTTTCTAGCAACTCATTGACATAATACATGTAGATGCCCCCTCATCAATAATTGTTCGATGAATAGTTTTGTTGAGGGCTTTCACTTGAATGGGGAAAGCTAGTTGAGCTGGTAACTGAGGGTCATATCCTTTGTGATTAAAGGACACAAGATTGCAATCCATTGGGTCAATCTCACCTATCCCTGATAATAAAGCCTGCTTTTGGGAGGGGCAATTTTGCAGTACCTCAAGTGTCGACATAGCGGATGGCGATTGGGCCAGATCCTCCACTATATTATAATGCTTTGCTGCTCTGGCATGAGGATTAAATGTCAATTTGTGTACTACTCCCTTTGGTGGTTTTATCGTTAGTTCAGGAATGATGGGTGGCACAACTTCAATCAAAGTTGTTGTCGAACTACTAGGTTGATCATTGGCCTTGTTGTCCAACAGTTGTGGATTCCCATAATCTTTATTCCTTGTCGATATCAAAGCATCATTTGTTGCTTCAAAACTGACAACATTAGCACTTGGGATGGGGAAGCATTGTCACTAGCAACTAGATTTGTTCCTAGATTTGGAAACAGATCAGTCAATACCGCCGAGGTTTTTGTGTTCTTGAAGAATTTTCTAAGCTTGACTTGATATGGACACTCTCTTTTCCAATGATCCTCATCTCATATAAGGCATGGACGATTTGGTTTCCTATCTCTAGAAGGGTTTGCAGAATATTTTTTAGGGGATAACTCCTCCTATTTCTTCTTCTTCCCTTTCTTTTTCTTCTTGCCTCCTAGTTGCTTGGTTTATTTGCCTTTGTTAGTCGATATGGAATTTACTTATGAGGTGAGAAGTTCTTCATTTGCATTTTGACCTGAAACCGTACGGGCCTTCTTCGACTTAGCCTTTACAGTTTTCATGCTGGTCATTCCTATCACGCCATCCCTAGCATGAGAGTCTTTGTTTGATTTAGGAGAGGGAGGAATGGAAAATTCTGGTCTAGGAGCATCAGGGATTTTACCGTAGAGCGTGCTAGACTGAGTATAGATCAAGTCTAGATATTACGCACGAGCAATTACTTGCTCTTCAGTGATGACTCCTCCCTTTGCCACATCTTTTGTAATAGAAGGTAACAACGACTTACTAAACCATTCAGCCAACAGCTGATTAGGAACATATGTTTTTACCATTCTACGACGACGTCGCCACTCATGAATATGATTGGATATGTGAGTGGCCGTCGTTTGCTTGAAATTGGTAAGAAGCTTTGTTCCCATTTCGTACCTTATCGGTAACTGAAAATGGGTTAAAAAGGTTGTGGCTAGGGTACTGAAGTTATTAAATTAAGCTCTAGGCAATTCGATATACCATTTTGCTGCCAGACCAGTTAACATTCGCTGAAAAAGATGAAGCCTGATCGAATCATCATTTAGAGTGTTAGATGAACACCACAGGTGAAAGGTCATCACCTGATTCGACGGGTCTTCACCCAGATTTCCATTAAATTTAGGAATATCTGACGAAAGTTTATGATGAATCGCTGGCCACCAAGGGGCGTAAGTGATTGGATCGTTTGTTAGCCAATTTAGAGCTAGTAACTCTAAAGTTGCCACGAAGGGCAACTGTTGATTCAGGTTTGGTGAAGCATAGCCAGGATAAGATGGGATTGCCTGAGCAGTGGGTCTTTGCATACCATCATAGTGCATTTGATGTTGATAACTTTGGTAAGGTTGATGGGCATAACCATTATGAAATGGTTGATGTTGACTGTTTTGAATATACGACTACACATTACTTGCAAAGATTTGGTGCTCATATCCTTGGTAAACATTTTGGAATTGCGGTTGTTGATATTGCACTAGCCATGGTTGTGAGACCATGTGCTATTGTCCAATACTGGCTGTTTGACCAAGATGAGGGGTAATGGTACCCGTTTGAGCCTGGGTGTTACCAGGAATAGTGTCTATGCAGAGCTGCTAATCCCACTAAGGCTGGTAGCTACCTTAGAAACAAACAAACTTAAAACTACTTTCGTTTTCCTTTATGAGAGATAGATGAGAGAAGAATAAAGGAGACCAACCTCTATCTTGCGCTTGGTTCCTTTCTCGATTCCTCTCTCTTCTGATAGTCCTTTGCTACTTGCTTTCTTGTGTACCCAGCTTCACAGAGTACCTGTAGAATCAAAGCAGCATAACACTATACGAGAACATAGATCTATTATCATAAGCAATATAGGATCGATGGATATTAACCATACAAATGCATAAAACATCAATCACACAAGTGTATGGAGGAAAACTTGAATAGCTTTATTGATAATCAAGAAAGAGCCAAGAGAATTAAAACCAATTGTTCTGACCCAGCATCATCCTCTCAGCAAGAAGCCCTTCTTCACCTCATGAAAATCTTAGATCACCCAACACTATGATATTGCACCAAGAAACTAGCAACACTTCCTTACAAGATACAAAATTCCAGCCTCTAGATCTCTGGGATGAGGGATCCATATATAGATGTCTGCAAGGGAGGTGAGTCAGCTTTTGAGATTTGATTAGTGTCTCCCCTCTGATAGTTCTTGATTCCACTTGGAGATTGATGCTCTCTTACTCATCCCTGGTCGAATTCAGAGAGGCAAGTGTCATAGGAGAAGTTTCTGGAAGATTCCATGCTTCTCCACCTTGCAGATTGACCTTGCCATTTGTCCCTTCTCGCCCATCACACCCCATAGAAGGACTTTTTGACATGCAACGCACCTACTGTGTGTATTTAGGTGGGATGCAATGAACTTTACCTATGGAGCAGGTGAAAAGGTAGGCCTTTCCCGATAATACAAAACTTTTGTCTGCAAATTGAGGGGTAACCTTGAAACTCTATTTCACTATACCTGGGGGCATGCAAACCTTTTGGCATGCAAGCGAAGAGCGACCATTTATCTTTTTTTTGGATTGGTCGTTTCCTAACTTTCATAAAGAAAGGATCCGGAGCAAAGCTTCATAAGGTGCAAGCTCCACAAAAATGGCATCTTAGATGAGACATCCTTATTATACGACTGGATCGAGCAGTTTTAACGCGGACTTCAAGCTCGTTAAATAAACATAAGCAATGAGAAAGTGTTTCCCCCAGCATTTATGCTTATTTTAAAATAAAAAATGAACCAATTTCTGGTAAATAACCATCGTGAATGTAGCACTTCAGCCTTTAAAGCCTTGGTCATGTTCTCATCATCACCTCCACTTTGTATTAGCTGATCATTCACCTCCACTTGATTGTTTACCCCCTTTTGAGGAACAACTGTGAAGAGTGCTCCTGTTAGCCATCCTTGTAATGCTGTCGTGATTAGAAAATTCCAAACCTTACCTGGAATCAGCTGCTACCCGAATTTATCACTCGTTCCTCAAAGACGCATCTCCTTTAAGCTCTTTTCAACTGACTCGTAAAATATGAAAATATTGCTGAGCCATTGGCCTCTCCAGCTCGTTAAAGTGACTGGAAGTGCTATCCCTCCTTTAGATTTTAATCTTTTTGGACCTGAGGGATTATTACACAAAAATATCGAGCGCTTGTTTTGTTCGGCTCGTTAAAAGTACTGAAAATTCATCCCTTCTGTATTATTTTATACTTTTTCGGACTTAAGGGATTAGATGACGAAAAAGGATTTTTTGGAGTTTCCTTTACGTCCCTTTTCAGACTCTCTAAAATTGAAAAGGACCGAGTTATCTTTGTCGTTAAACTCATTAAAACCTAATAGCGACAAACTTGTCCATAACAGACAAGAACTAGTTTCACTATCGCTAGGCTCATTAAAACATAGCGATGGGTTTGCCCGAAGGGAAAATTATAGAACAAGCATATGTTATCCTCCTCAAGCTTGACAAAAATAAAGAGGTAATGGTCAACAATGACTAGGGAAAAATTGGGAAGAAAACTTGAAGAAACTTTGTTTGTAGCAAGTTGCTCTTGAACATGACACTTTCACTCCGCGTCCAAGTCGGGTTGGGTTGTTCCATTCACTGGTCACATCACCATGGTTCCATCACACCATCCACATTTGGGGTTAATGCTACCAATCCATCATGTCAGTGTTGCCGATATGTTCAAGAGAAGTCGCTCAGAGAATTCACCTGTGTCTCACCCACTATAATACATTTACGCTCCATTCTTTCATGACCGCCACCCTGAACCTTATATCACCAGATCGTTTTCACCTCCATTAAAATCATTTGCTCCATTCTATGTCATTGATGTGGGATTCGTTAAGCCTGTCCTATGATGGATCACTTCTTGTCGACATCAGCTCATTATCCAAGACGTCGATCTAGGAACAACCCTTTCATTACTTTGAAGCTTGCATGCCTCAATGGCAAGTTTCTCACTTCCGGCGACAGGTTTACATCAATGGCCTTCGACCGAAAGATTTTGCGTGGTGTTCGACACCAAGTCCCTTATTCACACCACGTGAATTGTACTGTAGTACCTTGAGGATCATTATTGTTATCGGTGATTCCTCTCGCGCCTGTTAACAGCTTACATCATTGGCTGGTAATCAGGCAATGTCTTTCCATGTTCGACTCCAGAACATCTCTCACATGGATCGACTTGTACTTTGAGTGAAGATCGAACGAGATTGAAGACCCTGGATCTAGTTTCATCCATCCAGGCTACGATATATATTCATGAAAATAAAGACATCAAATGTACATCATTGCTGCACAGAGAATCATTCAATCTAAGGGATGATGGCTCTACCAAAATCATCAGTCTACACTCAGACGATTGTTTGTCTCATGTACATGAAAAATGAATTTATAAAGCTGAGCATGGGAATGCCCGCCTTAGCCAAATCATGAAAATATTATGAAGATAATGTATTGTATTGTATCTTATTACAGGTCTCCTTCCAGCTTGAAAGAACTTCGGATCCTCATGATAAAGCATTTCACCCGACATCAAAAAGATTAACGACCTCATGCTTTAGGGGGCAACTGTTATAGACATTTTTGGGCACTACAACACCAAGCATAAATGTCCATAAACCAAGGGCTCCTAAGTCCCTAAAGGTGTTGTTCCAACCCCTAAAAGAACAAGGTCAACTGATTACAGCATCTCCCAGAAGTTATCCATGAAAAACTACTCAGAACTGGTCAAAACTGGACCATTTCACCTGCTCCATAGGCAAAGTGCGTTGCATCCCACCTAAATACATAGAGTAGGTGTGTTGCATGTCAAAAAGTCCTTCTATGGGGTGCGATGGGTGAGAAGGGACAAATGGTAGGGTCAATCCGCAAAGTGGAGAAGCATGGAATCTTCCAGAAACTTCTCCTATGACACTTGCCTCTCTAAATTCGACCAGGGATGAGTAAGAGAGCATCAATCTCCAATTGGAATAAAGAACTATCAGAGGGGAGACACTAATCAAATCTCAAAAGCTGACTCACCTCCCTTGCAGACATCTATATATGGATCCCTCATCCCAGAGATCCAGGGGCTGGAATTTTGTATCTTGTAAGGAAGTGTTGCTGGTTTCCTGGTGCAATATCATAGTGTTGGGTGATCTAAGCTTTTCATGAGGTGAAGAAGGGATTCTTGCTAAGAGGATGATGTTGGGTCAGAAAAATTGGTTGTAATTCTCTTGGCTCTTTCTTCATTATCAATAAGGCTATTGAAGATTTCCTCCATATACTTGTGTGATTGATGTTTTATGCATTTGTATGGTTAATATGCATCTGATCCTATATTGTTTATGATAATAGATCTATGTTCTCATATAGTGTTATGCTGCTTTGATTCTACAAGTACTTTGTGAAGCTAGGTACACAAGAAAGCAAGTAGTAAAGGACTATCAGAAGAGAGAGGAATCGAGCAAGGAACCAAGTGCAAGATAGAGGTTGGTCTCCTTTATTCTTCTCTCATCTATCTCTCATAGAGGAAAACGAAAGTAATTTTAAGTTTGTTTGTTTCTAAGGTAGCTACCAGCCTTAGTGGGATTAGCAGCTCTGCGTAGACACTATTCACTATTATCGGTGATTCCTCTCGTGCCTATTACTAGCTTACATCATTGGTTGGTAATCAGGCGATGTCTTTCCATGTTCGACTCTAGAACATCTCTCACATGGATCGACTTGTACTTTGAGTGAAGATTGAACGAAATTGAAGACCCCGGATCTAGTTTCATCCATCCGGGCTGCGATATATATTCAGGAAAATAAAGACATCAAATGTACATCATTACTGCACAGATAATCATCCAATCTAAGGGATGATGGCTCTACCAGAATCATCAGTCTACCCATTCCTTTACTGCAGGAAGGAAGTTCGTTAGAGTTGTACCCGACCGTCTATTCGGTCCCACCTCCAAGCAACCTAGTTGTTTCCTTTGACTGGAATCTACTAGGCAGACCCCGTTTACTGGCTAGTGTACCATTCCGAATCATTGCTCAAGTATATAGAATGGTCATGGCTGGTACCATCATAGATGAAGGGGCTTCTGTGAGTATCCTTTCCTCAACTTCTTGGAAAGCGCTTGGTTCGCCATCACTTTTGTCTGAGATGAGAAATCTAACAGGCTTTGACAAAGGAACCAGTCGACCGTTAGGGATCCTTCCCAATGTGCTAATAACATTGAGAGGGAAAACCGTTCACATGAACGTAATGGTAGTCCAAGGACCCCTAGATTATAATCTACTCCTTGGACGAGACTATATTTATTGCATGGAAGCCATTGTCTCCTCACTCTTTAGAGTAATGTGTTTTCCACACGAAGGAAGAGTGGTCCAGCTCCTAGACTAGCTTTCATTCCCCGGTTCACGCATAGCAAATAGTCATATACTATCCCTGAATGGTCTTTTCACGCAAGGAATGTCTCGTCAATCCCTAGTCCGTCCACCTAATGAGCACGAGTAATTTGGGGGACATGACTGAAACCCAGGGGACATGCACCCTGGTCTGCTTCGGCAGGAAAACTTCAGGTATAGGGTAGGTTTCCACAAGGGATATATCACTAGTCTGACACTTCCGTCCGTTTAGGAAAAGGGGATTATACTAGAATAAGATTCCCTCGTCAAAGTTATGTGAGTGGAGGCGTCTGTGCCACTCACCTTTGTCTATTTCGGTAGACATCGCCGAAGAAGTGTTTTGTTTTTGGCACAGATAGAACAATCTCAGGTTACCCCTCAATTTGCAGACAAAACATTTCTTTTTCGGGAAAGGCCTACCTCTTTCAGGTTAGCAAAGATTGTTCTATCTGTGCCATAAACAAAACACTTCTTCGGCGATGTCTACCGAAATAGACAAAGGTAAGTGGCGTAGACACCTCCACTCACATAACTTTGATGAGGAAATCTTATTATAGTCTAATCCCCTTTTCTTAAACAGACGGGAGTGTCAGACTAGTCATATATCCCTCGCGGAAACCTACCCTATACCTGAAGTTTTCCTGCCGAAGCAGACCAGGGTGCATGCCCCCTGGGTTTCAGTCATGTCCCCCGAATCACTCGCGCTCATCAGGTGGAAGGACTAGGGATTGACGAGACATTCCTTGCGCGAAAAGACCATTCAGGGATGGTATATGACTATTTGCTATGCGTGAACCGGGGAATGAAAGCTGGTCTACGAGCTGGACCACTCTTCCTTCGTGCGAAAAACACATTACTCTAAAGAGTGAGGAGACAATGGCTTCCATGCAATAAATATAGTGTTGTCCAAGGAGTAGATTATAATCAAGGGGTCCTTGGACTACCATTATGTTCATGTGAATGGTTTTCCCTCTCAATGTCATGGGCACATTGGGAAGGATCCCTAACGGTCGACTGGTTCCTTTGTCAAAACCTGTTAGATTTCTCATCTCAGGCAAAAGCGATGGTGAACCAAGCGCTTTCCAAGCAGTTGAGGAAAGGATACTCATAGAAGCCCCTTCATCTATGATGGTACCGGCCATGACCATTCTATATACTTGAGCAATGATTCAGAATGGTACACTAGCCGGTAAACGGGGTCTGCCTAGTAGATTCCAGTCAAAGGAAACAACTAGGTTGCTTGGAGGTGGGACTGAATAGATGGACGGGTACGACTCTGACGAACTTCCTTCCTGCGGTAAAGGAACAGGTAGATCGCCCCCATGTTCATCGGAGTCTATTCTTACGAAAAGAATTTGGACGGTGTCATCCTTGTTCTCTTCGGTGACTGTATCATCTGAAGATGAAACCTCTGAAGGCAAGACCGGGTCAACTGCCACCTCGACCTTTTGACTTTCGTCTGGTATGAATTTAGATGGTTTATCTTCGATGATAGATGCTTCGGCCGACCACAAGGGCAGGTCAGCCTGATTTTCAACTAGTGACGGACTTGGCAAGAGTTTCTTATATCCAGGAGGAAGCCGTAACGGTGAACTCGGACGGTTTTCAAAAACTCTTTTAGCCTCATCTAAGAAGGGACAATGGTGGACGGTGTGATCGCCTTCACACAGTTTACAAGGAAATTTACATTTTCCTTTTTGTCCAGGGGCTTCACTTTCACTAGTTGATGGTGTATTTTCAACATGATCATCAGAGGTTGACGACACCGGGTTGTGCAAACGAGGAGACCAGTCCCTTAAGATCCGAGTGATGCAAGGAGAATCTCGATGATAGTGGTCTCCTTTGCAAATGACACATGGCGATTTAGGCCTGGTCGGTGCAGTGTGTGGATTTTCGCTAGACGATGCTTGGTTGCCCCTTTTCGCCTTTGGCTCCTTCTTCTTCTTCTTTTTCTTCTTCTTTTCCTTCTTCTTCTCAGGTACTTGATTTTTGGCTTTACCAGCTTCATCAAGCGAAGAGGAAGGAGGAGAGGAAGAATTGGACGAAGTAGAGGGTTGGGGGGTAACTCTAGAATCGTTTAGTTGCTGACTCGATTGTTCAGGAATCACGGTGTTCTGGACGATGGAGGTTGAGAAGAGCCATACGGGCAAACCAATTGTCAATCCTGGAAGTGACAATGTGGCCATATGGGGAGCACCAACATCTCCCCAAGAGGAGAAGGGACTAGGATTTCCTCCAAGGGGAACTCCTTGGTTGGTGGACTCCATTTTCCTCAACCTACGACCAATGTAGGAAAGGTGATAATTATTCCGTTTAAAATAAATTTTAGACGCTTTGACACAACTTTCTTTTTCAATTTTTAAGAGTCGAGAAAAAAAAAAAGATGGCACTAGTCACCTTCGATTTTTAATGAGCCTGAAGTGAAAAGTGCTCAGATGGACCTTTTCCGTTAAGGAGTCTGAAAAGGAACGAAAGGGAATACGCTGGAAATCTAGACAGAGGGATTACCAAACCAATCGCAAAAATGCAGAATACTTTTTACAGTACGACAGTTTATCTTCCCGAATGTTGTGTTCAATGCATTACAATCGATAGGGCGGCAGGCACAGCTTCCTATGGATAAAGGATTAAGCCTATTGTGGTCTCCCAAAATATACTCGACAGTACGTGGGAGCACAAGTCCGTACTGGCACTTATCGTCTCAAAGTGGAGGAATCACCCAACCAACAGTGAAAACAACAGTTACCAGGCTTTACGATGCCGGAATACGTCTCTAGCCTAGACTTCTAGATGTTGTGCGTTAGGATCCAAAGCGTTTTTAGATTCATTAAATTTATTTTATAGTTGATCTTGCTTAAGAAATTTGCCTTTCAGGTTCACCGCGTGATCTAGATTTACAATTCCTAAAATGCAATCTAAGATGATAAACAGTCGTTTAGTCTTCTTTTTGCAAATGAAAATCCTAACTACTAAGGAAAGAGATATGGCATTCTTTCAACAAAGAGCAAAGAGCACACACTATATGCACTATCCTAAATCAAACCGACAATCAGTCTAAATGCAAATGCACATGCATGTATTTGTTTTCAGCCTTCTTAATGTGTAAATGATAAAAAGAAAGCTAAGTGAAAATCTGAATTATTTTTCAAAGCGACAATTACTAACAAGCTTCTTTTCAAGACAAAATGAGGATAATGACAACACTTTGCGATTTGGAATTGAAAACTTGCTTTCGACACTAGAAAAACTACCAATCCAGATCAAATACAATAGTAACAGTGTAATCTACTATCAAGAATAATCAGATTCTCTTCTATGACTGAAAACGACACTTGCGACACTTTCAAATCAAGAAACGACAGTACAATTACGCTACTTCTTTGTAAAGGAGAACTGAAAATGACTCAAAAAATACATAAAAACATTTACAGTTCTTTGCACAATGGAGGTGGAATATCAACAAGGAAGGGGGTTTCAAACAGAGGTGTACTGACTACAGGCAACAAAACTCCTGAATAGAGCTGAAAAGAATGAACACAGAAACCAAAATTTAGGAATAAGGCCTTGTCTGATCAGTGCACCTGTAACACAGTGAAACTGAAATGCAACGCACCTACTACACTCGGGAAGTGCGCTGCATTTGAATTTCACAGAACAGACAGTGTGTTGGACTAGGGATGAGACTTTGATTGGGTTCCGGGTCACAGTTTGCAGTTCAGTTCAGGGATTTTGGCCGAGCAAGTGGTAATCAGTAAATCAATCACAGGGGTAGATCTAAGGAGGTTACTAGAGCCACCACAAGGGCAATTAGAGAGCTTGTAAATCAATTGTTTAATTCATAAACAAAACTCAGAGATTGACTGAATCAGTGTTGATCTACTTTGCACTTGCATAGCAAATTCAGTTCGAAGGCTAGCTAGCTTTCCTTCTGTAAGTTTATAAAGTAAACAAATGTAGATGAACAAACAATCTACTCGCTCCCCAGCGGAGTCGCCATTTTGTTACCGGGAATAGTGTCTATGCAAAGCTGCTAATCCCACTAAGGCTGGTAGCTACCTTAGAAACAAACAAACTTAAAACTTCTTTCGTTTTCCTTTATGAGAGATAGATGAGAGAAGAATAAAGGAGACCAACCTCTGTCTTGCACTTGGTTCCTTGCTCGATTCCTCTCTCTTCTGATAGTCCTTTGCTACTTGCTTTCTTGTGTACCCAGCTTCATAGAGTACCTATAGAATCAAAGCAGCATAACACTATACGAGAACATAGATCTATTATCAAAAGAAATATAGGATCAGATGTATATTAACCATATAAATGCATAAAACATCAATCACACAAGTGTATGGAGGAAAACTTGAATAGCTTTATTGATAATCAAGAAAGAGCCAAGAGAATTACAACCAATTGTTCTGACCCAACATCATCCTCTCAGCAAAAATCCCTTCTTCACCTCATGAAAAGCTCAGATCACCCAACACTATGATATTGCACCAAGAAACTAGCAATACTTCCTTACAAGATACAAAATTCCAGCCTCTATATCTCTGGGATGAGGGATCTATATATAGATGTCTGCAAGGGAGGTGAGTCAGCTTTTGAGATTTGATTAGTGTCCCCCCTCTGATAGTTCTTGATTCCAATTGGAGATTGATGCTCTCTTACTCATCCCTAGTCGAATTCAGAGAGGCAAGTGTCACAGGAGAAGTTTCTGGAAGATTCCATGCTTCTCCACCTTGCGGATTGACCCTGCCATTTGTCCCTTCTCGCCCATCACACCCCATAGAAGGGATTTTGACATGCAACGCACCTACTGTGTGTATTTAGGTGGGATGCAACGCACTTTGCCTATGGAGCAGGTGAAATGGTCCAGTCTTGACCAGTTCTGAGTAGTTTTTCATGGAGAACTTCTGGGAGATGCTGTAATCAGTTGACCTTGTTCTTTTAGGGGTTGGAACAACACCTTTAAGGACTTAGGATCCCTTGGTTGATGGAAATTTATGCTTGGGGTTGCAGTGCCCAAAAATGTCTATAACGTTGGGTCACTCCAATTAAGGAGCCACCAATCGATGATTGTGGTGGCGTCGTAGAGACAAGGGGCTGTTGGATTACGACCTGAAATACTTGAGGTTGGCATACAACAGGTAACGCTTGTACTTGTGACACTGTCATAATAGCCAGTGTAGTGAGGATATTTGACATAGGAAGACTTTGTTGCATTGAGTATACAACTCTTGGTTGTTGAGGCAGTATTGGCATCCAACCACTGGATGTAATGCATAACCTGAATTTTGTTGCGAACTCTCGTATGTTTGACCTCCTGGAGGAGACAATGAAAGGGAATATTGACCCCCATATGGCAGTAATCCAGTGCTTAAGGGAATGATTTGCCTTTGAGGACCGGACTACCCAAATTGACACTACGAAGGATCAATTTGCTGAGACTCAACATAAGAGATTCCAGATATTATTCCGGACAAACAAACAGGAATAGACCATACTATCGAAACAGTCCCTGGATGGATTCCATCCAGCGATTGAGAGCTAGTTCCGACAGACAGTATGCCGGAAAACATTTTTGGAGTGGCAGTAGGAAGTTCTACCGTTGTTGTGTCAGATGACATAGTCCTAGATGTCGACGGTTGTTCAGACATATTTAGTCTATCCAAAATATTTCCTAGCGATTCTACAGAAACTTCCGATAAAGGTAGACCAATTTCCGATGAAGAACGATATAGGGTGATCCCAACTCCAAAATGCGATGGAGTACTAGATTGGGGATCCTCCACAATCTCTTCTATAGCAATCAATCCAGGTGGAAGAGGCAGACCGTCAGGTCTGTAAAATATTTCTGGTGCCGAAGAAGGTATAGATTCTGCAGTGACAAATGTTTGGGGAATAACACTTTCTGAATCAGCTGTAGATGGAGGCGGTTTAGGTATAGAAGTGTTTATCCTCACACTAGGATCAGTTCTACTGTCCTCAGTGGTTGTAGATCTTCTTCCGTAGAGGCAGGGATACCAGAAATGTTTGGAGTAACCGGAGTCTCCGAGGGTGTCAGAACACTTGTTCCAACCAGACTAGGGGACTTTGAACTGGTTAAATGAGTTCACTTTGTTTGGAATAGTTTTGATTCTGGGGACAAAGACGGTTGACTCATAAGTCTCCATGAATGATGGGGTTTCAATTGACTTTCTTCCATGATTGCAGATTACTCGATCAACTAAAAATAAAGGGGAAAATGTTTCTAAATTAAATGAATTTTAGACGCTTTGACACAACTTGTTTTTTCAATTTTTAAGAGTCTAGAAAAAACAAAAGATGACTCTAGTCACCTTTGGTTTTTAATGAGCCTGAAGTGACAAGTGCTTAGATGGACCTTTTCCTTTAAGGAGTCTCAAAAGGAGTGAAAGAGACTACTCAAGAAATCTAGACAGAGGGATTACCAAACCAATCGCAAAACTATAGAATACTTTTTACGGTACGACAGTCAATCTTCCCAAATGTTGTGTTCAGTGCATTGCGATCGATAGGGTGGCAGACATGGCTTCCTATGGATAAAGGATGTAGCCTGTTGTGGTCTCCAAATATATACTCAATGGTATGTGGGAGCACAAGTCCGTACTAGCACTTGTCGTCTCAAAGAGGAGGAATCACCCAACCAACAATGAAAGCAACAGTTACCCAGCTTTACGATGCCGGAATACATCTCTAGCCTAGACTTCTAGATGTTGTGCGTTAGGTTCCAAAGCGTTTTTAGGTTCATTGAATTTATTTTACAGTTGATCTTTCTTAAGAAATTTTCCTTTCAGGTTCACCACGTGATGTAGATGTACAATTCCTAAAATGTAATATAAGATGATAAACAATCATTTAATCTTATTTTTGTAATGAAAATCCTAGCTACTAAAGAAAGAGAGACGATATTCTTTCAACATAGAGCAAAGAGCACACACTAGATGCACTATCCTAAATCAAACCAACAAGCAGTCTAAATGCAAATGCACATGCATGTATTTGTTTTCAGCTTTCTTAATGTGTGAATGACAAGAAGAATGCTAAGTACAAATCTGAATTATATTTTCAAAGTGACAGTACTAACAAATTTCTCTTCAAAAACGAAACGAAGATAATGACGACACTTTGCAATTTTGAATTGAAAACTGCTTTCGACACTTGAAAAACTACTAATTCAAATTAAATACAAGAGTAATTGTATAATCAACCATCAAGAACAATAGAATTCTTTTCTTTGATTGAAAACGACACTTGCGACACTTTCAAATCAAAAGACGACAATTTGATTATGCTACTTCTTTGTAAAAGAGAACTGAAAATGGCACACAATACATAAAAACATTCACAGTTCTTTGCACAATGGAGGCGGAATGATGGAAAGGAAGGGAGTTTCCACAGTGGTATACTGATCACAGACAGCAAAACTCCTGAATAAAGCTGAAGAGAGTGAACATAGAAACCAAAATATGAGAGCAGAAGAGGTCTTGTCTGATCAGCACACCTACAGCACAGGGAAGGTGAAATGTAGCACACCTACTACACATGGGAGGTGCGATGCATCCAGATTCCCAAGAGGAGAAGGTGCGATGGTCCAGGGACGAGACTTCAACTGGGTTCCGGGTCACAGTTTGCAGCTCAGTTCAGGGATTTAGGCCGAGCAAGTGATGTTCAGTAAATATAAATCACAGGGGTTGATCTAATGAGGTTACTAGAGCCACCACTAGGGCAATTAGAAAGTTTGAAAATCAATTTTTCAGTTTGTAAACAAAACCCGGAGATAGACTGAAGCAACATTGATCTACTTTGCACTTGCATAGCAAATGCATTTCGAAGGCTAGCTGGCTTGACTTCAGGATCCATCTGTAAGTTTATAAAACAAACAAATATAGATAGGCAAACAATCTATTCGCTCCCCAGCAGAGTCGCCATTTTGTTATCAGGAAATCTAGTGTCCACTTGGAGCTGCTAGTCCCACTAAGACCAGTAGCTATCTTAGAAACAAACAAACTAAAACTACTTTCGCTTTCCTTTATGAGAAGTAGATAAGAGGGAAACAAAGGACACCAACCTCAGTCTTACGCTTAGTTCCTTGCTTGGTTCCTCTCCCTTATGACAGATCCTTGCCACTTTTCCTTCATCTACCCAGCTTCAAAGAGAACCTATGGAATCAAAGTAGCATAATACTATCGAAGAACAAATATCTACAATCATAAACAATATAGGACCAGATATATATTGACCACACAAATTCATATATCATCAAACATACAAGAATGTGGAGGAAAACTTGAATAGCTTTATTAATATCAAGAATAGCAAAGAAGATTACAACCAATTGTTCTGACCCAGCATCATCCTCCCAGCATGAAAGCCCTTCTTCACCTCATGAAAAGCTTAGATCACCCAACACTATGATATTCCACCAAGAAACCAACATCACTTCCTTACAAGATACAAAATTCCAGCCTTTGGATCTCTGGGATGAGGGATCCATATATAGATGATTGCAGGGGGGTGAGTTAGCTTCTGGGATTTTAATTAGTGTCCTCTCTCTGATAGTTCTTGATTCCACTTGGATATTGATGATCTCTTACTCATCCCTGGGCGAATTCAGAGAGACAAGTGTGACAGGAGAAGTTTCTGGGAAGGTTCCATGACGATCCACCTTGCAAACTGTCTCTGCCATTTGTCTACTCTCACCCATCACACCCTACAAAAGGGATTTTCAGTATGCATCACACCCTTTTTCACTGAGCAGGTGGGATGCATCGCGCCCTCTGCACTGGGCAGTCTGTATGGTCTAGCTTTGACCAGTTCTGAGCAGTTTTCTGTGGAGAACTTTTGGGAGATTATGTAATCAGCTGACCTTGTTCTTTTAGGGTGTGAAGCAACACTTTTAGGGACTTAGGAGACCTTGGTTTATGGACATGTATGATTGGGGTTGAAGTGCCCAAAAATGTCTATAACAAGTAGTCATCCAATTCCATTAACCATTCGACACGCAGTAGCTGAGGAGAGAGAAAAAATACTTTATTGGGTGGGTATTTGTTACAGGGAAAAGTGTCTATTTAGAACTGCTCTATCCCACTAAGGTGTGACATCTGCCTTAGAAACAAACAGAGAAAAACTACTTTTGTATTTTCTTTATGAACTATAGATAGAGAGGAATAGAAAGAACCAACCTGTGTCTTGCGCTAATCCTTTGATCCAATCCCTCTCTTCTTTGATAGTCTCCAGCTACCTGCTCCCTTACTTGCCCAGCTTCACAAAGTATCTATATTCATAAACAACTTAGGATCATATTTAAGTTAACCATACAAATGTAACAAGCATCAATGATACAAAAGCATGGAGGAAAACTCAAATAGCTTTTATTGATAAACAAGAAAAGATCCAGGAGGAGTTATAACCAGTGGTTCCTGACCCAGCATCAACCTCCCAGCAAAGAAGCCCCTCTTCACCTCAAACAAAGCATAGATCACCCAACAATCTGATGTTTGTCTCAAAAAACCAACATCAATTCCTTACAATATGCAAAATTCCAGCCTCTGGATCTCTGGGATGAGGGATCCATATATAGATATCTGTAAGGGGGATGAGTCAACTTGTGATTTGATTAGTGTCTTCTCTCTGTCAGTTCTTGCTTCCACTTGGAGACTGAAGGCCTCTTACTCATCCTTGGTCGAATTCAGTGAGGCAAGTGTCACAGGAGAAGATTCTGGAAGCTTCCATTGTCTCTCCACCCCGCGGAATGACACTGCCATTTGTCATTTCTCGCCCATCGCACCCTACAGAAGGGACTTTTGAAATGCAACGCACCCTCACAGTGTATTTAGGTGCAATGCAACGCACCTAGCTAGTGGAGCAGCTGAAATGATCTTGTTTTGACCCATTCTGAGCAGTTTCTGGTGGAGAACTCCTGGGAGAAGCTGTAATCTATTGACCTTGTTCCTTTAGGGGTTAGAACAACACTTTTAGGGACTTAGGAGCCCTTGATTTATGGACATTTCATGCTTGGGGTTGTAGGGCCCAAAAATGTCTATAACAGTTGCCCCATAAAGTATGAGGCCGTTAACCTTTTGGTGTCGGCTGAAATGCTTTATTATGGAGATCCGAAGTTCTTTCAATGCTGGGAGGAGACCTGTAATAAGATACAATACAATACATTATATTCATACTGTTTTCATGATCTAGCTGAGGCGGGCATCCCCATGCTCAGCTTTATAAATTCATTTTCATGAACATAGGACAGACAATCGTCTGAGTGTAGACTGATGATTCTGATAGAGCCATCATCCTTTTGGTAGGATGATTATCTGTGCTGCAATGTTGTACATTTAATGTTTTTATTTCCCTGAATATATATGGCAGCCCAGATGGATGAAACTAGATCCGGGGTCTTCAATCTCGTCTGATCTTCACTCGAAGTACAAGTCGATCCATGTGAGAAATGTTTTGAAGTCGAACATGGAAAGACATCGCTTGATTACCAGCCAATGATGTAAACTGTTAACAAGCGCGAGAGGAATCACCGATAATGATAATGATCCTCAAGGTACTGCAGTACAATTCACGTGGTGTGAATAAAGGACTTGGCGTCGAACACCACGCAAAATATTTCGGTCGAAGGCCATTGATGTAAACTTGTTGCCGGAAGTGAGAAACTTGCCATTGAGGCATGTAAGCTTCAAAGTACTGAATGGGGTGTTCCTAGATCAACTTCTTGGATAATGAGCTGATGTCGACAAGAAGTGATCAGTCACAAGAGGGCCTTAATGAATCCCACATCAATGACATGGAACGGAGCAAATGATTTTAATGGAGGTGAAAATGATCTGGTGATATAAGGTTTAGGGTTGCGGTCATGAAAGAATGGAGTATAATGTATGGTAGTGGGTGAGACACAGGTGACTTCTCTGGATGACTTCTCTTGAACATATCGGTGACACTGATGTGATGGATTGGTAGCATTAACCCCAAATGTGGATGGTATGGCGTGACCATGGTGATGTGACCGGTGAATGAAACAACCCAACCCGACTCGGACACCGAGTGGAAGTGTCATGTTCAAGAGCGACTTGCTACCAACAAAGTTTCTTTGAGTTTTCTTCCCAATTTTTCCCCAGTCATTGTTGACCAGTACCTCTTTATTTTTGTCAAGCTTGAGGAGGATAACATATGCTTGTTCTATAATTTTCCCTTCGGGCAAACCCATCGCTATGTTTTAACGAGCCTAGCGATAGTGAAACTCGTTCTCATCTATAGACAAGTTTGTCGCTATTAATCTTTTTAACGAGTTTAACGACAAAGATAACTCGATCCTTTTCAATTTTGGAGAGTCTGAAAAGGAACGTAAAGGAAACTCCAAAATTCCTTTTTCGTCATCTAATCCCTTAAGTCCGAAAAAGTATAAAACAATACAGAAGGGATGAATTTTCGATACTTTTAACGAGCCGAATAAAACAAGCGCTCGATCTTTTTGTGTAATAATCCCTCAGGTCCAAAAAGATTAAAATCTAGAGGAGGGATAACACTTCCTGTCCCTTTAACGAGCTGGAAAGGCCAAGGACTCGGCAATCTTTTCATATTTTATGAGTCAGTTGAAAGGAGCTTAAAGGAAACTCGTCTTTTGAGGAACGAGTGATAAAACGGGTAGCAGCTGATTCCAGGTAAGGTTTGGAATTTTCCAATCACGGCAGTGTCACAAGGATGGCTAGTGAAATCACTCTTTGCAGCTGTTCCTCAAAATGGGTGATAAGTTTGCATGCCCCCAGCATAATAACGCAAATCGAGGTGCATGCCCCCCAAGCTTCATTGCATTCAACTCGGTGGTTGGAATGAAGGTTTACCTTTGAGATTTGGAAAGGGGATTTGTTTCATTTTTTAATGAGGTTGACATAGTAAAAGAACTATCCAAGCCAACCTTTTTAACTCATTTTTAAAAACAATCGAGGACATACGTTTTTACCATTCTACGACGACGTCGCCACTCATGTATATGATCAGATATGTGAGTGGTTGTTGTCTATTTGAAGTTGGTAAGAAGTTATGTTCCCATTTCGTACCTTATTGGTAACTGAAAATGGGTTAAAAAGGTTGTGGCTAAGGTACTGAAGTTGTGGAACGAAGCTCTAGGCAATTCGATGTACCATTTTGCCGCCGGACCTGTTAACGTCCTCTAAAAGAGGCAAAGTCTTATCAAATCATCATTTAGGGTGTTTGATGAACACCATAGATGAAAGGTTATCACGTGATTCGATGGATCTTCACCCGGATTTCCATTAAATTTAGGAATATCTGATGGAAGTTTATGCGGAATCGCTGGCCACCAAGGGGCGTAAGTGATTGGATCATTTGTTAATCCATTTAAATCAGGTAACTCCAAAGTTTCCACAAAGGGTAGCTGTTGATTCAGGTTAGGTGAAGCATACCCAGGATAAGATGGGATTGCCTGAGCAGTTGGTCTTTGCATACCGGCATAATGCATTTGATGCTGGTATGTTTGGTAAGGTTGGTGGGCATGACCATTGTAAAATGGTTGATTTTGACCATTTTGAATGTACGGCTGTCCACTATTAGCAAATATTTGTTGCTCAGAACCTTGGTATACTTGTTGGAATTGCGGTTGTTGGTATTGAACTAGCCATGGTTGTGAAGCCACGTGCTGTTGACCGATACTAACAGTTTGACCAAGATGAGGGGTAATTGTACCCATCTGAACCTGTGTCATTCCACTAGTCGGCGATTGTGGTTGAGTCGCAGGGTCAAGGGGTTGTTGCATTACAAACTGAGAAACTTGAGGTTGGCATACAACAGGCAGCGCTTGAACTTGCGATACCGTCACAATAGCTGGCGTAGTTGGTATATTTGACATGGGTAAGCATTGTTGCATCGAGTATACAACTCTTGGTTGTTGAGGTAGTATTGGTACCCAACCGCTTGAGGTAATTCCAGTATAACCTGAATGTTGTTGTGAACTCCCGTATGGGTATCCTCCCGGAGGGGATAATGAAAGGGTATACTACCCCCATACTTTGGTAATCCAGAACTCAAGGGAATTGTTTGCCCTTGGGGACCGGACTGCCCAAATTGACTTCCAAATGGATCAACTTGTTGAGTCTCAACATAGGAGTTTCCAGATATTATTCCGGATGAACAAACAGGAACGGACCATACTGTCGAAGTAGCCCCTGAGTGGGCTCCTTCTAGTGGTTGAGAGCTAGTCGGGACAGATGGTATACCGGCGAACATTGTCGGAGTGATAGCAGGGAGTTCTGTCGTCGCTATGTCAGACGACATAGTCCTAGATGTTGATGGTTGTTCAGACATTTGTAGTCTATCCAAAAGATTACCTAGCGATTCTACAGGAGCTTTCGCTGGTGGTAGACTAACTTCTGATGAAGAAGGATATAGAGTGATCCCGACTCCAAATTGCGTTGGAGTAGTTGTTGGAGGATCTTCTACAATTTCTTCTATGGCAATCAGACCAGGTGGAAGGGGAAGACCGTCAGGTCCGTAGAATATTTCTGGTGCCGAAGAAGGTATGGAATTGGCAGCGACAGATGTTTGAAGAGCAAGACTCTCTAAACCGGTTGTAGATGGAACTGGTTCGGTAACACAAGTGTTTACTCTCAGACTAGGATCAATATCACTTTCCCTCTGTGGATGTTGAACTTCTTCTGTAGAGGCAGGGATTCCAGAAATGTTTGGAGTAACCATAGTCTCTGATGTCGTTGGAACACTTGTTCTAACTTTAATAGGAGATTTGGAACCGGTTAAACGAGTTCGCTTTATCCGTACTGGCTTTGATTCCGGAGACAAAGACGGTTGACTTGTAAGCCTCCGCGAACGACAGGGTTTCAATTGACTTTCTTCCAGGATTGCGGATTACTCGATCAACTAAAATAAAGGGGAAGTATGTTTCCGAATTAAATGAATTTTAGACGCTTTGACACAACTTTTTTTTTCAGTTTTTAAGAGTCGAGAAAAAACAAAAGATGACTCTAGTCTCCTTCAATTTTTAATGAGCTGAAGTGACAAGTGCTCAGATGGACCTTTTCTGTTAAGGAGTCTGAAAAGGAACGAAAGGGACTGCTCTGGAAGTCTAGGTAGAGGGAGTACCAAACCAATCGCAAAACTGCAGAATACTTTTTACGGTACAGTAGTCAATCTTCCCAAATGCTGTGTTCAGTGCATTGCGATCGATAGGGCGGCAGACATGGCTTCCTATGGATAAAGGATTTAATCCTATAGGGGTCTCGTATAATATACTCGACAGTACGTGGGAGCACAAGTCCGTACTGGCACTTATCGTCTCAAAGTGGAGGAATCACCCAACCATCAGTGAGAACAACAGTTACCAGGCTTTACGACGCCGGAATACGTCTCTATCCTAGACCTCTAAATGTTGTGCGTTAAGTTTCAAAGCGTTGTTAGATTCATTGAATTTATTTTAAGTTGATCTTGCTTATGAAGTTTGCCTTTTGGGTTCACCACAAGATGTAGATGTAATTCCTAAAATGCAATCTAAAGATGATAAACAAACTTTTTATCTCTTTTATGCAATGAAAATCCTAGCTACTAGGGAAAAGAAAGACAAAATATTTTCACAAAGAGCAAAGAGCACACTGTAAATGCACTTTCCTAAATCAAGCCAAACAGATTGTCTATATGCAAATGCACATAAATGTATTTGTTTTCGACTTTCTTAGTATATGGATGCTAAAAAGAAAGTTGATGCACAAATCTGAATTTCTTTTCAAGCGACAAACATAAACAAGCTTCTTTTCGAAATCAAAAATAGAGATGATTACGACACCTTACAATTTTGAAATGAATACTTATTTTTGACACTAGAAAATTACAAATTCAAACCAAAAGCAATAGTAACAGGATAATCAACCATCAACAGCAATCAAACTCTTTCCTACGATTGAAATCGACACTTACAAAAGATTCAAATCAAAGGACGACAGTACAATTACGCTACTTTTGCTAAGGAGAACTATAAATGACTCAACAAACACAGAAAAACATCTACAGTTCTTTTGTACAAAGGAGGGAGAATAACAGCAAGGAAAAGGGGTTTCAAACAAACATATACTGATCACAGGCAGGAAAATTCAAGAATAGAACTGGAAAGAATGAACCACAGAAGCCACAACTGCACAGAGCTAGTCTGATCAGCGCACCTGTAACACAGAGAATCTGAAATGCAGCGCAGGTTGTCCACTCGAGAAGTGCGCTGAAATTCAGAATCTCTTAACAGTACCTGCGCTGGGCCAGAAACAAGACTCTGTTTGGGTTCCGGGTCACAGTTTGCAGTTCAGTTCTTAGTTTTCGGCCGAGTAAAAAGCAATTAGTAATTCAAAAATCAGGGGTAGATATAAGGAGGATCTAAGAGCTATCACAAGGGCAATCAGATAGTTTGTGAATCAGTTGTTTAAATCATAAACAAATCCAGTGAATGGATTGCAGTAGCAGCTGTCTACTTTGCATTTGTTATGGAAAATGCAGTTCGAATGCTACTTATAAGTTTATGAAACAAACAAACAAAGAATGATAAACAAACAAACTAATTAGCTCCCCAACGGAGTCGCCATTTTGTTACAGGGAAAAGCGTCTATTTAGAACTGCTCTATCCCACTAAGGTGTGACAGCTGCCTTAGAAACAAACAGAGAAAAACTACTTTTGTATTTCCTTTATGAACTATAGATAGAGAGGAATAGAAAGAACCAACATGTGTCTTGCGCTAATCCTTTGATCCAATCCCTCTCTTCTTTGATAGTCTCCAGCTACCTGCTCCCTTACTTGCCCAGCTTCACAAAGTACCTGTAAGATCACAGAAGAAGAACACTATACAAAGACATGGATCTATATTCATAAACAACTTAGGATCAGATTTAAGTTAACCATACAAATGTAACAAGCATCAATGATACAAAAGCATCGAGGAAAACTCAAATAGCTTTTATTGATAAACAAGAAAAGGTCCAGGAGGAGTTACAACCAGTGGTTCCTGACCCAGCATCAACCTCCCAGCAAAGAATCCCCTCTTCACCACAAACAAAGCATAGATCACCCAACAATCTGATGTTTGTCAAAAAACCAACAGCAATTCCTTAGAATATGCAAAATTCTAGCCTCTGGATCTCTGGGATGAGGGATCCATATATAGATATCTATAAGGGGGATGAGTCAGCTTGTGATTTGATTAGTGTCTTCTCTCTATCAGTTCTTGCTTCCACTTGGAGACTGAAGGCCTCTTACTCATCCTTGGTCGAATTCAGTGAGGCAAGTGTCATAGGAGAAGATTCTGGAAGCTTCCATTGTCTCTCCACCCCACGGAATGACACTGCGATTTGTCATTTCTCGCCCATCGCACCCTACAGAAGGGACTTTTGAAATGCAACGCACCCTCAAAATGTATTTAGGTGCAATGCAACACACCTAGCCAGTGGAACAACTAAAATGATCTTGTTTTGACCCATTCTGAGCGGTTTCTGGTGGAGAACTTCTAGGAGAAGCTGTAATCTGTTGACCTTGTTCCTTTAGGGGTTAGAACAACACTTTTAGGGACTTAGGAGCCCTTGATTTATGGACATTTCATGCTTGGGGTTGTAGGGCCCAAAAATGTCTATAACAATATTCTCCATACTTGTGTCTCACCCGAAATCATTTTGGATCGTCATATCAAGCGGATCCAGATCAACAGTCACATAGTGTCTTGCAAGTTGATTGATCGGGAAAAAGGCATCAGATGTTGATATGATGGAAGGAGATCAACGGTGGAGATCGAGTGGATTGGTTGGTTATCAACCTAAGTGACAACCATCGGATTGAGCGTTATATTGACAGACGCGATTTAATTTCTAATCACAGTTATGAAGGGTTGTCACCTCTGAAACCTCCGATTGCGATAATATATGTGGACCCACGGCTCCATTGTAAACCGCCTATCGAAATATCACATCCACCATATCACAAGCCTCTTGTAAAGCCTTTCCACATTGAAAGCATTGATTGCGATAATAACGTGGACCCAAATGCACCATTTAACATGACTAAATGTAATATCACATCCATGTTGTATCGCTAGTCTCTAAGGGATGTCAAACCACCAATTGAGAAAAGGCTAAGGACCTAACGGACTTATTAAAAGCAGTTTAATATAATATTGCATCTAGTAGGGGAAATCAGCCATCGGCTATGGTATGGGCACAACTTATACAAGACCTCCAGAAGCCACGATTGAGATTAAAGGAATGCGATGTCTGTGAACAATTAATGTATATTGTATGAATATTAAAAAGGGCCTCTTTGATATTTTTTAATATGCAACACTATTTTAATTCGGCCTCTCTTTCGAATTAATGTGTCCTGTGAGTATTGGGACACTCAAATAGACAAAGGAAGCCATATATCGAGAAGCTGAAGAATCAAGAGAGCACAAAGGAAGATAAAGTGACTAGAGGAGGGAAGCCAGAAGGTCGAGCAAGCGTTGAGGAAGGAAAAGCTCAAGTGAGCAAGGAGGAAGCCAAAGGTTAGCATATCAGGCTTATATAATAGAGAAAAAAAAAGGTGGTTGTGGTTGGAGAAATGGAAGAAAGAAGGAAGCTGACAGTATAGCATGATAGAAAGAGGCCGAAGTTCCAACAGGATAGAGTGAAGACGAAGTTCCAGCCGGACAGGAGGTAGTTGAAGGACAAGAAACTCTATTGATCATGTTACCTTGTGAAAGACTTAGACCTATGATGAATGCATACTGAAGAACAATTCTATGATATAATAAATAAAGTTTCATTTGATATCGCTTGAAGGGAACAGTAACTAGCACCAGTATTGAAGCATATGTGAATGTATTTCTGGGAAGTAAGAGATTGCAATAGCAAGAACACTGCCTAGTAGTCACACTTGAAACATAGAGTTGGTTCTTGTGCAGAGCTTAGTACATCTAATAGTAGACTCACTAAAGTTGTGTGGAGACATTATTAGAGATCATGATGGCTATTTTATATCATCATGAGATAACTTTTGCAGACTCTGTGTGGATAGTATGAAGAGTTGTAAATACTTCTTCATATGAAGACTAGTTTCCATTGATGTTGTAGCATGGAGACTACAGTGAATTTGTAAATAGAAAAAATTCAGTAAATAAGAGTTTTGGGAGTAGAGCATTACTATCAAACATGCCTTGATAGCAGAAGGTTGGAGCCCTTGGGTTTGGTGCCTCAGAAGTTGGAAGGATTGGTGTCCTTAGAGTTGGTGCTCCTATATCCAAGATTGGTGCCTTGATAGCAGAGGGTTGGAGCCCTTGAGGTTGGTGCCTCAGAACGGGAAGGATTGGTGTCCTGGGCATTGGTGCTCCTAAGTCCAAGGTTGGTGCCTTGAAAAAATAGAGTTGGTGCTCTAGAGGTTGGAGCCTCACAAAAGTCCAAGTTGGTGCTTCACAACAGATTGGAACCATATATATTTGTATCTATTTATTGCAAAGATTATATTAATAAAATAATTTATTCTTGTTGTTCATCTTGTGTTTTGAATATAAATGTTTTAATTGGTAAAATAACAATTGAAAAGAAATATTGATTCACCCCCCCAAGTATTTCCAACAATTGGTATTAGAGCCAATACCTTCATTCAAATCCTAATAGCTTGAAGGTTGATCTTTAGAGCACAAATGTCAAAGTCAAGGAAGAAAGTCTCTAATCCTCCTAAGGATGAGTCTCCCTCTACCACTGAAATTGAAGACAATCAATTTTAGAAGGCTCCATTGTTCAATGGAAACTTTAATATATGGGAAGCAAGAATGAGGAATTTCTTAAAGACTCAAGGCATTGAAATTTGGAAATCAATGATTGTTGATAGCATGATGGATGGAGAATCCAAGGAGTACAATGCAAAAGCAATGAAGGCAACCTTGAATGGGCTACTTGATTTTATAAAGAACAATTTAGGAAAATGTTTGTCAACAAAGGGTATATGGGACAAACTTCATGACCTTCACTCAAAAGGAGCGTTGACCATGACCATCAGTCAAAAAGATGATGGAAATCAAGAAGGAAATCTAGAACCCATCACAGAAGCTGAAAATGAGAATGATGATATCAAGGCTAAAGAAGATCTAGAAGATGAAGAGAATGAAAAAGATTTTGTAGAAGATCTCCTCACTCAATTGACAACTTCCATGGAAGATATTATTAATTTGAAAAAGGAAAACAAGGAACTTAAGAAGAAAGCACTAGCTAGTGACCAAGACCAAAGAAGGAAGAAAGTTGACATTGTCCAGCTTCAAATACAGGAAAGGGATGAAGAGCTTGTCAAGCTTAAGAAGGAATTTCATCAAAGCAAAAGAAAGCATCATGAAGAAGTCATATCCATGACAAATCAATTGGATAAAGCAAAGAAATGGGAAGATACCTTGTCAGGTCAACTTGAACAAAGGCACAATAGCTTGAACAAACTTGAAGAAGAGATTGGTCAGTACAAGGTAGAGGTCTCCTCTCTCAAATCTCAACTACAAGAATCAATAAAGTTAGCACAAGGAGCTAAGAAGACAATGGAAGCATTAGCAATCATAGAAGAATAGGTCAATGAAGAAGAAAAGGAGAGAAACACCATGATATGTTAACTACAATCAAAGGATGAAGAAATCTTCAAATTAAAATCTAACATCAAACTTCTCAAGGCCAAAACATGTAAAGCTACAAGGATCAAGGAAGAAATGGAGAGCAGTCTAGCAAAGGAAAATGAAGAAATCTTCATAATGAAGTCAGATATCATCTCCCATAAAATAGAAGGAAATGAAGCTACTCATATCAAGGAAGAAACTTAGAAACAACTTGCTAAGAAGAATAATGAGTGTGAAAGATTGGAAGAAGAGATTTTCTTCCTCAAGAAAAAGGTTGAAGGGATGAACAAAACCGTGAAGAGCGATCAAGACTTGTATGACATGCTCAACCATCAGAGATGTCCATTTGATAAATCAGGTCTTGGTTATGTAGGTGAATCCTCAAACAAGAATGATAATTATTCAAACAAAAAGGATGTGAAGAAGCTAGAAAGAAGTGGCGATGCTCCTTGTTCCAGCAAAGGCAAGGAGAAAAATCAAGGCAACAATGGAAGAAATCCTTCTCCAAGAAGAAATGTATATAATGTCAAGGATGCTAGAAGCAATGGTTATCATCAAAGGATCTCAAGATATAAAGACTTTGAAAGTACATCAAGGAAATCTCCATCTCCCAGATACCAAATTTTATTTCTTGGTTATTGTTATTCTTGTACAAACTCTGGTCACATGGAAAAATATTGTAGAGCATATCATAAAGATAGATGTTATGGTCCCCAACAATCTCCGAGGAAGAATTTTGCTAGAAGAAATCATGAATTCTTATTCATGAACAATGTAGAATGCTTCAATTGTCATAACATTGGTCATATGGCACGTAATTGTGACTTAACTTGGGCTCTTACACAAGCTATAACCATGCAAAAGAAGGAAGTTACACAAGTATGGAGAAGGAGGCAAATACAATCTGAAAGTCCCTTCAACTCTTCAGCCAAAAACACATGTTGTTAACCTGATCTTCGATAATCTGAGCATTTGATAGGAAGATTCTACCAAAAGAGATGATGCATATAGTCAGGGGGAGCCTGTGATTCTTGATTATTATTGCAGAAGCATTGAAGTGAAGAATCTCTAAGCATTGTTGAAGACATGATAAAGTAGTTCTGAGACATGAAGAGGGGATAATTTGCTAGTTGCGGCAATCCTTCTACCTTGAGTAAAAAGAAGAGCACTATGACAGGGAGAGTAACAGACCCATGAAGATCTACTATTATTGAAGAAGAGTAGCAGTTCGACATGGGGAGTCCTTGTGCACTCCTTTTCCATTGATGTCAAAGGGGGAGAGAAGAAGACTATCGCCATCTATAACAAAGGGGGAGATTGTTAATCTAGGTTGTCATTGATGTTAATATGGCAATATATGATGTGAAGCCAAGTAGATCAGATCCATGAAGCAACAGCAGTATGTCAATATCGCAATATTCTAGGATACTAAATGATGATATGAAGCCAAGGAGAAGTAGAACAAATCCGTGAAGAAACAAGAGCAAGAAGCCATGAGGAGAAACCAGAGGAAAGCCAAGGCAGTCAAGCCATTCAAGAGGATATAGGAATTCATAGGAGCTATTAGAGTAGAGCTCTCAAAGAAGAGAAGAGGTATTGGAGTAGTATCGAAAGCCACAGGAAAGCCAAGTTAGTGTAAGAGTGGGAGATTGAGGAGGAACCATATCGAGAGTATCACATGTAATATATGCCAAATAAGAACTACAGAGTATCAGAGGAGTTAACAGAGGAGCCATACCAGACCAGAGAAGAGTGGAAAGTCAAGGGAACTGAGATGATTAGGTTTTGAGTGAGAAGCGAGAGGTTCAGTATTAGAGGGGGTTTGAGACAAAGGTAAATTTATTGTTGTAATTGAGCCAAGAGGGCAAGACTCGTGTTTGGTGTGGACTCTTGTTACTCTATGTATCGGCCTTCAACAGTTAACTGGGTATTTCTGTGTATTCCCACTAAATGGATCGATGGTGATCCAATATTAAGTGAATGAATCGATATACGAATCAGAAACCATGATTTTCGAACAGAGTCCATCAAAAGCAAGTGAGATTAAGTTAAGGATGAAATAGACAAAGAGTGCATATGATCCACTGGATCTCATAGATCAACAGTCATCGTATGGTGAAAGAGCGCGCAAGATAATTAGCAAAGAGGTGGTTTCTCAAAACCATAAGTGGTATTTTGGGTGTACAAAAAGTTGTAAGCTGTATTGAAGGGTAGTCACCCGATTCCATTAACCGTTCGACACGTAGCAGCCGAGGAAAGAGAAAAACTAGTTTATCGGTTGGGTATTCTCCATTTTTGTGTCTCACCCAAAATCGTTTTGGATCGTCAGATCAAGTGGATCCAGATCAACAATCACAAAGTGTCATGCAAGTTGATTTATCGGGAAAAGGAATTAGCCATTGATCTGATGGAAGGAGATCAACTGTGGAGATCGAGTGGACTAGTTGTGATCCGGTTAAGCGACAACCATCAGATCGAGCACCAGATCGAAGGTTTTGATTTAATTGCTAATCGTAGTTATGAATGGTTGTCACCCCTGAAACCTCCGATTGCGATAATACATGCGGACCCATGGCTCCATTGTAAACCGCCTATTGAAATATCGCATCCACCATATCACAAGCCTCTTGTAAAGCCTTGCCACATTGAAAGCGCCGATTGCAATAATAACGTGGTCCTGAATGCACCATTTAACATGACTATATCTAATATTGTATCCATGTTGTATCGCTTGTCTCTAAGGGTGTGGACCTAATGGACTTATTAAAAGTAGTTTAATATAATATCACATCTGGTGGGGGTAATCGGCCATCGGCTATGGTATGGGCATGACTTATAAAAGGCCTCTGGAAGCTGTGATTACGATTAAAGGAATGCAATTTCCATGAATAATTAATGTATATTGTATGAATATTAAAAAAGGCCTCTCTGATATTTTTTAATATGAAACACTATTATAATTCAGCCTCTCTTCCAAATTAATGTGTCTTGTGAGTATTGGAACACTCGAATAGACAGAAAAAGCCATAGATCAGGAAGCCGAAGAATCAAGCGAGTGTAGAGGAAGCTAAAGTGACTGGAAGAGGGAAGCCAGAAGGTCAAGCGAGTGTTGAGGAAGCTGAAGCTCAAGCGAGCAAGGAGGAAGCCAAAGGTGAGCATATCAGGCTTATATAACAGAGAAAAAAAGGTGGTTGTGCTTGGCGAACTGGAAGAAAGAAGGAAGGTGACAGTCCAATAGGATAGAAAGAGGCCGAAGGTCCAACAGGACAGAAGGAAGATGAAGGTCCATCTGGATAGGAGGCAGTCGAAGGATGAGAAACTCTGTTGATCATGTTACCCTATGAAATAATGGGACCTGTGATGAATTATTCAGGTACATAATGCATACTGAAGAACAATTTTGTGATATAATAAATAAAGTTTCATTTGATATCGCTTGAAGGGAATAGTAGCCAACACCATTATTGAAGCATATGTGAATGTATTTCTGGGAAGTAAGAGATTGAAATAGCAAGAACAATGCCTAGTAGTAACGGTGGAAGCATTCACCATGATAGTGAGAACAGAGGCTTGAAACATAGAGTTGGTTCTTGTGCAGAGCTTAATGTAGCTAATAGTAGACTCACTAAAGTTGTGTGGAGACATTATTAGAGATCATGATGGCTATTTGATATCGTCATGAGATAACTTTTGCATACTCTGTGTGGACAGTATGAATAGTTGTAAAGACTTCTTCATATGAAGACTGGTTTCCATTGATGTTGTAGCATGGAGACTATAGTGAAGTTGTAAACAAACATAATTCAGTAAAGAAGAGTTTTGGGAGTAGAACATTACTATCAAGCATGCCTTGACAGCAAAGGGTTGGAGCCCTTGGGGTTGGTGTCTCAGAAGTTGGAAGGATTGTTATCCTTGGAGTTGGTGCTCCTATATCCAAGGTTGATGCCTTGACAATAGAGGGTTGGAGCCCTTGAGGTTGGTGCCTCAGAACTGAAAGGATTGGTGTCCTGGGAGTTGGTGCTCCTAAGTCCAAGTTTGGTGCCTTGACAAAACGGAGTAGGTGCTCTAGAGGTTGGAGCCTCACAAAAGTCCAAGTTGGTGCTTGGCAACAGATTAGAATCATATATATTTGTATCTATTTTACTACAAAGATTATATTAATAAAAACATTTATTCTTGTTTTCATCTTGTGCTCTGAATATAAATGTTTTAACTGGTAAAATAAAAATTGAAAAGAAATACTGATTCACCCCCCCCACCTCTCAATATTTCCAACATGTACTTGATGGCAACCTACTTGTAGAAGAACAAGTATATAGCAACTAGATGAATCTATAAGTCAAAGGTGAAAGAATGATGGAAGATAATAATGGTCAAGGGTTTGATACAAGGAGATTGTTAGTGTGTGTTTGATCCAAGATCTTTTACTTATAGATGTATTAAAGAATTACACGCATAAATTGTACCTTAAGATAGAAAACTTAATGTGCACATGAGAGAAGAGGAGAAACAGGTAAAGCATGAAAGAAGACAACAAGTCTTGATAATGGAGTTCGTTCGACTTGGACTATGTCTCTGGGTCCTGCTCAATCAATGGGGAGGCCTTCATTCATTAAATGGCATGAGAAAGAAGAGTACAAACATCAGTTACAAAAAGGAGTTTTAGACATCCATATGGAAAAATGGCCAAAAAATATAGAACTCTGATGGAGAAATAGACAATTTCATTGCGTTCATGGCGTTGGGAAGTGTTGAAACCATATAAAATTTGTCAAATTCTGACAAAGTGAAAATTCGGCCCTCTTGCAAAATTTTGCCTCGAGCTGCGTGCACTACCTCCTCCTCTGGGCGCACTGACAAACTGAGTTTAAATAAAATATTGGTGGCAGATTCTTCAAGGAAACCTTTTAGTGCAGTTGGTGGAAAGTCCGATTAATATGGAGGAGGTCGGGCGGTCAAACCTTGCCTCCTCCTTTTTGCATAACAAAATCATTTTTAATACATTATAAATGATTGTTTAAATGTCGGGCCCTCCTTGGGTGGCCTACCCTCCATACCTACCTCCTACCAGCATTTGTAATAACTGGCATGTTGGGCATGGTTGGGTCTGTGCCCCAAGGGCCGACCCACCACCCACTATATTCAATGTCGTGGGTTGTTGAGCCCCGTTCTGTGGGATCCGTTGGGAGTTCCGTGGTGTGGGGTGGTGGGGTCATGGCTGCCCACCCCCGTTTGTTTACACAGTTTCATGGGAGGGGCCAGGGGTCGTGGCCCACCCCTCCACCAATTTTTATGTGGTGCGGATAAGGGGTGGCATGGTTGGTTGCTTGCCACCCCTTTTTTTAATATTTTTTTTATATAAAAACAAACTATGCATTTTTGGAAATTTGGTTTTGGACCGAAGGAGTATTTTTAACGAGGCCATGATTTTTCTTGGAATTTGGCCGGAGTTGGCCAGATTCCATCTGCCAGAAAAAATCCAAATTGTGCCTTCATCTATCTCCTTCATCCGGACTCGGATTGGAGTGTCATTCGTACCATTGGAATCAGGGTGATGGGCACTTTGTTCTAATTTCAAGTTCATCATATTTCTACCACTTTTAATTTTGAGCCTTTTCCATGCCACTAGTGTCTGAAGATCCTCCTAGATCAATCCTCCCCACTGAGGAGCTTTTGGATCCCAAAAGCATTAACACTTAGCACACTGTTTGTGTCCTTTCAACCCACACTTTCGATCACTTGCACGCAAAACTAGTACATTTGTCTTTTGCAATAATTCACACCACACATGACATAACAACCCTTCCTTGCCAAGGGTTTATAACACACACTCCTTGGCCAAGGATTACATAAAAAGTAATCAATACCTCAACTACTAGTAAAGAATGGCCAAAATAACATCATTGCATTTTGAAGTGATATGAAACACACCATCGCTTTTACATTTACTTGCAACATATGATTTACAATGGTGGCCACAACAAGCTACTACCTTAGATAAACCAACTTAACAAAGTAGACCACCGTGAATGGGGTGGCTTCATTTGTTGAACATGTTCACCTTTCGGCTCCTCCAACAATGTTTCTAGAGCATGGAGCATTAGACATGCAGTTTGTCGGTGTCCCTCTATGTTGCAATGGCTACAATGATTCTTTTTCCTCCAAACTTTCGGGGTTGCCTTTGGGTGATTTCCCTTGGTGTTCCTTTGATAAGTGTTTATTGGGTCCCCAATGTCGTTGGACTGTGAGGAGGGAATTTCATCGTCTGTCATTGGCTGGTTACTAGTTATATTGGAGCTTTCTCCCCTTTCCTTTCTAGTGTATCTGAGTCCTGCACAATGCAACAATTCCTCGACTTTGATGGGGTTTACGATGCCTTGGCATTTGATTCCGAGGCCCTTTCCCTGATACCCCATCTTCTTCAATAGTTTGGATCCAATCCCTATAGTATGTTTTTCAAAAGCAACGAATTCATCATCATGAAAATCATATGAAATCGAGGAATCACTTTTTACCTCCAGATAGCGATGCTGCAACTTTTCCAAGGCCTCATCCTTAGCTTGCAACTGGCGTAGTAATATTTGTTTTTCTTCCCTTGCCTCCTGTAGAAGCCTCCTTAGCTCAACATTCTCTGCTTGGATGCGGTGGTTGATCTCCTCAAGTTCTTGGAGTCCTACTGCAGGGAGTGCCCTTTTCATTATGTCTGTTGAAATCCTCAATTCATGACCAGAATCAGACCCCAATTCTATGGGTCCTCCTGTTGTGATCCCAAGGGCTGCAAACTTCTTTTCATCGCTGGAATTGGACCCTAAGTCAATGGGCCTACCTCGTGAAAATCTTGTAGCTGCGACCTTTTCATCTTCCTCTAACTCTGAATCTTGGTTTTGTTGCATGGTGGTGATGACCTTATGCTTCCCCTTTTTGTCATTCCTCTTAGGTCTTAGCTCAGGGTGCAACTTCCAGCAATTGTATTCATCATGCCCATCTTTCTCAAAATGTGTAAAAAAGGGCTTTACTCCCCTTCTCTTGGTTGTTGTGGCTCTCTTTGGGTGGTCATCCCGTTCAGGTGTTCCCCTGTTTTCCAGATGAATGTCCTTTACACTAGCCGAGTCAATGGTAGTAGGTTCAAAAAATAATAATGAATGTCTAATGTAACTATGCAATGATCCAATATACTTAGTTACTACTTTAGGTGAATCAAGTGTAATGCCCAAAATAAGTTCTTATTTCTAAACCCCTCGATAAAGCTTTGAACATCCTCAACTCTTCCTTGCCTTAAGTATTTCCAATCCATTAAGGCTTTTTGCTTAGAACCCAAGGGATAAAATTGTTCCTTTAATGCAGAAATGAAACTAGGCAATGGGGAAAGAAGATTACACACACTTTTACTACTTCACAATTTGCTCTCCCACCAGACGAGCGTGGTGCCACTCTGTAGAAGAGAGGCCAACTAAATCTTTGCTTCATTCTCTTTGATCTGCTAAATCCTGCAGTAGATATCAATCTAATTAATCTAGTTTTTAAGATTTTCTACATTACTTTCACCGTTATACATGGGAAGATCAAATTTGACATCTAATTTAAAGAAAGGTTTCTTAGATGCACCCCTTGAATTTCTCTGATGATGATGATGAGAGGAAGAAGAGCTTTCACTTGTGCAAGGAGAAGGAGGGGGTTCTTATTCACCATTTCCATGCACTGAACCTTGTTCTTCTACCTTTTTCCCTTCTGCTTTCTCCAGTCTTGAAAACAACTGACCTACATTTTCTGCCATTGCATAGAAGGTTTTGTGAAAAATGAGCTCCTCTTCATGACGAGCCTCTTCATCTCCCATGTTTCTCCTTCGATGTGCACGCCCCGCTTCAGGATCAAAAGACTTTAGTTTCCCTTTACCTCTTCCGAGCCTGTTTCTTGTTAGCATATAAACATGCAATTCACATCTAAAAATACTTGCTCTGATACCACTTGATCCAAGATCTTTTGCTTATAGATGTATTAAATAATTACATGCATAAATTGTAGCTTAACATAGAAAACTTAATGTGCACATGAGAGAAGAGGAGAAACAAATAAAGCATGAAAGAAGACAACAAGACTTGATAACGGAGTTCATCTGACTTGGACTATGTCTCTGGGCCCTGCACGATCAATGGGGAGGCCTTCATTCATTAAGTGGCATGAGAAAGAAGAGTACAAGCATCAATTACAAAAAGGAGTTTTATACCTCCATACTGAAAAATGGCAAAAAAATATTAGAAATCTGATGGAGAAACATATAGTGCCATTGCGTTCATGGCAACGAGAAGTGCTAAAACCATATAAAATTTGTCAAATTCTGACAAAGTGAAAATTCGGCCCTCCTACAAAATTATGCCTCGAACTCCGTGCACTACCTCCTCCTTTGGGCACACTAACAAACTACATTCAAATAAAATATTGGTGGAATTTTCTTCAAGGAAAACGTTCTAGCATAGTTGGTGGAAATTTCAGTTAATATGGAGGAGGTTGGGCAGTCAAACCCCATCTCCTCCTTTTTGCATAACAAAATCTTTTTTAATACATTATAAACAATATTTTTTGTTTAAATCAAATTTTCAGTTGGGTTGGGCCCACCTACCATACCTGCCTCCTGCCAACGTTTGTAATAAGTTTCATGTTGGGCATGGTTGGGTCTGTGCCCCAAGGGTCAGCCACCACCCATTGTATTCAATGTCATGGGTTGTTGAGCTCCGTTCCGTGGGATCTGTTTGGAGTTCTATGGTGTGAGGTGGCGGGGTCATGGCCACCCACCTCGATTTGTTTACACATTTCCATGGGAGGGGCCGGGGGTCATGCCCCCCCCCACCCCCCCTCCCCCCCTCCACCAATTATTATGTGGTGTGGATAAGGGGTGGTGGGGTTGGTGGCCCGCCACCCTTTTTTTTATTTTTTTGTTATATAAAAACAAACTATGCATTTTTTGAAATTCAATTTTCGACCAAAGGAGTTTTTTTAAGGAGGCCACGATTTCGCCTAGAATTTGGCCAGAGTTGGCCGGATTCCGTCCGCCAAAAAAAGTCCAAATTGTACCTTCATTAATCCTACCGAGTCATCAAAAATTCAACCAAACTTTGACTGCCTCTATCTCCTTCATCTGGACTTAGATTGGAGTGTCGTTCATACCATTGGAATCACGGTGACGCGCACTTCGATCTGATGTCAAGTTCATCGCCTTTCTGCCACTTTGAATTTTCAACCTTTTCCATGCCACTGATGTCTGGAGATCCTCCTGGATCAATGTTGTCCTTAATATTTGATGAATGAACTAATTGATAAAAGTATAAATAGGATGTCACAGAATGCATGGCAGTTGTGTTTACAGATGTGCCAGATGTATGATGGAAAATCACATTATAACATGTCAATTTAGAGGAAACCACAATGTTGGAATAAAGGGCTATAGATCAAAATCAAGAAGTTGAAGAAAGAGGATGTTTCCAGGTACGTTAAGTTGTATACATGGGTTCAGTGTACAAAAAGAGTGTATACATGCAGCTTCACTGTATAAAAAGAGTGTATATGTATGCATGCACTTTCACAAGGGGAAAAGCGCATATGGGATGAAAAATTAAGGAAATTAAGGTGAACGAATACCAAGGGTCCATACCATGGTATTAGCCCACAATATTGAGCAGAGTAACAATTATTTAATCATGGCTAAGAATACCACAGGTTCTAAGTGTTGTTTTTGTCTGAGGTATTGGGAAATGCTAAAACTATATAAGGAGGAGAAGATCAAAGGGTTAAGTGCAGAAGTAATGAATATATTATGAAATGTTAGATCAAAAGAAATTATGCATGTTATGGGTTTCTGATGCTTTGCTTGATCTGGACAAAGTATGCACTTGAGTGTTTAATAATAGATGAAATCTAATGATGGATCAGGATCGTAATGACTTATCATTATGAGATCTGATAATGGATAGGCTACATCTGAGTGCTAATAAATGTTTTGTGCTTTGAATTCTATGATATGGGTATATCTAAAGAATGGAATAGTTGTGAAGTTATAAGTTTTTATCTATAGATCTATACATTGGTTTGCCTTGGTGAAGGTGCGTATACACGCTATTTCATCTCTTCCAAGTATCGTATGCAAAAGAAGAGCTTGATGTTCCGAGAAGACTGATCTATCTGATCAGTGCTACTATTTTACTGTTGTTTGTCAATGATGTATTTTTAGATATGCAAGTAGAACTGAATGCATAAGGAGATTGAGTCTAATTGATTGATTGATTAAGTGAGAAAGTTGATCATTACTACTATCTATTTGGAACTCTGTATTTTGATAGTATATTTTCAGAATGTCATTGGTTGGTACGTTTTGATTCAGAGATTTTTAGGATTCAGTAATTTGGAGGTATACATAGGTTTTCTAAAGGAAGTAGCATATACACGCAATATGGCCTCATCGAAGTAGCATATACATTCTGACATGTGATTTTTGAGGTTACGGTTGGTTCTGGTTGTTGATGCAGTGTTCTTGGTTCAGATCTGTGTACTGCTTACAGTGATCTATCTGTTCTAGTTGATTGGCTGAATTTTGATTAACAGTTGACTGGATTTTGAGTGAATGGTTGATTTAGTCGTGCCAGAGGTTCAATAATTGTTTGATTCATTGTGTTAGAGGTTTCAGTGACTGATTGATTTAGTTTTAGTTATATCAGAGATTGATGATTGGGTTTTAGTGATTGATTGATTCAATTTTAGTTATATTAGAGATTGATGATCGGGTTTCAGTGATTGATTGATTTAGTTGTGGTTAATTCAGATATTGATGATTGAGTTTTAGTTATGTCAGAGATTGATGATTGGGTTTCAATGATTGGTTGATGCAGATGTATTTGATGGTTGTATTGCAATGATGATTGTTTTTTAGCTTCAATTATAATGATGGGTCCAATATGTAGATTTGATGAAACGTGGCCTTCATAGTGTGTTGTTGTGTAACAGGAGTATCTAGTCTGAAAATTTATGAAACGTGGTCCCTGGAGGATACTGAGGGTTGGAGCCTTCAGTGAGCAAGTCAAAGCTTCCTACTAGTATTGTTCGGTGATTAGATCAGGGGGTTGTAGCTCTCTTCTAGTAGCAACTGGAGAATGAGTGAAGGTTGGAGCCTTCTATAGGTCGGTGCCTACATACTGGTAAACATATCGGCTAGTACAAGAGATAGGGGGTTGTAGCTCCCTTCTAGTAGAAGCTGGGGAACGAGAGAAGGTTGTAGCCTTCTTTAGGTGGGTGCCTACATACTAATATGAGTCTACACCAGTACAAGATTGTAAACATATTATTCTTTATATTAAAAGAAGATAGAGACAAGAAAAGAAGGTGGTTTTTCTCTCGCATCGGGTTTCCACCTTAAATCTTGGTGTTCATGTGTGTTGCTTATGTGTGATGGTTTATTCTATTATTACTGCACATGGTTACAATTTAATGCTTAACAAAGTGTTGATGCACTGATTAAAAATCAACATATGATGAATTAACTAAATCGCAAGTTCATTGGATATACGTTGCTTGCCTTAAGAATAGTTTTGTTCACATGCAAGTTCCCTTCACTGAAGTAGCGTATATAAATCAGATTATGAAATGGAAAAAGTTATTGATTTGTAAATACTAATTAACCACCCCCCCCTGCCCCCACCTTTCAGTATTATTCCCAACAATTGGTATCAGAGTAGTTCTTTTGGAAAAAGCTTGATCGCTTGAAGGAGATCCGTAGTAGCAATGGGAAAGGCAAAAGAAGAAAGCACCTCAAAAGAAGAAGGCATCTCAAAGGAACTGTGACAGTGGGAGAGATGATTGGCCATTATGTGGAAGCAGCTCTTCAGATTCAGAATCACCTCATAATGAAGATGAACAAGAAAAATAATTATCAGTTACAAATTTGTTTTCCTCTGGTGATACATTCCTCTGTTCATTTGAAGATAATGAATATGACGGAGAAACAACTAAATTTTCTCTTATGGGTGAAAGAGAAAGAAATCAAATAGAGGAAAAATTTAAAAAGCTCACAGAAATAATTAGAGATCACAAAGATCTAATTGATAAAAGGGAATGTCCCTACAAAGAAGAAGTTACCAGGTTAAAAGCTAAGTTGGAGGAAGGAAACAAAGTAAGGAAGCAATACAAGGAAAAGGAAGATCAATGTCAAAGGCTGGAGGATGAAGTGACATCATTTAGAAATGAAGTAAATGAAAAGGATACAACAATAAATAAACTTATAGAAAGATCTAGTTACTATAAAAGTCTTGAAGCTGAGATGGTCTCTCTAAAAGAACATCTTGAAAATTCAAATAAGCAGAATGAAGAACAAGAAAATGAGATTCTCAAATTAAGGCAACAAGTGGAAGAAGGTAAAAGGGCTGAAGAAATCATTAAGAAGAAATATCTAGAAAAGGAAGAGAAATATCAGGTTGAAGTAAATATCTTAAAAGGAAAATTAGAAGAAAAGGATAAACTTTTATGATTTCAAGATAGTATTAAGATTTTGGATGATATTCTTAGTAGTCAAAGGTCTCATGCCATAAAATTTGGTCTTGGTTTTCATGAAACTGTTAATGGTGAATCTAGGTCACAAACTGAACCAAGAAACTCTAATGCAAAATCTGAAATTCTCAACAAGGAGATAAGAGGTCAACCGCATCAACAACCAAGGAAAGAAAGTCTTAAAATAAAATCATTTACTCCGAACTATGGAAGTGTTAATCGATTCTTTCCTCTGATAAATAATGTTGAATGTTTTATATGTCATAAATTTGGACATGTTGCAGGAAGATGCAGAAGTAGAATGGTTCAAGCTAATAACCATCACATAGAAAGATCATCAACTTCCAAGTACTTTAAGGGATATTGTTTTTTTTGCAATATGTTTGGTCACAAAGCCATTGATTGCTTTAGAAGGAATATGAAACATATAAGATGTTATGCTTGTAATGAGTTTGGGCATATAGCAAAATAATGCAGGGGAAAATTTCAGCCAACATACCAAAAGGAGAAAACATCATCACACTCGAAATATGGAAGAAGAAGGAATTACAGTGAGAAAAATGTGGCATAACTCAGTATACAGACAGAACAAACTCAGGAGGAACTGAAAGTATGAAATTTCAATGTTCTAATTCTCATACGCAGTTATCATGAATACAAGTCACGTATATACGTGAGTTAGAAGTTGCACAGTTGTGTATATGTTGGTTTGATGTAGAAGCAGTAAGACAGACTCAAGAAAAGGGGTCTGATATGGTTCAGTCAATTATCAATCATCCTTTCTGTTCTGATTGATGATGATTATAGTCTATTGATGATATGTAGAAGTGATTTTTACCCACATAATTTGTTGATGACTTGATGTATAACTAGTTGATGATGATGCCTTGATTATCCTTAATAATAAACGCAATGATTAGATCTAACAATGAACAGTTGGCACGGGTTCAGGGGAGAATATGCTATGCTTTTAATAATGCATTGTTCGCATCATGTTGAGAAGTCTTTGGTAATTTTTTTGTTGAATTGTTTAAAAGATACATCATGCTATGGTGTAGTCATGGGTTTTGTATGATGAAATCTCAGATGATACTTATATTGCTTGAGCCACATAGTTTTTATTTAGATCAGATTTATGGATGATTGTGGATGACCCTTTTGATGATATTTATATTGCTTGAGCCACATAGTAGCTTATCTCTGAGAAGATATGTGGTGGCTACATGCCTCTGAACTATGTTACAATGAGGCTCGAAGGCCTATTTATTGTTGAGAAACAATGGAAAACCCTAAACATCCAAAAACCTAACCCTAGAAGATGAAATGCCAAACTATGGGCCCTGTTTGGGTAAATTGGTACATCAATTTCCCGAGGTCGTAACTTTGGCATAGGATCTCCGATTGACACGCACAATATCTTGTTAGAAAGATCTATCCAAGAACTAAAACTTTGGGAAGAGCATCCTCGATCCATGGACCCATGTTGCTCCCAGTTTTCCCAAAAAACATCGTTTAGGGCCTCAAAAGAGCTCCAAAAGTCCAAGACTCGAAAAACTGCTAAAAATAGTAAACTGTGCTACAATTAAGGAAACTAAAAAGCAGAAAGAAACAATGGTGGGGGTCTAAGTGGAATTGGCTGGTGGCCACCAATATCCACCTCGATCAGAGACATGGCTTACTTAGTCACATAATGATGATGACTTCTTACTTTATGATCATAGGTTTGACACTCACATATGTTGATTATCATGGTTGATTCTTATCAGATGTGGGATGTTCCCTAGTGATGATACATGGTTGATATATTGAGGGTTCTTGTGGAAAGATCATGTAGTTCTTGATGATGATGTTATGATCATAGATGATGACTATGGTGCTTTCACATACATATGATATGATGTGAATGGTTTTGTGTTACTGCTTGGAGATATGACATATGCTTAGTTGATTCATGGAAGGCTATGATAAGGATCTTTCTACTAAGGGAACAGAGCAAGTTGATCTTGATGAGATCAATAGGATGAGTTGATACCTATATGTGGCATACCTTTTCACAAGTTGATGATATTTATATTGTCATACCTTGGCAACTAATGATGGACATATGCAAGTTGCTAGTTTGGATGTTGCTGACAGATGCTTATGGTGCAGATCATATGTGGTGTATGATAGTTGCTTATGACTATCGTGGTCTTGTTTAGATATTTGGTCTTTGTTATAAATGTCATTCATATCATTTGATGTAAAGGTCATGTAAATATGTATGATGTAATAATTGTCATATTTCAGTCATGTATAAACAATTGGTGTATCCCCACCTAGTTGGATGGATGAGTCAAATTTGGTGTATCCCCACTTGGTTGGGTGATTGATGTATGTATGAGTCATTGGTGATATGAAGGTCATACTCACATGGTTGAGTTATATAGTCATGTTATTCTTTTGAAAATATTTTTGCAGACTTTGCATGTGCTCAGGGGGAGCATGGATGGTATAGTGCATCTCAGCATTTACAAATAGGGAGTTTAATCATAGATTTCAATATGTGCCTAGGCGAAGCATGATCAATGTTCATATTCAACTATTCAGATATGGAAGTCTTCATTTAACATTCATTAGTCAGTCCTTTGCCCTTGATGTCAAAGGGGGAGAGTATTTTGGTGTTGCTTGATATCTATAAAAGGTTCACTAGCTTGAAGTAATCAACACCAATATGGTTGCCATCAAGTCCAAAGGGGCAGATTGTAGGCATTATGATGCATGTGTTGTACTTGATGGAAACAGACTTGTAGAAAAACAAGTATATGGAAACTAGATGAATCTACAGGTCAGAGGTGGCAAAATGATGGAAGAGAATAATGGTCAAAGGTTTGATACAGGGAGATTGTTAGTGCGTGTCGTCCTTAATATTTGATGAATGAACTAATTGATAAAAGTATAAATATGATGTGATAGAATGCATGGCAGTTGTGTTTACAGATGTGACAAAATGCAGGGCAATTCAGAGAAATTAGTTCAGAAGTGATGTATGATGGAAAATCACATTATAACAAGTCAATTCAAAGGAAACTAGGATGTTGGAACAAAGGACTACATATCAAAATCAAGAAGTTGAAGAAAAAAGATGCTTTTAGGTATGTTAAGTTGTATACGTGGGTTCATTGTACAAAAAGAGCGTATACATATGCACACACTTTGACAAGACGAAAAGCAGTATGGGATGAAAAATTAAGGAAATTAAGGTGAACGAATACCAAGGGTCAATACCATGGTATTAGGCCACAATATTGAGCAAAGTAACAACTATTTGATCCCATCTAAGAATACCATAGGTTCTAAGTGTTGTTTTAGTCTGAGGTATTGAGAAAGTCTAAAACTATATAATGAGGAGAAGATCAAAGGGCTAAGTGCACAAGTAACAAATATCTTATGAAGTGTTATATGAAAAGAAAATATGCATGTTATGGGTTTCTAATGCTTTGCTTGATCTGGACTAAGTATGCACCTGAGTGTTTGATAATAGACGAGATCTAATGATGGATAAGGATCATAATGACTTATCATTATGAGATCGGATAATGGATAGGCTAAATCTGAGCGCTAACAAATGTCTTGTGCTTTTAATGCTATGATATCAGTATATCTGAAGACTAGAATAGTTGCGAGGTTATAAGTTTTTATCACAGATCTGTATGCTGGTTCGCCTTGGTGAAGGCGGGTATACATGTTGGTTCATCTCTTCCAATTAGCATATGCAAAAGAAAAGCTTGATGTTCAGAGATGACTAATCTATCTGATTAGTGATATTGTTTTATTGTTGTTTGTGAATGATGTATTCTTAGATCTGAAAGTAGAACTGAATGCATAAGGAGAATGAGTCTAATTGATTGATTGATTAAGTAAGAGAGGTGATCATTGTTGCTATTTGTTTAGAACTCTTTATTTTGACTATATATCTTCAGAATGTCACTGGTTGGTACAATTTTGATTCAGGGGTTTTTAGGATTCAGTAATTTTGGACATATATACAGGTTTTGTTAAAGGAAATAGCATATACACACAGGTTGCCTTCATTGAACTATCGTATACATTCTAACACATGATTTTTGAGGTTACAGTTGGTTCTGGTTGTTTATGAAGTGTTCTGCGTTCAGATCTATGTACTGGTTACAACGACCTGTCTGTTCCAGTTGTTTGGTTGAATTTTGATTAGGTAGTGGTTGATTGGATTTTGAGTGAATGGTTGATTCAGTTGTACCAGAGGTTCATGAATTGTTTCATTCAGTGAGTTAGAGGTTTTAGTGCTTGATTGATTCAATTTCAGTTATATCAGATATTGATGATTAGGTTTCAGTGATTGATTGATTTAGTTTCAGTTATATCAGAGTTTGATGATTAGGTTTCAGTGATTGATTGATTTAGTTGTGGTTAACTCATAGATTGATGATTGGGTTTCAGTTATATGAAATATTGATGATTGGATTTCAGTGATTGGTTGATGCAGATGTATTTGATGGTTGTATTGAAGTGATGATTGTTTTTTAGCTTCAATGTTACTTATGGGTCTGGTATGAAAATTTGATGAAACGTGGCCTTCATAGTGTGTTGTTGTGTACCAGGAGAATCCAGTCTGAAAACTTATGAAACGTGGTCCCTAGAGGATACTGAGGGCTGGAGCCTTCAGTGAGGAAGTCGAAGCTTCCTGCGAGTAGTGGCTGGTGATTAGATCCAGGGTTTGGAGCTTCCTTCTAGTAGAAACTAGAGAACAAGTGAAGGTTGGAGCCTTCTGTAGGTTGAAGCCTACGTACTAATAAACATATCGGCTAATACAAGAGCTAGGGGGGTTGTAGTTCCCTTCCACTAGAAGCTAAAGAATGAGAGAAGGTTGTAGCCTTCTACAGGTGGGTACCTGCGTACTGTTATGATTCTGCACTAGTACAATATTGTAAATAGATTAGTCTTTATATTAAAAGAAGATAGAGACAATAGTAGCAGGTGGTTTTTCTCCCACATTGGGTTTCCACCTTAAATCTTGGTGTTCATGTGTGTTGCTTATGTGTGATGGTTTATTTTGTTATTACTACACATGGTTACTGTTGAATGTTTAATAAAGTACCGATGCACTTATTAAATATTAACATATGATGAATTAAATAAATCAAAATTTCATCGGATATATGCTAGTTGCCTTAAGAATAGTTGTGTGCACACGTGAGTTCCCTTCACTGAAGTAACATATATAATTCTGATTATGAAATGGAAAAATTTATTGATTTGTAAATACTGATTCACCCCCCCTCTTAGTATTATTCCCAACATTAATTTCCTTTTCACCCCAGACATTTGACATCAACTGTTAATTTAATTAACGAGAGATTTGAACCCATACACAAATTAAAATACCTTGAAAATCTGTTGATAGTATATATATATATATACATATCTATAGATATAGATATTATTCATGATTTTTGGATATACCATTTCATACATTACCATCATTGCAATTCGTGAATAAGTAAAGTTATGCATTCTCAAACCCACACATGGTTTTATGAAACCATATATCATGCACTAAAAACCTTGTGCAACAACTCACCATTCACCATTCAACATTTATTCTAGCCACTTGTTCCCTATTCATAAAACCCACCATACCTTTACCACTTACTTTCACCTTTACCTTTACTATTTACTTTCACCTTTAATACAAAACATTTACCTTTACTATTTACTTTCACCTTGAATACAACACCTTTCCATATAAACATATTCACTAACCATCACCCAAAATTTTCCATTATATAAAATCCCCACTTACCATCTTCAATTATATATTTCTTACTTTAAAAAAAACCATTAACTAGAAAGTCATTTTTTAGCTTTTATGTAGATCTCTTTTTTTTGCTAAAGCAAGTGTCGATCCTTCTATTTCATTAAGCCGAAAAATAGTTTACAATATTTACAAACGTCCACCCGACGCTAAGGAATCAGAAAAAATTAGAACACTAGCCACCTAGGGAAAAACCTCTTAGCCTTACAAAGATAATCACCGAACCCAAGGAATATCAACCAAAATTACATCCCAGCCCTCGGAAAACCTGCTGAATCTCCTGCACCCCAGCCCCCGGACAATCCCCTTTAATCTAAGCCATCCATTTCTGAACTCAAACCAATGGCCGAGGAGGATATCGCTCAGCAAAGACAACCAATGTTTAACGGTCCTGCCCCACCAAGCTGCATGATCAAACTTGATTGTTGATCCACTCAATGAAATGCTACAGATGACATTAATATCGCACCGAATAATATAATCAGACATTAGTGTGCGATGAAGGGCAGTTTACGAATCCATCTCCCTGCCACGTGTAGGAGGCTGAATGGAATCGCTGCAAAATCGCTAAAACCATTTCCCACTTGAAAGCGGTGCGATCAGCCAAAAACTGCCTAGGAGGCAGTTTTACTTGCCGAAACCCAAAATTCTGAATAATTTGGCTTCCAGAAAAAACTGGATCCTTCCCTCGCATTTTATTCTTCCTTGCCTGAACCTGGAACCAAGTAAAGATAAGTGGCTCTCCACTGATCGAAGAACTGTGATGTTCGTTTCGCTCACCTCGATGAACCGAGATATCCTTCTCACTATCTCTGGGATTTTCAGTGGCAAGTCATGGTCTACCCCCCACCAAATAACAATTTACAAGATATTGATGATGCATACAGAGGACAAATCATTTCGAGCTAGCCTCCATGGCTTTGTATCTAAACACTTCCATATCTTCTTCCACTTGCTCGCAACGAAGGGCTCTAAATCTACTCGGATGAAACTCCTGCCACTCCATCGAAACCTTATCCTCTGTACAGCTGACACCCTAGTTGGCAAGAAGATCCTCCAGCTTATTTTCCTTTCTATGAACATGGTGGAAACTGACAGTGCGAAGGCCTTGGAGATGACCCTGAATTCTCTGGAAAACCCAGATTAATTTCCAATGTTTGGAGACTTTCTCCGGCGCTATTCCACTCTTTATTTTCTTCATTGAGTTAACGATTAACTCAGATTCTGCCTTTATCATCACATTGAAATAGTTATGTTGACTCAAAAAATCCAGGCATTGCTCCAAAGCCACTAGTTCAGCCATGTTGTTGGTGGCTTTTCATAGTTGGCAATGGAATATGAAGATAATACTTCCCTCTACATCCCTAAGGACTCCTCCATACCCAGCAGTTCCCAGGTTTCCTTTTGAAGCCCCATCAATGTTGTATTTCAAATAACCTTCTGGCAGAGGATGCCAAAAATCCTTCTCCATATCCATAGATATAACCTTCCTATCTAGGCCTTGAGGAGTGAGCCCCTGCAACCTCAACTCCCTGAGAATTTTTAAATCCACCTTTGAGGGAGGATTTTTAGGGTAGTTACAAATAGTGGTTCCCACTGTCTCCTTAAGCTATTTTAGGATTATCTCAAACAGGAGGTGTGGGGGATCCTTTTCATCATTAAATGTTCTTTTGTTCCTCTCCTTCCAAGCATTCCATATAATGAAGCTTGGTGTAAGGGCCCAAGCTAAGCTGAGAATTTCATAATCCAAAAATTTCTTCTCCAATTATTGAGGGTATTAATGATGCTCCTCTATCCCTATTGGATTGCTGAAAGATTGTGGCAAATATGTCCCATAACCAGGAGGTGAAAATGCAGCTGTTGAGTAAATGATCCATTGTTTCCTCTTGAGCCTCACAGAGCTGGCATCTTGAAGGCCCCAGTACACCCCTCTTCCTGGTGTTTTCCCAAGTCAGTATTTTCTTGTGGTATACAAACCACGTGAAGTGTTTGATTTTCATCCACCCTTGGTGCCTCCATAGGTTTTGCCAGATTTTGTCCAGAACTTGGGGATCCAACTCAAGGAGAATGCCTTTTGCTTCCTTAAGATTAAAGGTGCCCTCTTTGTTATTGCCCCATCTTATTTGGTCTTGCCCCCCTACAACTAAGATCTTCCTTTGTTCCACCATTTTCATGAGTGCCTCTACTTTTGTTTTTAAGGGATTGTTATTTCTTCAATCAATGTTTCTCTAGATTCTCCACTTTTCCATATGATGAGTCCAGAAGTCTTTTACCTTAATTAATCCTTGGAAATCTGTCTCATGCTTAAGGTCGAAGAAGTCTTCTTTTAACATAATTGGTTTTTGTTGCCACTTATCTTCCCAAGAAAGAGTAAGATCTCCTTCTCTGATTTCCCAGAAACTATTTTCTTGTACTAGGCTTCTATTCTCCCAGGCTTTGTTCCAAATGTATGAGCCCTTTATATTTCCTCACATTCTTATGAGGTCAGTGGTTTGCCAGGAGCTTGCATATTTTTCTTTCCATATATTTTCCCATTGAGTCTTTGGATTCTAAACCCAATGCCACCATAGTTTGGCCCCTAAAACTTTGCTGAGTATTTCCTGACCATCCAAGCCTAGCCCTCCATGTTTCTTGCGTCTACAAATTTTTTTCCCAAGACACTAAGGCCCATTTCTTCCTAGTCTTCTCCTTACTCCAAAGGAAGTTTCTTTGGATATTTCTGAATTGCTGTAGGACTCCTTTTGGAGCTAGGATGGCTAATAACATAAAAATATGGATTGCTTGTAGAACAACTTTTGTAAGTACCAACCTGCCAGCAAGATTTAAAGATCTGATGGTCCATTTACTGACTTTATCCTGCAACTTATTGATCAAGGGTTCCAAAATGCTTTTGAGCATCGGTTTAGCAGTTAGAGGAACTCCCAAATATTTTGAGGGAAGGGAATCCCTTTGCAAGCCTAGAATTCTGGAGATATTTTTCTGAATAGCAATATTGGTATTGAAGAAAAATATTTTTGATTTGGAGAGATTAGCTTCCATACCTAAAGCCAAGGCAAAGAGATTCTGTATTTTTTTGTAGGCTGAAGCTTCTTTGACTATGGGGATTGCTTGTAACATGGTATCATCTACAATTTTTTTATGAGTCAGGGCCTGACCATTCTCAGTTAGCTGCAGGCCCTTAATATTTCGTGTTACTTTAGCATGCTTTATTGACTGACCCAATCCTTCCATCATCAGGATGAAAAGAAAGGGAGACAGCAGGTCTCCCTGTCTGAAGCCTCTTGAAGGACTAAAAATCTCTGAGGGAGAGCCATTAACTAATATAGAAAAACTAGAGGAAGTCACCAGTTCCATTACCCATCTGGCCCAGTTGTGATAAAATCCAAAAGCAATAAGTATTTTTTTCATATAGGTCCAGTTTACCTTGTCATAAGCTTTAGCTATATCCAATTGCGTGATCATGCCCGCCTGCTTCTTTCTAGTTAATGAGTGAACCACCTCTTGAGCTTGAATGATGTTGTCAAGAATTTTTCTGCCTTCCACATAACCTGATTGTTCCCCTAAAACCAGAACAGGAAGTAAAGGTTTGAGTCTGTTAGCCACTACCTTGGATATTATCTTGTAGACCACATTGCATAGGGCTATGGGTCTATATTTCTCTGGTGCTTGAGCAATGTCTTGTTTGGGGATTAGGGAGATGAAGGAGGTATTGAGCGCTTTCAAAATGGTTATGTGCAACCTGGAGTACTCCACAACATGCAAAATATCTTGTTTAACAATATTCTAGCAAGATTTGAAAAAATCCACATTGAAACCATCCGGGCCTAGTGCTTTACCATTCTGCATATCTTTTAGGACTTCACTAACCTCCTCTTCCATTACTAGCCTATTAAGGTTGAAATTATCCTCTCTGGACACTAGTTTCAGTATATTACTAGTTACCTCCCTGATGAAGTGCTCTCTATCTGAATTGTTCTCCTGAGTTATACCTTGGAAGTGCTGGACTAACACAACTTCTATAGCTTCATGGGAGATTTGAAGCTCCCCCTCCTCATTCTTGAACGAAGAGATTCTTTTGTGAGTTCTGTTGGAAATGGTGGCTCTGTGAAAAAATTTAGTGTTACGCTCTCCTTCTTTGAGCCATTGAACTCTAGACTTTTGTCTCCAAAATATTTCCTCTTGTTTACATAGATTCTCCCAACCTTGATGATGTTTATCCACTTGATCACTTATGGCTTTATCAAAGCCTTCTGTGATTAAAGCTTGGTTGAGAACCTACATTTTGTTTTCAACAACTTTTTTCTCCACAAAAATATTGCCAAAATCCTTCTTGTTCCAATCTTTAAGCCAGAGCTTGATGTGCTTTAGTCTTTTGTGAAGTAGGAACATTCTTGTCCCCTGAATCTGCAAATATTTTGACCACCATTTTTCAATGTTGCTGATGAAGTCTGGGTGTGATAGCTAGATATTCTCAAATCTGAAAGGCTTGTTCCTAGGCATACCAATACCCTTAATCTCCAATTGAACCAGCCAGTGATCTGAGCCTCCAAAGGGAATAACTCTCGCTATTATTTCTTTATCTCTCAGCATAAGATCCTCAGAGATGATGAATATGTCTAATTTTGAGGCTACATGGGACTCTCCTCCTCTTTTATTATTCCAAGTAAAGAGGCCAGTATTCCTATTAGTGTCAACGAGATTCATATTGTCTGAAAAGGTTTGAAATGTTAAGAGTCTTTACTTAGAGCTCTGGTTCCCCCTTTTTTCTCTAAAAGAGATTTGATCATGTTGAAGTCACCTCCCATGATCCAGGGTATTTCTGCATGTCCATCCCTGAGATACACAAGGGAATCTAGAAGCCTGAGTTTGTCATCTATTCTCTGAGGGCCATAAAAGTTTGTGACCACAAAGGTATCCCTGTCTCCTACCAGTTGAATAACTATTGATGAATAATTCCTGGAAGCCTCGGCATCTAAAATGCTAATTTTTTGGGGGTTCCAAAGAGTGAGTATGCCCCCCGTTGTGTTCTTTGCTTTGACTTCAAGAAACTCAAATCTACTGAGCCATTTGCTATGAATTTGTCTTAATTTTTGAATGGAACATTTCGTTTCTTGGATGAAAATTACATCCAGCATTTCTTGTTTCATTCTATTACTAAGCATTCTCTGCTTTCTCTTACTCCCTAGACCTCTAATATTCCAAGATGTAAACTTCATTATTAAAGATTTGTAAAGGAGTAGCTGGCTAGATCTTTCATCTTACTTGAATCTATCATTATCTTTCCAAACTCCATCAAGAGTTCATTCTGCTTTTTCCTGCCTCTTTTCTTGCCTGGGTTTCTAGTGGCTAATCTCGGAGTCGTTTTCATCATTTTCACGCCTCCGTTGTCCTTCTTATCAATGATTTTTCCTCTTTCCAGTTCCTTAGCCTACGTTTTCCATAAAAACAACTGTTGTATTCTATTGAGCTCTTCTTGAGGTAACGAATCTACTCCTCCCATGGTTCCCTATATCAAGAACCCTTCCAGATCTAGGTTTTCCTTGTCAATAATTTCTTGTAGCTCATGGTCCTCCAGTTCCATCTCATTCTGGGTCATTTCCTGATCCATCTCCATTTCTGCATCACTCATTGTAGCTTCTTTCTGATAATCAAAGTCCAGTGTTTGTTCTCGGTTTTCTTCTTTCTCCTTTTCCACAGGCCTTCCTCCCATTGCTTGATCTTCTTTTGTGATCTTTTCCTCTTCCTCAAGCACTTGGAATTTGTTCTGACTGAACTGTTTTCCTTCATCCTGATGTTGTTTTGGTCCTCTTTTGCTGCCTTTTCCTCGATTCACCACTTTCTGAAAGCTATTTAATTCCTTCATTGTGTTAGTTTTGCTCTTATTTACTACTTTACTGAGTGGACAATCTCTGAAAGGTGTCCATGTTCATGACATCTACGACATCTAAACAGAATGTGCTCATAGTCTACTATTTGCACCCATTCTTCATCAAAAACTTCCAATATCACCTCATCCGATAGAGCTCCTGATAGATCCATTTCCACACATATTCTGGCAAAGGAAGTATACTTTCCCCTTCTTGTGGCTTCAGAAGCTTTGAAAAAATGAACTAATTTATTGCCAATGGCGGCTAACGATTCATTTTGTGAGTAATCAAAAGGTAGAGAATAGAGCCTTACCTAGACCGGTACTGAAGTAAAATTTTCCTGTTCTGGAACAAAATTCATCATCCATGGCTGCATGTAAAGTCCAGCTGCTACATAGAAGTAAGGCCCTCCGTCAAATACTCTGTCCTTGTCTTCAATATTCATGAACACCACAATAAAGAATCCCTTTGACCCAAGATGTAGGTCAATGCTCCCTTTAGGTTTCCAGTGGTATTTGATCCATGACTGTAAAGCTTTTTAAGTGGGCCATAATCCCATGAATTTATAAATGATGGCATATGTCCGCGTGTGATCCCTATGCACTTGCAGAGCTAGATCATTTAAAATAACTCTAGGTGTTATCTCTGCTTTGGGTTTGCAGGGTCCCTTTTGTTTTTTGTCTTTAGTTCCCTGTTTTTTGTCTTCAGTTCCCTGTTTTTTGTCTTCTACCTCCTTGTCTTTTGTGCCATTATTTTCCTTATTTATGGCTTCTCCCATCACCTCTTCCATGTTTCTTTTCCATTCCTCCAAAGTACCTCTAGCATTTTCTAGAGGTTTCTTGCCTCTGTTGGCTACGACCTCCTTATAGGAGGGAGTGGAGCTCCCTCCTATGTAGCCCTCCATATGGATCACCGACTGCAACTATATGAAACCATCACTGTTCGCCCTCGCTGTTCGCCCTCACTCCCCCTCCTACTAGTGCTATTTATGTATATCTCTTATTCATGTATTCCCCCTTCATTTAAATAGAATAAAGGTTTTATTTAACTTATCACATTCATTTAAATAATATAAAGATTTTAAGCTTTATCACCAGACTTAAGCCGCTCAATAACAAGTTTCATTTTTTTCAGATAGTCTTAGTCTTGGGTGAATGCCTTCAGTTTTATAACACACTCAAAATGCTCCATATTTTGTTTCAAGTTTCTCAAATGATATCTCACAGATGTCTCATCGTACTTCCCCACATACCAAATCTTCAACGCAGTTCTTCACACACAGATCCCCAGACTCTCGATGTCAGCTTCATTTCTTCTACGTTTGTCTTTTCTCTTATTTTAGACCACCTGCCACAGTCCACATGCATAGATAATCATTGCTAACACAACTTCATAACCATTAATATGCATTCAAATAGTCCTTCAATGCACTCAATTGATGGGACTTGCAGCTTCCAACATACTCCTACGCACTCCTTGTTCTACATAACAAGAACTCCAACTTCAATTTCTATGGAATAATATAACAATCCAATGCAAAATCATGCACAAAATTTGATCCAACTACCCCAAATTTTCCACAATAACTTATGTACAAATTCTTCACACATAGCAATCCTTATATGTCCAAGGTTTGGTACCAAAAATTGATGCAGGTACAAATAACATAGGATCAAATGCACACATAAAAATGAAAAAAAAAACACAATAGGTAGGCATATAAACTCAAAAATAATTAATTAATAAATAAAAATAATTACAAGAGAAATCATAGCCTATTCATGGCCTCCCATTCCTCACACTCACTCACACACTTCTACATCATACATGCCTCATGGCTCACCTCAATTTATACAATTAGATTAGAATCCAAGGTAGGTTCTACATCCGTAAACTAACTCCCAAAATATCTCTTTTGATCCCTAAAATCTCTCATCCAATCCCTTATCCATAGATAAGATCTAACTAATCCATAATCTTCTCAAACCTTCGACAATACTCTCAAATCTTCTCCTATTTATAAGAATTATAATTTTCTCCTAAAACTATTAGAAAAAATACATTAATTAATTAAATCCTAACTTTCAAAACTAACTCCTCTAATAAATAATTGACCTAGGTTAGATGCACCTGCATCAACTTAGTAACGAGAACTTGACCAATTGAGCTATCCCTTGGGGCTATTGAAAATTAGTATTTAATGTTAATTTGTTTTTTATATGTACATATTCAATCACGATTACATATATTTGAAGCATGTTGTTGTTGAGATGGCTCCTCTTGTGATGCAATTATGTCCATTTATTTGATATCCTTATACACTTTTTTGGACATTCCTACTGACATGTTTCACATATCAACGCATTGATCATTTGGGATTTTCATAAACTTCCTCAACAAAGTAATAAACTGTTTTTTATAATGATATATGAAAACTAAATATAAAAAGACTGATATTAATAAAGGAATGGTTTTTAGTAATATATACATATAATTGTAGAAATCATTTTATATTATTAGTAATATTACCTTTTGAATGTTTCTTTTTTGTTGTTGTATGTTTTTAGTATTACAAGTCTGACATGACTCATTTACCATTGCTTTGGAAATGCTTCTTGTAGTTTAGATATAATTTGGTTCTTAGAATCATTGGATTGATTTTTGTATTGTTAGTGGAAAGTAGGTATATAAGTTCATTCCACTAGATCCCTCATGTTTCTGTAACATCCCCCCCCCCTTTCATTAACTTCCATCACCACTCCAGATGAGCTAAGGACCAATTTGTCGTTATTTACATGTTCTATATTTTTTCCTTTCTTAGAAGGACATTGACCTTTTCCTTCGTTGTTTCTACCTCGAACATTAAATATATATGAATTAATATATTGTTTGAAACATGTTATCTAATATTCTTAACTATATTATTATTGAAAATAAAAATAAAAACTCATATTGAGTAGTATTTTTTCATTCACCTTATTCATAATTCTACAATTTTTCTATCAGGATTTTACGCTTTTTTGTAATTATATTAGAATATTCTTATCGAACTTGTTCATCTTATGGCTCGGCATGACACACACCAACCAATACATATTAGTTAAACTTACATATAACTCAAACATATTAAATTTGTAAATAATTTACAAAGAACTTTCCTTCTTATACTTTTTTGATGTGCTATCAGTGTGTCAATCAATATTTTTGGTACTTGAGACCTTCTAAGACATTTTTTGTCAATATAAAACTTGTTTTATTCAATATATAATTCATTAAATATATTTAACTATCTTGCATATTAAACCTATGTGATATTGTCTCGACATACTTCCTCTGGTTTAACCAAAGCATCCTTTTTTTCCTGATCTTGTTTAATTTCCATGCCCAAAATATATTTTGCAGCACCAAGATCCTTCATTTCGAATTTGGAGGGAAATTGGTTCTTAAAATCTTGGATAAGTTCTTTTTCATATCCAATCAAAAATATATCATCCACATACAATACCAAAAAAATAACACAGTCACCAATTAATTTAAAATACACATAATGATCCAATTTTCTTTCGGTGAAGCAAAGTCCCCGTATATATGTATCAAATTTCTGATACCACATCCTTCGTGATTGTTTTAACCCATACAAATACTTTTTAACCAACATACCATTTATTTCTTACCCTTCACCACAAAGCCTTCAGGTTGCTTCATGTAGATCTCTTCTTTTATATCCCCATGAAGAAATGTTGTCTTCACATCCATCTCTTCTACCTCAAAATCAAAAGCAAAAAAAACAAATAAAGTAATCTAATAGAAGCTAACTTGGAAACAAGAGAAAAATAATCACCAAAATCAATTCCTAAGACCTGGGAATAACCTTTTGCTACCAAACGAGATTTGTATTTCTCTACCTTTCCTTCTTCATTCATCTTATTCTTAAACACCCATTTGCTTCCAATGGGTTTCCTTCGAACTGACAACTCCACCAAATCCCAAGCCTCATTTTTGTCCAAAAATGTCATTTCATCAACCATGGCCTCTTTCCATAGTTTTCCATCCTTTGAATCTACTACCTCCCCGACTATTCTGGGATCATCATCAATAATAGATAAATCAAAATTTGAATAGAAAGCAAAAGGACTATACATTTATGCTTTCCTTCTCTCTCAAACTGATTTTCTTAAAACTAGATCTTTTGGCTCTTCCTCTTCTTATTCGTATTTTACTGTAGAGTTTGATTCTTCTCCTTTAGCTCAAACTCTATATTCTCAGGTTCCTTTAGTAGGAATTCATGTTTAATACCATCTTTCACCTCTCTAAACACCACATCTCAGCTATACACAACCTTCCTTTTTTTTTGGTTCCAAATCTTATAACCTTTTTGACAATCCTTATACCCAATAAAGATGCACCTTTTAGATTTACTATCCAACCTGGTTCTTTTATCCATTGGAACATGTACATATCCATCACAACCAAATACCCTTAGATGTGAAAGAGATGGTTTCTTACCAGTCCATACCTCATGTGGATTCTTATCCTCCAACACTAATGAAGGTGATCTATTAAACAAGTAACATGTAGTCTCCACTGCCTCTGCCTAGAATTCATGTCCTAATCTGGCACCACTAAGCATGCTTCTTTCCTTTTCTATGAATGCCCTATTCATTCTTTCTACAACTAAATTTTTCTTAGGTGTGTATGGAGTAGTATTTTTTCATGATATACCAAACTTCTTATAGAAATATCCACCATTATCTGTCCTCGACACCTTGATCTTCTTTTATGTATGATTTTCCACCAGAGCCTTAAATTCTTCAATCCTGTCAAAGACTTCAGATTTCTTCTTGAGGAAATATATCCATGTATTCCTGGACAAGTCATCTATAAATGATGCATAATACAAAGACTTACCTATTGATGGAACTTACATAGGTCCAAACACATTTTTTTGCAGAAGTTCTAATATCCCTTTCACCCTATTATCACCATAGGGGAAAATCACCCGATTCTGCTTCCCATATACACAATGTTCACAAAAATCAAAATCCAGAGAGAAATTAGATATACCTTCTACCATACCATTACCATGTAGTATTTGAAGGCCCTTCTCTCCAATTTGTCCAAGCCTTTGATGTCGTAGCATGGTCTTTTCTCCAGATACGACTAGGTTTTCTAGTCCACTTTCAAGAACCACAGAACTATTGTACCCATCAATAACAATGCTAACCAGAAGCTTGTATAGATTTCCAATCAAATCCCCTACATCAATACTAGTTCTCCCTTAACCATCTTGCAGGAATCTTTTGCAAAAAAAAAAATTACGTGTGCATCATCCATCTTGCCTACAAAAATTAGATTTATGACCAATGCAAGAATATGCAAAACACGAGGAAGTGTTCTAATATTTCCACCTTGCAACTTTAGATTTTATTTTCCACATACAATGATGCTAGCCTTCTTGTCATCTCCTAAGAATACATCACCACCATCACATTTCTCATGCTCACAGAACCACTACATATGGGGTGTGAAGTGAAAATATGCACTTGAGTCAATCAACCATGCCTCATGATCTACATGTGTGCTTGAAGGAGAAGCCAAGTACACATCCCCACCTTCACCTGAGATAGTTTTCACCTTTGCAGAAGGAGCATCATCAAATCCCTTTCCTTTCTCAAGAGCTTTAGATTTACAATCCTTTTTGTAGTGCCCTTCCTTTCCACATTTCAAGCACACCTTTACAAGTTTTCCTAGAGATTTAGATCTTCCTTCAGATTTAGATCTCCCACTCAAGGACTTATTTTTTTTTATGTTATGGGACCATGCTCGTACATACAAGGTATCTCCATTCCAGCTCTCCATATTTTTCCATCTCATATCCTTTGAAATCAAGGATGAAACTATTTTATCAAACTTCAAGGTAGTTATATTGCTATTTATTGCAACAACTAGACTATCCCATGAATCTAGTAGAGAACAAAGTAAATTCATGCACTTATCTTCATCTAAAACTTTTAATCAACATATAACAATTGGCTTACCATAATATTAAATGCATTCAGATTCTCTATTACCGAGTCTTCATCCTTCATATGTAGGTTATACAACATTTTCCGTAGGAACAATTTTTTCACTAGAGACATAGATTGGTACAAGTCCCTAACTTGACCCAAAAATCCTTCATCGTAGCTTCCGCTAATACATTCAACAATACTAAATCCAAGAGAAAAAATCGTATCATGCTCTTCAACTTCCGATATAACTTTACTGAACCTTCTACAAACAATCCTGCCAATGGTTGCCTAGATATGCAATAATCCACTTATCTTGATCCACCAATATATCCTCCATCTTGAGATTCCAAATCTCAAAACTCTGACCAATAAATTTCTCGATCTTTATCATTTCATTGTTCTCCATATTCTTTCACCACAAGAATCGATACAACTGATATGGCACTAAAAAGGGTATACCACAAGCTCCAGCTAAACCCCTCAGGATCAAAGGCATCCCCTTGAAGTCAAAACAACTTAGATACCAAATGTAGGTTTTAACCCTGTACAGAATTTACCCACAAATGAATTATTCAAATAGAAAAAATAAAAAATGGCGAGAACAAAAAACAAGTATAAGGAGATATTTTCCCCTAGATCCCAAAACTGGGACTAGCAAATTGACTTTTCGTTATATTCCTTTCAATGTTACAATACATATAGATATATTCCAAAGAATTCATAAACATCAATTCATTAACCCTAGATTAGAACATAATCATAGTTCCGTTGACCTGATCTACATAATACAATGGAAATAAAACCATGATGCCGAAAACCATGGGTTGTTCCGCCCACCATATCTGGTTTCGCCCCCCATCCTTGGGTCCGCCAAACTATTACTAGGTTCACATAAAATGAAAATTCTTGGGGTGTCACCCCTGACCCGTGTAGGGGGCTACCATCCCCCTACAAACCCCATGATTGTAGTTGTGGAATGAATATAACACATGCCCAACATTTTCCCACTTTTTTTTTTTCCATTCAGGGGGTCACAAGAGATCTTTGTCATTGTTCAAGCCCTACAATGCCCATAATTTCTCTACACATATAGCCTGCGTACAAATTACAAATTACTGAACACTAAATCTTTTAGTTAACTAAATCATTGTCGCATTGAATCAACCTCTTAATCAAGTACTAAACCATTCACAGATCATTTAACCATACCCAATCAAACTGTTGTATCATTATGCTAATCAATATTTTAATTCACAACAAAGTCTACTCAATCAATACTACTAGATATAGATCAACATTATCAAGACATCATTGACAGACAATAGAAAATAGAACAAGCATCTCAATAGTCAAGATCAAGAAACAACTTAAACCCTATTTTATATACATGAGATCCAAAAAATCTATCGGCATCATTATGTGACTACCATGCATAACACCCATGTCTACTATTCAATGCACTAATTAAATCATCAAAAAATATATACGCAACATTATGAACAATATCTACATATGTACACGACAGTAATGAATAAAACTCATGTACATATCTTAAATCATTGAATGAATCCTTCACTGCAAACACAATACATACTTCACATAACTTACTATCAAATCACAAATTACATTTAAATCACATCATCACTATAGCCATAGATCTATCATTGTTATCTACTTTATAAGAAAATAAATCAATAATATATTTCATCATGTCTTCAGATCTTCCAAATTTGATTCTTCTCCTTTCTCTCTATTTCACACATGTTTCAAACAAGATCTCATATGAATAAACCATTTACTTTCACATTTAGCACCTTGATATCCATCTCCTTTTACAGCTTTTTCCTTATCCAATAGCTTAGGTAAATCCCTTGGTAATGTCATTAGTATTCTTTGAATGGATCAAATAAATGTTTTTGCAACCATTACTATGGGCCAATACCATGTTAATGACCCATGGTATCCAGATTACCATGGTTCAAACTTTGTACACGATTTTCATTCACAAGACCTACATATGTATGAAACCCTTCATAGGATCCATGCATACGTTATCAATCTTCAAAATTTATCATCAATCTATAATATAAATACCATTTCTTTGTCCATATCTTCTGTAGCATTTGAAAAAATCTACATGAGTTCCACAATCATTAATTTTGACATCAAGTACATATTTATCAGGAAATTTGCCATTAAGGACAACACATTATCCATAATTCCAACACCCACATGGTTTATCATGGGTTTCCTTTAAGATTTCAAACAAATCCTCTTCTAGTACACACCTACCCATGATCAAATCAGGTCTGTTGTAGAATATTTCTCCTTGGATCTAGAAGTATGAAGCATTGTTTCTAATAATTCTCCACTTTTCCTTTGCAGAAAAGTGTGGTGATGTCTTTCCAGTAACCAAATAAATTTTTATGTCCACAAACCATGGTGAGTTAGTTCAAACAACAAATAAGTGATCATCAAGAAACAAGTCATCAACAAGAATTACTTGATTTGTATTATCAAGTCTAGAGATATAGTGAACTACAATATTAGAGTTACCAGGTCTATCGATAATAGTAATATTAAATTCTTGTAATAAAAGCAACCGTATAGTAACTCGACTGCTAGATAAAGGTTTATTCATTATATAATTTATAACATAGTGGTCATTATGAAACAATACTTCATACCCTGTTATCTATTGTCTAAATTTATTTATAGTGAAGACTACAACAAAAAATTCTTTTCCGTTACCTTGTAATCCAACTCAGTAGGTGACAAAATTTTACTAGAAAAATATATACCATAAGACAACTAATTTACATGCTACCCTAATGCTACGCCAATAAAATTTTCTCAGGCATCATAGGATATGTAAAATGGAAGGGACAAATTAGGTCCCCTGAAGATGCGTTCCTTAATAAATTTCTCCTTTATCCTCAAAAGTGCATTGGCAACATTAGTCCAGGAGAAGTAAGTGTCTTGAGCTAAAAAATGAAAAAGAGGAGAAACTATTCTAGAGAAATTCTTAATGAACCTCCATTAGGATCTCACACGGCCAAGAAAACTATTGGGCTAGGAAAAAGGTATGATTTGTCTTCGTAAATTTCTTTATTTAACATTCATCCTTATACGATTATCTTTGTTTATAGATTAAAATAAGGAAAATATTGGTTAAAGTTGGATGAAATCATTTGGTGAAAAAGTACGCAAATCTAGCACAAGAAACTAACTTTTTGCTATCTTTGTGTGCAGAAGATGCAGACTCGGCAAAATTCGTTCAGTTGACAAAGCAACACGAGGCCATAAAAGGGAAACTACAATGTCTTTGGTAGACAAGGAAGCGAGAGATCAACTTGAACAATGCTATTTTATCACATGATCAGATTATGTATTGTGTAATCCTCAGGATCCCTTGATCCTAAGGATTCACTTTTATCTAGTTACTGTTTGATGTTATATATAGGGCCGAATGCCAATTAGAGAGAGTTCAGACTTTGATAATCTGTAATTATTCTTTTTGAAACATAAAACATTGTTATCTCAGTGACATTGTAAGTTGTTACTTGCATTAATGAAATAAGGTTGCATTTGATACATATTTATATTCTGAGTTCTTATTAAGCAGACACTTCTGGTGACTCTGGGCCCGGTCATAAGAAGTTATACTACTTCCTTGTGTTATAATATTTCTATTTAGTATTTTCTATTTGATTAATGTTCAATCATTGGTTATTCCATTTATCGTAATATTGTGATATTGATTCATACTGTTGTTTAATTAGATTCAGAGTGAAGTTGTGTGACATAATTAAGCAATGCTTTGATTGGAATGAGTGAATTAGTACCAATAGTACATTGATGTTCATTTCAAGTGATGGTATCATAGATCCTAGAGATAATTCTAATAATTTCCATAGGTTGCAATATAGATCATTTGCTATTCATAAATCCTTTATTGTTGTATGCATGTTTGCTGTTCAATTACCATTTTCCATTCAATTACTGTTTGCTATTCAATTGAGATTGTTGTTTAATTTGGATTGCTATAGATTAACCATGTTGTTCAATAGTTATATTTTCTTTACTTGATTGAGTGAGTTAGCATTAAGTCTATTTGAACATTCCCAAGTGTGATTTTATTTGCATTTAGTTTCAATTGATTTCGGAACAAGTTGCATAGAATTACCAGAGTGTGTTAAGAGTATTTCTTCCATAGTTAGTTCTTTCTAAAATTGTGTGGAGTGAATTGAATAATTAACCATTAGTGATTGCAATGATTCATCATTAGATAACCTCTAGATTCACTTCATATACTGTGCTGACACTCTTGATATAAAAACACTTACCTCGGGTTTACAACTAATGTAGGGATTGCGATTGCCTGTAAAAAGAGATCTTAGTGAGCCAACATTTTGGCACCGTTGCCAGGGAGAGTGTTTCAAGTGATTTCTTTTATTTTTTATATGAAATAATTGGGATTTAAAAATGGAAGGTAAGAACCTACGTACCTAGCAAGTAAAGTGCTTGCTTACCATCTCGCATTTTAGCAAAATCTTAGAGGTTAAATAGGAATTTTTTTTATGAATGACTAGGAATAGAAAAATAGAAAAAGAGAAGAACCCTCCACCAAAACCCACAAAACCCAAAGGATCGGTGAACCTTGGGAGAACTATCTTTATAGACAAAATCATGAGAAGAGTAGAGTTTCAAGCGTCAGTAGGATTCCAGGCTATACCTGGAAAAAGTTCTATTGTTATCCCTCAAGCAGCAAGATCACCATCTACAGCTTACACTGAGATTCAAAGCCAAGTAGGAGGATCAAAACGGAGTCTTCAAGCTACAATAATTTTACATTCTAATACTTTACAAGAGGGAAAATATTGTAACTTAAGAGAAGGAAAAGGAGAAACTAGTGGGACTGCTAAGGTAGAACCACAACTGTCTGAACAAGGATCTCCTGAGATCCTAGACTTAGGTAGTGCTGCAAAGCGAGCTCGAGTTTCTAATTCTCCTCTTACTTAAGAAGAAGCCCTTGAAGTCCCTAAATATTATTGGCACATCTTTGACCAAATGGAAGATCAACCACCTCAAGGTCAAACCTCGACATTAGATTACCCCATAGTCGACCAAGTGGCCAATGACCCCATGAAAGCTATTCCTCTACAAAGCATCCAAACATTCCATGGGATCATCACAGAGGATCCTCATGCTTTCCTATTTGAGTTTGATGTCTTCTGTAGAGGGTATGACTATACCACCGACCCCCAAAAGCTAAAACTATTCCCTTCTGTTATCACTATTAAAAAAAATTGGACAACTTGTATGGTTTCAAAGTTGTAAGTCAGTCTTGGTCAAGTCATTTCTGTTGTTTTGTTTAGGGAGTCTAAAACATAGGATAGAGTCTTGTTCCCATTGTTAAATAAGGTCAACAATCTTGTTTTAACTATCGTTAGTCCCACATTGGTTCATAGGTGTCATGTGTTAAGACTGTCTTAAAGTTGGCATGCGCTACGAAATCAACTAGGAGTTTTCATAGGGCAAACTCATAAAAATACAATATGTGCACTATGAAAACATGGATTCGTAACTAGGAGATTTCATAGCGCAAAACCCAAAATTTGCATTGGCTGCGCTACGAAATCGGGATTCGTGCCAGATATTGTCTAGCTGTCTTTTCCATCAAAATCCGTTAATGTTTCATCACCATTTGTTAGTCCTTGAACCATGCCTATCACATGTAGCCATTCATTCTCATCATTAGATTCGTTAGATGTCTTGTACGCATTCTCTCAAATTTCGAAAAAAATTAAGGTGAGGTGAGTTAGTCTTGGTTTTTCCCATGTTCCTTTCATGCATAAGAAGACAATTGGCAAGGTTAAGGACAACACTCATCAAAACTTTTTGAAAGCTCAAGAAAGGCAGTTCTCAGTTTCAAATTCAAGCGAGGCAGTGTTCAAACCAATACAGTGCAGGTTTATCTTCAAGTTTCTTTGCAGGGATTCCATAGAGATGTTTGAAGAAAGGAAAAATCATAGATTAGGTGTGTGTCTTAAAGTTGAGCCTGAAGGTTTAGATGTGCTAATGAGAAGTAGAAAGGTTGAACATGCATTCAAATAGGTGGGATGTTGGAGATTCTGTGAAAAAATTCAAGGTGGTCATGTTCAAGTAACCAAAGATTTTTCTTTTAATTTTGCTGGTTTGAATTCAAGAGTTGGAGCGCTAGAAATCCCAATTTCTCCTAAGGTCATATCTGCAGTCATCGAGATAACAAGAGGCCAGGAAAGATGGTTCAAGAACTTTAAATTTGAAATGGCACCCTGCCAAGAATTTTTGAAGTCATAATTCATAGGCTCGGACTTAACCAAATCAGTGCCCAGAAGCTATGTAAAGGAATCATATTCCAATTTGCTGACATGCATCCAAAGATATTTTACCTATGGGAGAAGATATCATAAGGTGTACTCTTACCATTTTAAGCTCCTCTTACATTTCACTAGAAATATATCTTTTGATTTACCTTTTTATCTATTTCGTATCTTAGGAAAAATGTCTGTTAAGGTTCAATTGAAGAAAGAAGCTTGTGAAACCTCCTTATTCCATCATGGGTTGCTCAAGTTGATTGTTTTACATGAGCTTCAGAAGATTGGAAGAGAATGGTCTGCTTTCTTGTTTATGATAGGCTTTAAAACTGAAACAGGACTTAGCCCTAAGGCTAAGGAGATTTCTTCACCAGCAGTAAGTCATCAGGAGGAAACAAGATCAAGAAGATTTGTGAAATTGAAAGCCAGAAAGTAGGTGAAGGAGCCTATGACACCACTAGTAGTTCAAGACACACCCCAACAGTCACAGAGAAAGAAGGTTCAGATCAATGAGGTGGTACAAGAGCAGTCTGTTGATAAAATTGTCCAAAGAAGAGTAACAAGAAGTCAACTAGCCAAGGAAAAGGGGAAGACTATGATTGCTGATGAAAGCCCAACCTCAAAGGGAAATTTGAACAATCTCCTCCAGGCCATCAACATAGAAGAGAATCCTTTGGTTCAATCAAAGCTACTTGAAGCCAGCAAGAACAAAACCAAAAGAGTTAAATCTTCCAAAAAACTTTAATTTGATGACTAGGTCTCAGAGTTTGTGTTCAAGCCAAGAAGACCAGTGACAAGGCATTCAAGAAGGATACAAGAGGCACAGCCGAAAGCAAGTGAGATAGGGGAGGTAGCAGAATTACATAAAGAACCTGTGGTTCTATCAGAAACATCATCACAAATGCACAAAGATGATAGAGGTAAGATAGTTATCACTCCTAAGGAAGAATGTAGCTTCGAGGAGCTTAAGAAGAAATTGAAGCTTGCTAATCTTGAGATTGCCAAACTTAGAAAAAAATCAAGGAAACATGCAGTTAAGGAAGCCAATTTCAACAGAATGGAGGATCTGTGGGAAGATAAAAAAGCTTCAATACCTGAAGTAGTTAGCTGTCATGCTCAATATTTCACTTGGACGGTCCCTGGAATAAAAGAGGAAAGATATATTAGAAGGGTCAATGAAAAATTAAGAACTAGTATCTGAATGACGAAAATACAGATTTGAAGATTTGAAGATTCAACTGAATGAACCAGAAGAACAGGCTCAACATAAATGAACCTGACAGTAAGTGAAGAAATTTTGACGCAATTTTGATACGAAACTTACTTTTTGAAGATTGAAGATTATTTTTGGATGGATAATGTCAGTTTTGGTTGGCTAATTAGCATATGGAGAAGCCATTAAAAGTCCAAAGAATGACAAAAAACTGTGTTTTTGACTCACACAGCAGTTTCATAGCACACTACGAAACTATTTAAAATGACATATAATGCACAGTAGTTTCATAGCGTGCTATGAAACTACTGAAGCTGCCAGTTTTGATTTTTGAATCAATTTTGAAATGAAAAGGGGGAACAATTATGAAATAATTTTCTTGTAGAAGACACAAAAGGGCCACCTCAGAAGTTTTGAATACTAAGCAAAGGAAAATTCAAATAATGAGAGGCATTTAATATCTCCAAACTCTCCGCCACGAAAATAGCAGTCATTTCATAGCTTAGAAAGTTGTCGTGCTTCAACCAGATTCTAAGGGGTTTTGTTGTAGCACAAGTATATGAGTAGGACCTTTGGACTAATTCAAGGCATCACATGTTATTAAAAGGGATAAAATGGTTAGCAGAATTCGAGGAACCACTTTGAAGACCAAAGTAGAAAAAACAGGGGCAATTTTCCTAGTATCCAGGGATAGTTAAAGGACGAGCAATCAAAGGCCAACATGAAGTCTAAAGTCATCACTCAAGCCAAAGATGAAGAGGGATAGATGTCAAAGAATGATTTTGTTTTCATAACTAAGGTTGTTGCCAGCATAGATAAGGAGTTACACTCCTAGTCAAATTAGGTCTCTAAGACTGCTAGTTTACAATCAGTTGTAATTAATAATTGGTTTTAAGTTAAATAGGTGTCAGGTCTACAAAAATTAGAATTCCCCTCTTGCTGGAGGAAGGAATTCAAGATTGTAAGGAAACTCTTTATATGACAAGAGATGTAATGCAGCAGGGGTTAGAAATTTTCAGAGAAAAAACTCATATTGTGTAATTGTAGAAGATAATGTTTTTGTGAATACAGACTTTGGCTTTACTTCTCAAGATTCAAAAAGAGTTCAATGGTGGCTTGTTCTATGTTTGTCCTCATTTCCTTATTTTAAGTAGTATGAATGTATGATACTTAGAACTCATCAGCAATGCTCTAACTTCCTTCATGCATTTGTAGACTGTGTTTCCTACATGTATCTATGTGTTAACTGATATATTGAACTTTTGATGCCCTGACTTCCATGTTCAGCTAATATTGTTGTCATACTAAGCATTTTCTGACTCCATAAGCCCAATGGATGTTTATTGGCTATGTTTCAACCATTTACACTCCTTCATTTGTTTCATAGAGTTAGCCATGTAATCCATTATCAAAATCTTTAACCAAGTGAGAGAGCCCTCTCAGGTTGAGGAGGCTAAGCCTCAGCCAAAAGTTGGTTTGAGATAGTTACTCAAGGTCTACCTGATCAGCAGGCTATCAGGGTTAGGTTTTGTGATAACACCTTCCACTCTTAAAGGAGAATCCTTAAGATGGTTTATGGGTTTAGGTGGGCAAACTATTAATTCTTGGGATGAAATGAAAACCTCCTTCCTCAAAAGATACCAGGACTTTTGTAAAACTAGGGAACTAAAAGATGAGATTTTAAAGATGATTGCAAAATATAATGAAACACTGGAAGAATATGTAGAACAATTTAATTATAATTTGCATAGGTCTCCACACATTACCCTGCTAAAAGAAGTCCTAAGAGCTATCTGAATTAAAGGAATAAAAGAGGAATGGGTAGAAACTCTAAAATTAATAGGAAAAGGAGATATTTCTCAAGAAGATTATGATGAAATTATTCGTTTTTGTATTAGATGTTCACAAGGAAGCACACGGATAGGAGCAGGAATATGAGATCCCACGAGTAGAGGAAGAAAACCACACAGTGGAGGCATAACACAGATGGAGATCGGAAATCTCCCTGAAGATTTTAAGACAGACATCTTGGGCACTCTTACAACATAGCTGGGTGTCCTACAGGCTAAACAAAAACATGCCTTAGCAGAACAAAATTTGTTCATCTTCTGCCCACGTTGTCAAAAGAAGCACAGCCAACGGGAATTCCCATTAGACATGGTGCAGACGTGCATTATCTGTATTAAATATCACGACACTGAACAATGTCCAACATTACCAGGGTTGAAAGCAGTATTCAAATAAGCAAAGGAAGAAGCAAAACTGGTATATCTGATGAACCAGTGTTGACAATGGCAAGCTAAACGTATAGGTATGTCACAGGACACACCCCAATTCTTTCCTTCCTCATAGTTTAATAAATAACATAACCTTAGGGTAGCCTAGCAAGGCTAATCATCCTACCCAAATTGGCAAATCTCACCATTCCCTATGACATCCTGGAAAACACAATATTTTTTGGGAAATGGCTGGCCAAATTCTCCTTTTACTCTTGTTTGGCAAGGTAATCCCTATCAATCCCAATGGCCTACCTCCACCGCTCAAAATCCAAATTGGTCTACAAATTAGCAGTGACCTCTAGGGATATCCAATGTACCTATGGGGATAGGCCCTCAACCTCAACTCCCACTGTCAGCTCCGTATACATTACAGTAGAATTCTCAACCTCTTCTGTGTCTACAGTTTCCAACTCAATCGAACCCAAATCCTAATAACAGATTGGTCTAGTTGGTAGAGATTACTGAAAACCTAGAGTATGAGATTGAGCAAAAATAATGTAATTAGCTCAGATTGAGGTCAAGGCGTATCATCACCCCTGAGGAAAATAGGGACCAACCTTCAATTGAAAGTGTAACTCCACTTGTACATAATCAACTACCAATAAATAATACTGAATCAAAGCAAGCAGAAGAGACAGATCGGCATGATGACCATGAAAAACTTATATTCACTTCTCCTCCGTTCCCTAAAAGAGTAACGATACTGAAACCTATCACCTACCCTGATTTCGATCTTGTAGGTGAACTAAAAAAATTGTGGATTAAGATCCCTCCTCCAGGCTATTCAAGACATTCCCATCTATGCCAAAACAATCAAATAACTTTGTGTAAGGAAGCCTGTGAGGAAGGTAAAAACCTCACCCACTATCCATGTTGTAGGAACCTTATCCGATTTACTCTTGGGAGAGGAAAATCCAATAAAGTATGAAGATCTTGGAAAACCCATAGTGACAATTCAGATATATGAATGCTCTTTTCCAAATACACTAGTTGATCTAGGAGTTGCCATTAATATCTTAACAATCGAAACTTGTCAAGCACTTGGTATTACATCCTTGGAACCAACCACCACCTTATTAGTACTTGTTGATCGATCGGTGGTGAGACCAAAAGGGACTTTACAAGATATCACAATTTCTGTTGACTCATGGGAATATCCAGTAGATTTTCTGGTTTTAAACCCAAGGATTTGGTTGGATGGAAATCCTCTGATTCTAGGCCGACCTTGGCTGGCAACATCTGATGCATATATTGGTTGCCGAGAAGGCAACATAACTATTACAAAGGGGGATGCTATAAAAAATATTCTGTTATATCCTTTTTCCAATCCAAATTTTCCCATTGTAAAAATATGTAAGGAGTGACCAGCGTACCTGGAAGAGAGCATTCATTCACCACTCATAGTAGTAGAGGCACTAGAATTTAAAGATAAAACTGAGAATGATGTTATCAACAATTTTATAAATCAGCCAATGTGAGCAATGTACAATGTCAGATGTTGAAAGTAATCCTTGATAACGAGGCCATGGAAGATCCTCTGAAGGATACATACAACCAACATATTCAGACAATTGTTGTTCATAACAACAAACCCGTTGAGATCGAGCCAGGAAAAGTTCTAAATATTAATGATAGTCTGGATAGTGAACAAGATTAGAAGCTTATCTAGGTCTTATAGAGAAATAAAGGGTATTTTTCTTGGGATTATCCTGAAATGAAAGGGATATAGCCATAGCTATGTACACACCACATCTATACAGAGAAGGATGCTCAACCCATCCGACAGCCTCAATGTAGGTTGAACCCACACCTCAAAGACATTGTGAAAGAGGAATTGTAGAAGCTGCTAGATGTAAACATTATTTATCCTATCTCGGATAGTAAATGGGTCTCTCCATTGGTGGTCATCCCTACGAAAAATGGGAAGTGGCGTATTTGTGTAGATTATCGGGAGTTGAACAAGGCAACACAGAAAGATCACTTCCCCCTCCCATTCACTGATCAAGTCCTCGATACGTTGGTAGGGAAGCAATTCTTCTCCTTTTTAGATGGTTTCAATGGCTACAATCAAATTCAAATTGCCCCTGAAGACTAGGATAAAACAACCTTCACTTGTCCCTGGGGCACATTCGCATACAGGGTATTGCCATTTGGCTTGTGTAATGCCCCAGCCATGTTCCAGAGAGCTATACTCAGCATCTTTGCTAATCTAATAAATGAAGGACTTGAGGTATATATGGATGACTTTACTCCATATGGGGATGACTTCAATCAAGCATTACAAATGCTATAAAAGGTCGCAGAACAATGCATTGCTACCAGGTTATGTTTAAGCAATGTCAAGTGTCACATGATGATGAATAAGGGCATGATCCCGGGACATTATATCTCTGTAGCAGAAATACAGGTAGATCCAACAAAAATACAAGTAATTCTTTTACTGCCTACCCCCTGCACTCAAACAGAGGTACGTAGCTTCTTGGGATATGTAGGTTATTATCGTAGGTTTATTAAAAAAAATTCACATATTGCTGCACCCTTATATGCTCTAACTGGAAATGTTGATTTCAGTTGGTCTGACAAGTGTGACATAGCCTTTGCAGGTTTAAAGAAACTAGTCTCGACAGCACCGGTATTACGTGGACCAAACTGGGAGCTTCCTTTCCACATATCCACAGATGCATCAAATGTAGCTATAGGCATTGTCCTCGGCCAGGAGGAGGACAAGAAACCTTATGCTATATATTATATTAGAAAAAATCTCACTTCTGCATAATTTAATTATACAGTGACAGAAAAAGAATTCTTAGCTGTTATTTATGCAATAAACAAATTTAGACACTATATAATCAGCTACCAATTATTTTTGTACACTAATCACTCTCCCATTTGATATATAGCTAATAAACCTATCACGAATGGTCGAGTAAGACAATGGCTATTGGTTTTGCAGGAGTTTGCCATTACTATTAAAGATCACTCGGTGAAGGAAAACCTAGTTGCTAATTTTCTATCTCGAATCCCGAAGGTGAATGATCCACTGGCAGTAGATGACCAATTTCTACATGAACAACTATTTGTTGTGGAAAACAAAACACCATGGTATGTAGATGTAGCAAATTATTTGGCAATAAAGAAGCTACCTAAACATTTGATGATAAGAGAAAGAAAAGTGATCGTTCAGCACAACACCGAGTTCTTTGGGATATGTAGATATATTTTTCATATAGGGGTTGACATGTGTATACACAGATGTATCCATGAGGATTAGATCCATGACGAGCCCTGTGGGGGAAATTTCGCAGATTCAAGGATAGGACATAAGGTATTACATATGGGTTATTATTGGCCCACTATTTTTAAGGATGCTAAGAAATATGCCCAAGCCTGTGATAGCTGCCAAAGGATGGGCCAGCCTGGACAATATGATGAAATTCCATTATAGCCCCAATTAGTCATAGATCCCTTTGAGCGTTGGGCATTGGACTTCGTGGGTCCATTCCATCTGTCATCCAATCAAAAGGCCTACATACTGGTAGCCACATATTATGTGACAAAATGGGTGGAAATAGTAGATTTACTAAGAGCCACAGAGGAAGCAGTGATTAACTTCCTTTTTGGGCTATTTGTGTGGTTTTTATTACCGCAAGAAGTGATAAAAAATGGGGGGAAGAAATTCATAGGGCATAATATTACTGCCACTCTCAGAAACCATCATATTATGCACATGATCACTTCTCCATATCACCCACAGGAAAACGGGCAAGTCGAAAGCACCAGTAAGGTTATATAAGTGATTTTGACCAAGACAATCCCAACACACCGGCGAGATTAGGCTGCTAGAGTGCCAATATGCCAGTGGCCTTGTGGGCCTATCATACAACTTGGAGGAATACAACTGGATACTCTCCATACCAGCTTGTGTTCAGCAAAGAACCAATTTTTCCAATTGAATTCGAAATAAAGACTCTAAGAACAGCTTAGGAAGTGGGGCTAGATTTAACAGAAGCTCAAACCAAGCGACTTTAGCAGATCAATGAACTAGATGAGGCTCAACTACTTGCTTTACAATGGAATACAATAATTTAGCAGCAAAGGGAAAAATGGCACGACAACCTTATCAAGAAGAAAACATTTCAAAAAGGAGATTTGGCACTCCTGTATGATTCTAGATTCCAGGATTTCTCGTGTAAGTTGCAAATAAGATGGCTCAGCCCTTACGAGATTCAAGAAGTGCATGATAATGGTACTCTTACCTTGACTACGACCGATGGATACAACCATTCTTTTAAGGTAAACGAGCACCGAGTGTGCCTTTATCATCAACCGCCTATTGAGGAGTCTTTCTGCGAGCAGGTACGCAAGGACCCCTCCATGAAAATTGTAGCTATAGGGAATGAGGACCTAGCAACTTTTCCTTCAAAAAATTGAAATTGCTTTAGAAATTGTAAATAATGTAGATATCCTTTTTATCTAAGATTAGGCATTTCCATGTAAATATGATTTTTTTTTAGGGAAGTTTCACAAAGTTTGGAAGTTTTTTGTTGTTCAAACAATTGAATGGCTGCCATTCAATTGATTGAACAACACATTTTCCTCTTCTTTTTTTTCGTTGTTCAAACAATTGAACACCTGCCGTTCAATTGATTGAACAACACATTTTGTTTTTATCTTATTTCGCTATTCAAACAATTGAACAACTGTCGTTCAATTGATTGAACAACATAATTTGTTTTCATTTGATTTCATTGTTCAAACAATTGAACACCTGCCATTCAACTGATTGAACAACACTTCTTGTTTTTGTTGATTTCTCTGTCCAAACAATAGAATGCATGCCATTCAATTGATTTAACAACACTTGTCATTTCTCTTGACTTTTTCGTACAAACGATTGAATGATTGTCGTTCAATCGATTGAAAAACACATTTCATTTTTATTTGATTCCGTTGTTCAAACAATTGAATGACTGTCGTTCAATTGATTGAACAACACATTTTGTTTCTTTTTAATTTCGTTGTTCAAACAATTGAATGCCTGTCATTCAATTGATTGGACAACTCTTCCTATTTTTGTTGATTTTGTTTTCCGAACAATTGAACGCTTGTCATTCAATTGATTGAACAACACTTTTTGTTTCTCTTGATTTCACTGTGAAAATGATTGAATGAATGTTGTTCAATTGATTGAACATCACTTTTCATTTTCTATTTGATTTCTCCATTCAAACGATTGAATGATTGTCATTCAATCGATTGAACAACAACTTAAAAATGTCAAAAGAACAAGGGGTCTCATCACGAGCCAACCTGATCACTTTGTTACACCCTAGTGAATGGCACTATGGTTATCTAGTCACCATGCCAACATAGTGGTCTCTTTATGACAATAAAATAAGAATTAATTGTCAAGAGGACTCTATCTCATTTGGAGGGGTTAAAAAGAAACCCTGTTGAGGCTATGAACGCCTGTTGGATGCAGCAGATTTGCTTGTGGTATTGGAGTATCACCTTATATTGCCATATGTCCTTTAGCTCTTATTACCTATGGATTTGTTTGTAAAGAGAATTTCGATTTGAGTAGCACTCTTACAAGCCGAATAACATGGTGACTTATATCTATATTCATAATATTCCATATGTCGAATCATTAAATGGCATTCATTAAACACATATTGGCGATTATGCTCATGTGATTAATACTGCTCATGGTGAAGATCTTTGACATAATGAATTAAAATTGTTGTTTTTATTTGATTCGGCCAATTCACATCCGACGATGAATATTTCTTTAATTGCTTTACTGATTTGTGTGCTATGTTTTTTGAGATTGGTTGCCGGCATTTATTTAACATCAATGTATTTGCTTTCTTTTCACATGCTAAAAGGATGTTGATGCCCTTTTCTCGCCACAAGGGGGATGGCCTGCATATGTATGGTACGTGTCACAGTTATGGATAATTGTGTGACAATCATTCAGATTAACTCCAGAGTACGAACCGCATGATGAGTATGAATGTGTAATAATTAGCAAGAATTTTCGATTGGATGAAGAATTGCAACCATTATGGTAGGCATGCAAACTTATGATCCTATGTTAAGTACAGCTGACAGGACAAATGACTTAACTAAATATGATAATAATCTTGCAAACATCTTCATTTCTCTGTTAATTGTTGTAACATACTCCGCTGTTGTTCTGAATTACAAAAGTAAAACACAATTGCATATAGGTGAACCAGCCACAAGTGCAATAGCCATCGACGAAAGAGTTATCCGGAGTGAACCTCCAGTGCTAATGGTATCAGATCAAGCTCAAGAAATCCTTGAATGCATTGGCTAGCTGCAATATTTAAACAAATTGCAGGGATTTCATGAGGAGCTAATGCTGGAGTTTTTATAGAATCTGCATAACAGTAGCAGAGTGGTAAAAGGTAGAAGTATGATAGTTTCTAAAGCTATCCTAGCCTAAGTCACTTGGTTTTTAGCAAAGGGAGTGAAATGGATAGATAAACACATTGTTTTATAAAGTACAATTGAAGTATTCCAGGATTCAGGTGAGTGGCTGGTATGAACAACAAAAGGAATTAATCCTTCGGCGTTACAGTAGTCGTGGCAAGAGTTGGCGGTCATCGTCCAAAGATACATTACCTGTGATGCTTGAAAGGATGTGGTAAAGCCCCAACAACTGGACTTCTAGCCATTTTAAAACAAATGATTTCAGTTAATTTGTCATTTCATCTGAATTCCCTATTACATGATGTCGTCCGATGAGTCAAGGCAGCTAAAGACCCACAAAGTGTAGTCAGTCATCATGGGTTTATTAAATTAATTATCACAAATAGATTGTCCCAACAACAATTAACATGGGATAGTATCATAAATCCTACTTTGGCTCCACCCTCGGAAAATGCAGTAATAGATCAACAAGGGCTAAGAACCCCAGGCCCGAGAAGGACACTAAAGAGAAATAATTCCACTGTGCCCTTGAAAGCAATAAAGCGTAGGTGCTCTGTGCGAGTGAAAGCCCAGTGACGCAATCCAATTCAAGAAGATGAGGCCAGACCATCCCGTACACCACCTCCTAGTCTACAGAATCCCCCTTTGCAAGACTATGAGGAGGAAGTGGCCAGGGTATTGGAAAACATGGGAATGTTTACCGAGGATAGAGAACATCCAGGGAGCATTGAAGAGTAGAATTGTACCCCGAACCAGTCTACCCTTGCTGACAGCGCTGGTCATCAGCAAACCCTGCCATTCAATGATGCCATGGAGGAACAGAGGGAATCAATTCCTTTTATGGAAACACCCCTCGAAACTGAGGTACATGAAGGGGAATCTATCAGAGAATAAACTCACATAATAGGTACCAGTCTAGTGGGCCCCCAGCTGAAGGAAACCCTAAAGATGAAACCCTGGGAGATGCCAATCAACTAGGTAATACTCCCTTTTCTAAGTCCCTTGAGAACAAGGCCTACCCAGAAGAAGACCTAGAGAACGATAATTGTTCAAGATACACCATTGCATTAGGGTCTTCTGAAAATAAATACACAATAACAAGGAGCTCGAAGGTGAAACTCCACCAGGAGACACAATTCCAATTGGAACCATTGCTAATGCTGATATAGTACCACCTATACAGGAACCAGAGGATAACACAGCTAACCTACCATCAGATGGAGGTCCTAGAGTAAAGAATTCCTATAGAGATAGGCTCAGAAAAATTCTTAAGAAGTATAGAAGACAAAAGCAAGTAATCATACAGCCGAAACATTGGTTAAAAGAGGCAACTAGAACTAGGAAATTGAAAGTAGAAATGGAAACCACAGAAACACAGATAGAACCATGTTCTGGAAAGGATGTTGAGACTCAAATAGAGTTTCTTGTGGTCTATCCAAAAGAAACTCAGACTGAGCCATGTCTGGTAGAAGACACTGAAATGAAAACTGAGGACCCCTATGTCTTTTCGCAAGAGACCCAAATGGACCACCCCACTATGGATATTGCTGTCCAAACAGATGTTGAAGAAGATGTTTGAATTGATTGCATAATTCAAGAGGTAGTTGAAGCTACTATGCAGAGCAATCCTATGGAAACCAAGGATGGAGAAGCCCAAATAGATGAGACACCTGCTTACACTCCCTTGGTAAGAGAGGCCATCATTAGAAGGTTGCAGAATGAGCTACTGACGGTTCAACAGGAACTGGCTCAGCACAAAGAAAAGGTGGTCCCCCTACATGAACATCAAGGGTTGAGAAAGAAGTTTGAAGCACTTACCATGACTAAAGACGAGACCTTTGCTTAGTATAAGGCTGAGAAAAAGAAGGTTGAAAGGTTAAAGAGTAAATTTCAAAAGGCTAGAGAGAAAATGGAGACAGTCTTCTCTCTTTATTCAGATACCCTATCATGCCGAGCCCATGCTAGAAATTATTCCTTATTACTCATGGAAGGATTCCTCCTGCTAAAAGTCAAAGCCACTAAGGCTAGAAAACTGGCAGAGATCAAAACTACCCTAGACTTTATCAAATGCTTCAGAGAGCACGATGAGAAGGTTCAACGCCTCCGCTATGAAATTTATATGCACAATTTGTTTTTAGAAGATGACAGGGACAACCACACTAGCCCCTTTATAGGAGATGTCCAATTTGAGGCATTCCTCTCATTTACTACCAACCAACTCAAGTGGGCCAAGGCTCACAATATTTCAGAAAATGTGAGTATGGCATTGACTTATGGGTTAGAGGGAAGCCTACATAGCCATTACACCTATCTGTCAGGCATAAACAGTTTATGAAGCAAGCCGGTGTTGTAGGCAAATTGTGGCCACTCCATACCGATATCATTCAGGCCGAAAAGGAATATTTCCAAGACATTAAGGAAGAAGCCTTGTCTACATCAAGATATAGGTTGGAAGTATCCAACAACATTGTGAGGAACCGAGAGCCATTTAGATATCGGAACTTCAAAGTAGCCTCCTCTCGTTTCTATAAATACAGTAATATGATTTTAATGATGGGGCCTGATTGGATAGGATGTCGTTACAGATCCCCAATCATATGGTATCCTCCTTATCAATATGTAGTGATTATAACTTGAAGGATCAAGAGGTAACCCAAGCTTTCGCTTTCCTTAAGCAGAAAAATGGTTTTAGGAGTTACAAGGAGGAGGTATATCCTTCTTATTCCCTAACTCAATTGCATCTGAACTACTCACTTGCACGTGGACATGCAACAAGGTAAGCTGGGGAGTATGTTGGGTAAGGAAAAAGGTATGATTTCTCTTCATAAATTGTTTTATTTAACATTCATCCTTATACAATTATCTCTGTTTATAGATTAAAATAAGGAAAATATCGGCTAAAGTTGGATGAAAGAATTTGGTGACAAAACAAGAAAATATAGCATAAGAAACCAATTTTTTTCTATCTTTATGTGCAGAAGATGTGGACTAGGCAAAATTCGTTCAGTTGACAAAGCAGCACAAGGCCATAAAAGGGAAACTACAATGTCTTTGGCAGACAAGGCAGTGGAAGATCAGCTTGAACAATGCTATTTTATCACATGATTAGATTATGTATTGTGAAATCCTTAGGATCCCTTGATCCTGACGGATCCTGAGGATTCACTTTTATCTAGTTACTCTTTTATGTTATATATAGGGCTGAAAGGCAATTATAGAGAGTTCAGACTTTGATAATCTGTCATTATTATTTTTGAAAACATATAACACAGTTATCTCAGTGACACTGTAAGTTGTTACTTTCATTAATCAAAGAAGGTTGTGTTTGATACATATTTATATTCTGAGTTCTTATTAAGCAGAGGCTTCTGGCATCTCTGGACCTGGTCACGAGAAGTTCTACTTCTTCCTTGTGCTATAATATTTCTATTTATTCTTTGCTATTTGATTAATGTTCAATCATTGGTTATTCCATTTATCGTGAGATTTGTGATATTGATTCATACCGTTGTTCAATTAGATTCAGAGTGAAGCTGTGTGACATAATTAAGCAAATATTTGATTGGAATGAGTGAATTAGTACCAATATTAGATTTTTATTCATTTCGAGTGATAGTATCATAGATCCTATAGATAATTATAATTAATTTCCATGGGTTGCAATATAGATCATTTGCTATTCAGAAATCCTTTATTGTTGTATGTGTGATTGCTGTTCAATTACCATTTGTCGTTCAATTACTGTTTGTTGTTCAATTACCAATTGTTGTTCAATCGCTGTTTGTTTTTCAATTGAGATTGTTGTTTAATTTAGATTGCTATAGATTAACAATGTTGTTCAATAGTTATAGTTTCTTTCCTTGATTGAATGAGTTAGCCTTAAGTCTATTTGAACATTCCCAAGTGTGATTCTTATTTGCATTCAATTTCAATTGATTTCAGAACAAGTTGCATAGAATTGCAGAGTGCGTTAAGAGTATTTCTTCCATAGTTAGCTCTTTCCAGAATTGTGTGGAGTGAACTGAAGAATTAATCATTAGTGATTGCAACGATTCATCATTAGATAACCTCTAGATTCACTGCATATATTGTGCTTACACTCTTGAGATAGAAAGACTTACCTCGGGTTGAAAACTAATGTAGGGATTGAGATTTCCTGTAAAAATGCATCTTAGTGAGCCAACAAAAACCTCTAACATCCCTTTGAGATGATGTGGGCATTGATAGGTGTATAATGATTTCAACCTTAGCAAGACCCACTTGTATACCCTCACTAGAAATGGGGTGGCAAAGGATTATCCCCACTTACCACATTAATCTACATTTCTTATTACTTAAATTGAGGTATGCCTCTCAACACCTTATCAATAATTTTTCCAAATTCAAAAGGGAATATTGGAAAGAATAATTGTATATGAAAAAATCATTCATATAAGCCTCTATGCACTCAAGATCAGTGAAGATAGCTGAACATTCCCACTAAAAGGTAGTAGGGGCATTACAAAATCTAAAGGGAAGAGCCTGATAGGTGAATATTCCCCACATATAGGTTAAAATGGTGCTATCCTATTCTTCAAGCACTATCCACTTTGGTTGTAAACACTAAAGGCATCTAGAAAGGATAAGTACTTTTTTCCTGCTAGGGAATCTAGTACCTGATCAGTAAAAGGATGTGGGAAGTAATCTTCGAAGGTAGCCTTATTGAAGTATCGATATCAACACAAATTCACCACCTCCCATATTTCTTCAGAAAAATACCAATGGGGAGACCCATGAACTATTGGAAATAGGGTAGGTAAAGCCAACATCTAGCATTTTTTTAAGTTCTTCATGTACAATGTCCTGGAGCACAAGGTTCATTTGATGTTGAGGCTATCAGATAGTTCAATCCCCTTCCTGAATATATTTATGGTGAGTATAGGTATCAGGAGGGATGCCCTTCATGTCTTCATAGCTCTAGGTGAATGCATCAAGGTGGTCTCACAACATTTTTATCAGATTCTCTCATTGATATGGTTCAATTTTTCGATGAATAGATAGGGTTTTTTACAAAATCATCATAACAAGTGAAACATTAGGCTTGTGAGTGTCTATGGTGGCCACTAAGATCTACAAAGGTGACAAGGTTTTCAAATCACAATTCTCTTAAAAACATGGACTAAAAGTATCACAAAATAATATAGAATTTTGCATAGTGTCCAAGTTGAAAAGAGTGTCACGAGCCTGATTCTCCTCAATACATTCTATAAAATAATGTACCTGATCCTTGATGGGTATGGAATAAGTCTCCTCATCACTACTACTAACATCTAGCCACAATGTGTCACAAAGTTTTTGAATCCCCATGTTTTATAAACATATCGCCAGAGAAATAACCAAAATAAGAATCAGATGTGGTGATCCATGGTCTTCTAAAAGTCAAAGGATGTTCCTAAATATGATTTTTGGGTTGAAGGATAATGAAGTTCGTGGGATACTTCAATGAGTCAATTGAGACAACCATATTGTCCAAAACAATCTCCGCTTGATTTTAGATCAATCAAAAATATCTAAGATAGTGGGTGTAGGATGAATGTGAGTCATCCCAATTTCTTCCATGGTTTGCTAGGTTATCACATTAGTGGCCACTCCAAGGTAAAATAAAACATTAGGGAGAAGGATGCCATGGATCTGGGGAGTGACGACCTAGCTTCCAAGGTCTGTATATTTGTCAATGTAAGTACATCGTGTCATCAAATTGACTCTCTTTCCAACAAATTGGATAGTGTGAGGCTATGTTCTCTTCTTAATTGGCTTCTCAATACAAAATACCTAGATGGTTTTAGCATATATGGTAATCTCTTTAATATCCTGTAGCGGAGGAACTTTAATGCAAATATTCCTCACCTCAGAATCCAGGTCGAACTCAGGGGTAGGATAAACTTTATCCAAAGCCAGCCTCTCCTAATAGTGATGCAGGTTTGAAGAAGAAGGTAAGCTCTTTGAGTATGTGTGGATAGAACATGATAGAGTATGATTGTTCAAATGATGAGGAGTCTCCTCCTTGTGTCTTTCCTTAATGACAACTGACAATTGTTTTTATTTTTGTGATTCTATCACCCTTTCCAAACTCAGTTGTAGGTCATGGATCTCAACTGGCATGATCTAATAAGTAGGGAAATGGGGTGGTAAAAAGGAAGAATATATTTCACCTCTTTATTATGGGGATTAGGCATTGGTTGCATGGGTAATTGTGGTGGCCTAAAGGATGGATGGAAACTAGGGTGGCATAGGAAGCATGTACTATGGTAGAGCAAGTGGTAGTGAAGGTTAATCTTGGGGGTTTGATGTATACGGTGTAGGGTAAGACTGGTGTGATGGAATAGGGTATGGAAAATGAGGATGTGAATGCCCTCTCAACCTTTGTTTCCAAGGTGGAGACTAGCCACACCGTTGGGGATACCCTTGCCATGGTGTAGAACAATTCCAATTTTGGAATGAGTGTTGTGTTTGACCATGAAACCCAAGAAAATATGGTGCAGGTTCAGGATGCATACATGAACTTACCTATTTCTATGGGTTCCTCTCTCCCATTACATGTAATGGTTCATGTGTCGGGTTACCCTCTTGTAGGATTTCTTTCAAACCAGGTATGGAGGGACATTCATTTGTAGGATCTTCATATGCACAAATAACACAACTTTTCACGACATATGTAGGGAAATCATGCAATGGATGCTTTTTTATACATTTTGTGTAGAAAATAGATAATGTATCTTGTTCTTCTTCTTACTTCTTTTTAAAATTTAGAACATCTAACTGGAAATTAAATCTTCCAACAATTCAGTTCTAAGATTGTCTATTAAATGCCCAAATATAGCTCTAATAACATCATTTGTTCTAGATTTGATGTTCTTAAAAGAACTTCCTCTTAATACCTTATACGATCTAGATTGACTATGTCAATACTTCCTGCATAAATAAAAAATTTGTGAAAATTTAGTTGGGATATATATCCTTTTCCTAATAAATTAAAAACATTAATTGACTCATCTTAAAGTCCACATAAAAACAGAGTCTTGATAGTGTGAGGATTCGATCTATGTTCGAACGTTTAAAGGCTATACAAGAACCTTTCAAGATAATCCTCCAAGCTTTCATCTTCATGTTGTGTCATCCTAGAAATATCATGGGATTTACAATATTCTTGAAATATTCCCAAAATAATTACCTTCATTTCATCCAAAATATGTATGGTATTTCCCCCCAGCCCCACAAACCAACACAATGTTGAGTCCTTAAGGGTAGTGGGGAAGGTTTAATTTTTTGGGCATCTCAAGAATAATCATAAATTGTACACAGTATATCAAATTCAAAAAGGAAAGGATCGGGATATTCATGCATGTTACCATGAAAATGATGGAGAACCGATGAAGGAAAGTTTTTCATTTGAGCAATAGCATTAGGATCCACCAAGAACCCAAAGTGAGCTCTCCCTATGGTTTTTTTCTCACCAACTTCTTTGCCATTGTCATATTCATGATATGCCATGTATTTACCTCTATGTAAATTGTACCCCATGTTGAATGAAGGTTGATTGTTTTCTGATAACTCAATCACAAGGGGAGAATTAGTTACAAAGGTCACCTTATTTTCCCCCGCTATTTGAAAGACACCCAAACTATTGTTTCTAGAGTCCAAATGTAGAGTATTGGCTTCATTATTATGAGTTTACCTAGAATAGACCTAAAGTGAGAAAATGGACTGTCCAAATTATCATATTTTCCTCTACCCTTCCTAGGTTTCTGACCTTTAAAAATCACTTGTTGGACTACAATAATTCAAATTCAATCAAATGTTACAGCTATTTGAAGAAACACATACCTATAGAAACCCTTCACACTAAAAATTTAAACCTCCTAAAGGTTAACAAATAAAGGCATACCTCCTGAAAAAAATAACACAAAACCTTACCTTTAATGTTGAAAATAATTCACTCAAAGGTTTACCAGAACCTTTCCCTAGCACCTCCTTAGTAATAACATCAAAAAGTTGGTTGTAGTGTTTTTTATGTCAGTGATCCAACATTTTATATCAATTTGGAGCTTGTACACTTCTAGATGCAACACTAGAAACACTTAAGAGGGACTCTGGGTTCCTATTGAATAGGTCCCTACTCTAACCTATTCTTCAACACTCCTTCAATTTCCTGCAAACACTTGTTAAACTCTTGGTCTAGTTCCTACAATAAACTAGACTATTAAATAGCCAAACCCTAACTAACAATCAACTGGAAACTTGATCTTTGACTGTTAATAAAACTGAGCGATTAAAATCGAAATACAACCTCAAATTTGTTGAAAATGCAACAAGATGATGGAGCTTAGTGGAAAGGAGTCGCCTTCACTAAGTGGGCCCGCATGCTATTTTTGGCACAAAGTCTATTTTTAGATTATGTCTATTTTTAGACATATGGATCATGGTCTACAAGTTGCAGGATGTTATTTGTGGATGATTGGTCATGTTGGTAAAATTAGATGGACTTCTATTTTTAGACATATGGGCGGTTTCTATTTTTAGACTGCGAGGCTAAAAATAGAACAGTCGAATATTATTAGCTCTTAATAATATTTGGACTATAAACATTATCTTATCCTCTTGGAGCATTTCAGTTCAAGCTACAGATGTGGCACATGCAACTGTAATAAGGAAATACGCTTTTCTTATGAGTCAGTTGAGCTATTGCATGATGGACTTCAGTTAGAACTCAAGTGATTGAGTTTGGTGGAGTTGATTAAGGAGTTGATGGAGTTGTGTTCAGTTTGACTTGGTTGAACTAGTTGTATTTAGTCTAACTATAGAATACACTAGTGATGAGTGATGTGAATTAATTATTAATTAATTCACTAATTATTAACTCATAAAGCAACTAAAGAATACATCAATTAACTCAGTGCATGGACAGTTTAGTGGAGACAGGTGTTCGAGGTGAGTGAAAGGGAAAGACAGTTGTCAGTTGTGACTAGAGTTGTGCATGAGATTTGCGCAATCAATGGATTGAGTATTGCCAATGAGGATTGCATGGTTCAGCCAACAAAAATATGAGTTTGGATCAGCCATAATCATCTATTCTCATGCAGGATTGTGCAGTGGAGGCAGGCAAGCAGTGGAGGAGATTTGAACTTGTGATTGATTCAGATTTGAGCTAGTTTTGTGTGTAACATGTGGAGGTAGTACTGAGTACTTGTGAGGAGTATTGTACTATGTATTGTTACATGTTCTCAATCAATATAATATATAGATAGTTAGGGGTTTTCAGCTGTATGCTTTCCCCGTGATATACTGTGTTGATATGTGTGATTGATGCTTCAATGTGCACATGCAATTATTTCTGAATACTGCAAATTGATGATCAATAGTAGAGGAGGTTATGTATTATGCATTCATTTCACAAATAGTGTATAATCGGGATAATCTTTGTGAATAAGTGTCATATTATTCAAAATTTCTACATGGTATCAGAGTAGAGTTGATCATCAGATCTATTATTCAGAAAGTGGTTACATTTTATTTCTTCAGGCAGAGTCTATAATCGGGCCAGGTAGCCTCTGGATTCATCCTTCTTTTGGAAGGTGAGATATTCGATAAAATCCCATACATTCAATCTCTGTACGAGAAATACTTTGTTCTCACGAATTTTAGATCAGAAGCGGTTGAGTTTTGAGCTGGTGGAATTCGAATTTGCAGCAGTGTTTTCTTGGTGTCAAAGTTGAAATGTATTTCTACGGATTACGATTGGAGTATGCTCTTGAAGGCAGCTCAAACTATATTGCATGGAAAGATAGGATGGAGGTGGTGTTAGATGAAAATGGGCTGAAGGAGTTCATAGAGGCTGAGTTCCCAAAGCCTACTAATGCTGCTCACGTTGAGGTTCGGCAAAATAAGACAGCAAAGTGTCGAAGGATTCTATTGGAGGGCGTGAAGGATCACATTATATCCAGCTTGCATGGAAAGGCTTCTCCATAATTGATGTGGAAAGCATTGACAGATCTATTCCAAAGCAAGAGCGACTAGACGAAGTTGGCGCTCAAGGATAAACTCAGAAACATTAAGTGTGAGAATGGAGACAGTATGCCCCAGTATCTCACGAAGTTCACCCAGTGCCGGGATGAGGTGGGAAGTGTGGGGGTGACTGTCGATGATGAGGACTTGGTGAGCTTGGCTCTACTTGGTCTTCCGAAGAGTTGGCATTCCTATCAGGACTCTGTCAATGGTCGGGAGAAATTACCAGGATGGGAGAGACTTTGGTCGGATCTTGTGCAAGAGGAGATCAGGCGGAATACCAGGGACGAATCTTCATCAAAGGCATCTGATGAAGAAAATTGTGCTTTGGCTACCAAAGCAAAGAAGGGGAAGGAGAAGGGTTCTCTTTCCAAATCCAGTTCTTCAAATGATGGGAAGAAGGTTGACAAATCGAAAGTGCAATGCTTTCATTATCATGAAGTGGGCCATTATGCTTCAAATTGTCCACGGAGGAAATCTAAGAAGGGATCCGAAGAAGGATCTGAAGGTGAGGCACTTGCTTCACAGTTTGATTTGGATTTCACACTCTTTTCATGCATGGTTTCATCCATGGTGGGAAGTGGTTGGTTTCTTGACCGTGGAGCTTCTTTCCACATGACCGATGATAAGAGTTTGTTTAGTACTTTGGAGGAGAAAGATCTCCAGATACTCATAGCGATGGATAATGATGAGAATTATAGTGTCTCAGGTGTAGGCATGATTATTTTTCAGAGGGAGCATGGAGCTCGCCTTACCTTGACCGATGTCAAGCATGTACCAGGACTGAAGAGAAACTTGATGTCGATCGCAATGCTGGAAGACGGAGGCTATGATGTAGTCTTCAGTAAGGGAAAGGTTTTCCTTAGACACATCATCACTAGACAGGTGAAGTAGATTGGTTCATGGGTCAAGAACCTGTATGCTCTTGAGGTTCAAGATGCATGCAAAGCCTTGAGCAGTGAGGCAACTGATGGAGACTTGGTGGTTGAGAGGGAGCATATATTACCTCTCAACATGAAAAGCCAGAAGAAGTCTTAGACGATTGTGGAGGAGCCATGATTGGTGCAACAACTTCAGGAGGTTGTGGAGCAGCCACAACAAGGGAAGCTGAGAGGAGATCGAGTAGAGACATCTACTCATGTAGAGACCTCCAGTAGGGGGAAACTTCGAGCCAGGTGGGCTGAGGGATCATATGCAGCCATACCTCCAAGTAGGAGGTGGGGCGATATAGAGTGATCGTCCCAAGGAGGAGGGAGGGGATCCTTGAGATACCCAACCTCTTGGATGAAACCTTGTTGCAAGAACCCCGATGTGGAGTAGCAGGAACTAAATGATTGGGTAGAGATAGATGCGGTTGGAGTGGCAGAGAGAGCGACAGTGCAGGGAATCCCAGGACAGCGCATAGCTAGCAGGCTACAGCAATGCGAGAGGCACAAGTGTTTTGCACAGTGCTAGGTGGCACAGAGAGGTGTGCAATGGTGTGAGATGCATGGAGATGTTATAGTAGCGTAGATCTCAGAGAGGGAGCACTTATCAGTAGCAGGTAGAGCTTCAGCATCAGAGTGTGTTCCTAGCCCAACATAGTGGTCAGTTGGGAGTGTTTTTGTTCCAAGTGTTGTTGGAGAAAGTGGACCGGGAAAATGTGTTGCATATAGAACATTACAGTTGCAGGATAGGGGTTGCAGATAATCCATATCTTGTTGAGAGGGAGCGTTTAAAATGCAACAAGATGATGGAGCTTAGTGGAAAGGAGTCACCTTCACTAAGTGGGCCCGCAGGCTATTTTTGGCGCAAAGTCTATTTTTAGATTATGTCTATTTTTATACATATGGATCATGGTCTATGAGTTGTAGGATGCTATTTGTGGATGATTGGTCATGTTGTTAAAAATAGATGGACTTCTATTTTTAGACATATGGGTGGTTTATATTTTTAGACTGTCAGGCTAAAAATAGAACAGTCGAATATTATTAGCTCTTAATAATATTTGGACTATAAACATTATCTTATCCTCTTGGAGCACTTCAGTTCAAGCTACAGATGTGGCACATGCAACTATCATAAGGAAATACGATTTTCTTATGAGGCAGTTGAGCTATTGCATGATGGACTTCAGTTAGAACTCAAGTGATTGAGTTTGGTGGAGTTGATTGAGGAGTTGATGGAGTTGTGTTCAGTTTGACTTGGTTGAACTAGTTGTATTTAGTCTAACTGCAGAATACACTAGTGATGAGTGATGTGAATTAATTATTAATTAATTCACTAATTATTAACTCATAAAGCAACTAAAGAATACACCAGTTAACTCAGTGCATGGACAGTTCAGTGGAGATAGGTGTTAGAGGTGAGTGAAAGGGCAAGACAACTGTCAGTTGTGACTATAGTTGTGCATGATATTTGCACAATCAATGGATTGAGTATTTCCAATGAGGATTGCGTGGTTCAGCCAACAAAAATACAAGTTTGGATCAGCCATACTCATCTATTCTCATGCAGGATTGCGCAGTGGAGGCAGGCAAGTAGCAGAGGAGATTTGAACCTGTGATTGGTTCAGATCTGAGCTAGTTTTGTGTGTAATAGGTGGAGATAGTACTGAGTACTTGTGAGGAGTATTGTACTATGTATTGTTACATGTTCTCAATCAATATAATATACAGATAGTTGGGGGTTTTCAGCTGTATGTTTTCCCGTGATATACTGTGTTGATATGTGTGATTGATGCTTCAATGTGCGCATGTGATTGGTTCTGAATACTGCAAATTGATGATCAATAGTAGAGAAGGCTATGTATTATGCATGCATTCCACAAATAGTGTATAATCGGGATAATCTCTGTGAATAAGTGTCATATTATTCAAAATTTATACAAAATTGACTGATAAGAAAGGAAATTAAACTCCTATAAATTTCACTCAAAATGTAAGACAAGCACTTTCACACTCAATAAAAAAATCAAACAATCAACTCGATTATTATCTTATGCACAATGCTATTGAAAACTACCAATGTAACTATGTGCAAAGCCAAGGAATAAACATCAAGTTCCAAATCTATTTAAGGAACATATTTCAATCCAGATGAACTAACTATATAAGAAAAAGTTCAAATGTATCAATGAAAATATTTTCCACTCATGTCTAATGCTAACTACTCTCCTCTAGTTCACATGAAACTCTAAAATTCATAAACCAAGAAGCTTACTATCTCAATCAAGAGAAATCAATTTTGAAAATGATACATTTATAAGAGAACACACAAGGAATGTATATCAAGGAAAAGGATTTGTAACTTTTGAAATCATTAATACAATCACAATGGCTTAAAATAAGTCATAGAATTGTAGCTTTAATGATCAAAACTATTTTATAAATCAATTCCTTCGCTCTATTCCTTCTTGGAATTATCATGCGTAAAGGGAATAAAAATCAATACATTGAGTTGAAATGTCATAGTTGGAAAACCTTGAAGTTCATAAGCCAACCAACAATACAGATGTTCTTTGTTCTGGTATGCAAATGTTAACAAGTTAAAGAATGAAAATATCGATATTGTTAACAAGTATAAAGCTCAAATCACACTCCAAATCACAGTGAAATCTCGGTGTATTCATCGTTATTAATCAACAGAATTTTAGGTTTAAGTAGATATGAGCATCACCGAGTTATTATTTAACATAGGGTTACCAAATAATAATAGGCTTGTTGTGCTTGATTGGTAACACGACAAAGGACTTTGGATCATAATAGATCTTTCACTCTTATGTCATTACTTTGACAAGAGTTCTAGATCTCATGAGATCTGATATTCCACTATAATGTTACTCAACAAATAGCTCTAGGTCATAACCATAAATCGAATCCCAGCTAAAAATAAGTTATGAAACATAGTTTGGTTGAATCCAGTAATTGTAATATGCATATACAAAAATGTGTTATGGCTCATAAATAATATCCACGCATGATAGATCACAACAATGATTTATAGATGCAATGTTTTTCATAAAAATTAACTACACGCATAGTCACCACACTTCTAGATATGAATATATAAAACAAGTATCAAATGAGGAAAGATGTATTAAAAACATAGTATATAGATTTCACTCTCAAAACCCTTAGATCTAAAAGAAAGCACTCCAGTTAGCACACCTAAATATTAAAAAACAATACCAATCAATGGACCTACAAGATATTGAATAAATAGACAAATAAATGGGGTGACGATTTGGATTGGTGGTCCCAAACCAAATAGCTCGTCCCCTCTATAAGAATCTTAAATCACAAAGACAAGATACAACATTGAATGCATAAATAAATGGAAAGGAATCTAGCATGAATCCTTTGTATTAAATAATACTCATTCTTTTACACTATAAGCCAAATGCTCAAGTTCTAGCTAACCAAGGGAGCGACACACAAGAATATTGAACTAGAAATACAATACTATAATAATATCACTAACTAGGATCTTGGACCATGGTTCCTTTGTTATACTATCTTCATTACAAATTTAGTTTGTAACAGCGAAAATTAACAAATATAAGCTAGGTATGAAGATCACAACAACCATCAAAGGGAGGATTGATCTGGTATAACCAAAAGCTAACTCAAGAAGTATATAGATCTTAATCGAAGAATAGCTCAAAATAGGTCCTCCTATGTCGACCTCCAACAATTGTAGTCTCATTTGTGTGCAATCCTTGACCTAACTTTTAGGAGAGCCTTCAATAGGTGTGCAAAGTAATGACTAGCTAGTGAGCCCACATGGTGTTTCAATGTCCAAAATATCAACATGTACTTAGCCTTTGGTTGCAATATCACTATAGGGATTGTAGGGACATAGAAACCTTCATTAGTAAGTTTTTAACCATCACAAGTCCTAAACAAATGCATATAAATGAACGAATTTAGGTATAAATAGATAATTACCTTCCAAATTTTTTAATAATATGATAATTAGACACATTTCTCCAACTTTCCACAAAAGAGGTATGGATATATGGGGCAAGGTGGGTTCAAAATGGTAAAACAAGAGAAAAAAAGGGGAGTATGTGACAGTAAAAATGAGACAATGCTTGGGCTTGAAATGGTCATGGGTCTATAGTCCTCCCTATGAAGTCTCTTCAGAATGTTTGTTTCATGCATGCCTTGTCCTAGAAAGATATGCCCATACTCCTACCATTCCTATAATCCAAAGAAATAATGCATGAGTCAAAGATATTTCATCTCAAACTCTAAAGCAAGGTCTCACTTGTAGTACTCAACGAGTCTCCCTTCCCCTGTAATGAACACATCATCCACATACATTAGTAGAATGAAATGTTTCTCCCCAAAAACATTGTAATAAAGGTTTAGATATGCATCTCTCTTCTTGAATCCCAACAGCTGCAAGTAAGTGTCTATCTAAGAATACCAATCTCTAAAATCTTTCTTTAGTCCATAAAGTATGTTCTTCAATTTGCAAACATGGGACTCCCTCCCATGCACCATAAATCCCTATGGTTTCTCAATGTTATCCTCCTCTTGAATAATACCATTCAAAAATGTGGCCTTCACATCCATCTGGTGAATCTTCCAACCCATCTTTGATACTATAGAGATCACTAATTAGATAAAAGTATACTAAGAAACTAGAGGGAATGTCACCTCATAATCAACTCTCTATACCTAAGAGAACCCTTGAGCCAAAAATTGGGCTCGTACTTCTTAATTCTACCATCTGTAACATACTTAATCTTTTAAAGCCACCTTGAAGTCACCACTAACTTCCCCTAATATATCAACACAATATACCAAACATCATTTTTCATGATGAAAGCATATTCTTCCACCATTTTATCTCTCTAGGCCTATTTTCTTGTTACCTCCTCATAGCTAGGTGGCTCAAATTCAATAATTATAATCACCATAGCCAAATAGATACAAACTACTTTTGTGGTCTACTTTCTCTAACATCCTTCTTGGGATGTCCCATTGAATCTTTGGATTCCTTTAGTGTCTCATGAAGCCACGTTTGCTTCCTCTTCCCTAAACCAGCCTCTTGTATTAGGGTGGTTATATCCTCCTCTAAATATTATGCCCCTAAATACAATGCACCTGTGGTCGATGGTTAACTCACACACTAGCAACTTGTTCCCTATGATCCTATCACCTAAGATCCTATCACTTGTGATCATGTCAACCCTAGAACCTATGATCCTCTATACCCATTTGATCCTATACCCTGTGGTCTAGTTCCTTGTGGTGAAATTCCCTATTTAGGAGTTTGTCAGTTTACCTGATCCAACTCTTGTGACCTCCTCAAGGCTCTCTCCTTCTAAAATATCACATCTTTCCTCACAAAAACCTTCCTCAAGGTAGGAATATAAATACATTATTCCTTTGAGGTATCATTACACCTTAGAAAAATACCCTTCTTAGTCATGGTTTATAACTTTGTCCTCTTCTCCTCATGGACATAGAAATAATTCAGGCACACAAAACTCTTTAAGTGCCCAACCTCATGATTCTTCCTAGAAAAATCCTCCTCAAGGGTATTTCTCCCCAAAACTATATGTGGACTCTTGTTTTCTAGTACACTCTATCCCAAATAAAGAAAGGTGTCCCCTGATCATGAAGCATTCTTCTCACTACCCCAACTATGGCCCTATTCTTCCACTCTACAATTGCATTCTACTCTAGGTTGTATGGAACTGTCAACTCTTTCTTGATGCTTGCTATCACACAAACATCCTTAAACTCATTGGAGGTATACTCACTCCCATTTTGGACCTTAAAACCTTGATCTTCTTACCTATTTAGTTTTTATCAAGAGCTTTGAACTCTTGGAACCTCTAAAAGACCTCACCCTTGGCATTAAAGACTAAAATATAGGTCTTGCTAGAGAATCAATAAAAGTGCCATAATATTCATATCCTCTCAACGATATAAAAGACATAGGACCACAAACCTTAGAATGAACCAAATTAAGGATACTTGTTACTTCACTATAACTACTTGGAAAATAAGTCTTGATGTACTTTCCCAATACAACCCCCACCCACATTTTGGTCATTTGAAATATGGTAACATTATAAAAATACCTATCAATTCCCTCAAAGCCCCATGGTGCAAGTGGGCCATCCTCATGTGCCATAACTCACACAATTAATTGTTGTTGGTGGTGGAAACCAATGCTCTAGCAAGTTGAAACATGGACCTATATAATTTCCCATGATAAACTAAAATCACTTTGGACAAAGAGTTATTGGATCCCTTGGGATACATGAGAGCCTACCCATCATGGAACACCACCTCATACCCCTTGCCCTCAATAGTGGAAACTGAAATCAAGTTATTTGTTAGGCCTAGAACATATAAGACCTTTGTCGCTATCAAGGGAGGTTGCGACTCACTTTTAAAGGATATGATCCCAATACAATCTTCCTTGACTATAGAGTCATCACCTAGAACCACCTCCACATCTACACCTCTGTTAGTAATATCTCTATAGTTCTCGCTAACACTTGACATACAACATGAAGCTCCATTGTCGATGTACCATAAAATGAAGGATGAAACATTAGTGGAAATATTAACCACAAAATAAAACTCCTTCTCAAACTTTGTGGAAAACTCATCCACCTCAGCTACAACATTCTTCTTCTTCTTGCCATGACACATCGTTGCATAGTGTCCCATCTTCTAACAAGAAAAGCATCTCACTTGTCCCATGTCTTTCTCCTTGTCCTTTCTCTTACACTTTTTCTTTGTTCCAATTCTAGCCTACTTCTTGGAATTATTTTTTCCCTTTCCACAAGGGAAACATTATTCTCATCATCCCCACCATGTTGGCTACCATTCTAGGAATTTTTTTCTCATCTCCTCCTAATGGAATTTTTCCAAAAATATCCCCCAATCTAGAAATGTTTCACAAACTAAAATCTCATCATTAAATACATCACACCTCCTCAAAAATTGACTCAAGATATATGTAACCATTTTCTCTTCCGGAATGACCTCTCCTATTGTTGCCAACTCATCTATCACTTGGATGATTTTAGTGAGGTATGATGAAACTATGTCGATCTTGGTAATTTTGGTTTGCCTCAATTTTTACCAAAATACCATTTTCTTGTTCTTGTTCGTACTTTGGTAAATATTTTTAATGACTCCCACATCTTAAAAGTGTTAAAATGTGGCAGCTCACGGATGAATTTCTCCTAAAAGAAATCATCTCTTTCAGTTTTGTTTTAATCACCTATAGTAAAATTTCATTTTTGATAATTGTAATATGGCTTGCCAAAAATAGTAAGCCATATCTCAATTTGGAAGTGACTTTCCAAAAATAGAAAGGGAAGTCTAAATGATTATACAAGTCAATAATTAATATTTTTATCATTACTAGTATTATTATTATTATTTATAAAGTATTCTAAAGTCATTCACCTTTAATGGATTAATAAAAATGAATTCTCTCATGGAATAAGTAAAATAAATTGAGAATATATTACTTGGAAAATAAAACATCTCTCTTGGAATAAAATAATAACTCCTCACTTAAGATAATTTAACTCTCCCTCATTAATTCAATGTATGCCAAATGTGCAGCTCATCATTAAATGCACTTGTAACTCCTTCATTCAATTCGATTTGTAATTCTCACCAAATATTCTCTCATGTCTAATTGTAACTCTCTCTCTCACTAATTCGAATTGTAACCCCTCAAGACAAGTTTACCTCTCTCTCTATTCTTGGGATGAGTTACTCTTCTCCTCAAGTAATTCCTCCCTCTTGGAATTTGATTCTCCCATTACTGGCTCAAGGTGTGAATTCATTTTGTAACTCCTCTCCTTTCTCATCTATTTAAGCAAGAGCAAGTGAAATTTCAGTGTAGCGTGGTCACTATGAAGAACGAAAGTAAGTGTTGAGTGTGCAAGATAAGTTTGAGAAGTAGTGAATAGAAAGAGTAAGGGAAGAGATGGAGCATGTGTGAAGGAAATGATCTGATCAAGAGAAGTAGGAGATATTCAAGCAAAGAGAAAGTGCACTTCAGCTCCACGTTTATCTTACATTGGTGCATTAATTCATCTCTCTCTCTCTCTCTCTCTCTCTCTCTCTCTCTCTCTCTCTCTCTCTCTCTATGTACTTTATAGAAAAAAATGAAGAAATCTAATAGAATAAGAATCATTTGAGTTTTCCTGCTTGAGGGTTTTTTCCCTAGTCATTCGACCAATATATTACTGTCTCATATTTGTGCTTGGTTGTATTCATATGATCCTTAAGTTTATGTTCTATCTACAATTTATGATCTAAGAAGTTTTGAAGAAGAAATATGCATTCTAAGTAATTGCAACAAAATAGAAAATTCAGTTTTTTTCAAAGTACATTTAGTATTATGCATAGAAATCTCACGTTTGTGCAAATAATTTATAAATTTCTTCTTATAACTTTCATATTTTAACATGGTCTAATATCCTTGGTGAAGACAAGTCCAAGGAGACTAGAGATCACCTGAAGAGACCCCACTTGTTTTCAAATTTTCTTTTTATCAGGATGACTTCATTCTACTTCAAAGTAGAGGAGAAGTTGAACGATGCTTCAAGCTTTCGTCCATGGAAAGAAAGACTATATATCACTCTTGAAGAACACAAAGTTCTGGAATATGTTGAAGGCACAATAGCTAATCCACCATAGAATTCAAAACTTGTTGTCAAACCAAACATAAAAAGGGTGAAATCAATGTTAGAGAAATTATCCTTGATTCTCCTAGTGATCGTCTCATTACTTATGTTTATGGTTTTAATAAAGCTAAATAAATGTATGACAAACTAATTGGCATGTTTGCAATTAGTAACTTGAACCACATTATTTCCTTGAAAACATAGCTGAAGGACATCAAGATGAACATAGGAGAGATGGTTCAAGCAAACTTCTCGATAATGACCAAAATAAGGAATCAATTGTCAATAGCTGATGAAGTTGTACCCGACAAAGAAATGGTGTTGATTTCATTTGGAGGCATTTCTCCTATTTGGGAAAATTTTATCATCACCATGAGCAATATCAACATTATTCCCACATTTGACGAGCTGAAATTGTATCTAAGAGGAGGGAGGAATGATCTCCAGAGGGATAATTTCACATAATGAAGAAGGAGAAGCTACTTTATTTTTAGCATATGACAATAGAAATAAAGGTAAGAAAAATATGCTTTCAAATCAAATAAAGGTAATCTAGACATGTCAAAAGTTAGATGCTTTAACTATTAAAAGCATGGTCACTTTGCTCGTGATTGTAAATAGAAAAGAAGAGTACCTAGATTCAAAAATAAATATGATTATAGACTCAAACTCTTCTGAAATTCAAAGAAAAGGCCATCCTAAGAAAACAAGAAATCCAAGATATAGAAATAATGCAGTGAAAACCCAATCAAAATATTTTCTTGTTTTTGCTCTTTCCAATTCTTCTTCTGTGGATTCATTTTATAGTTGGTTAGTTGATACTGGTGATTCCAAAAATTTTACTATTTAAAAATAATCACTCTCTAATATTGTTGAGATGGATAGCAATTTAAATGTTATCCATGGAGATAATTATACTCAACAAGTTAAAGGTTATGGTATAGTTTCATTTCAGTTAGATGATGGAAAATCTATTTTTCTACAAGAGGTTTTTTATGTACCTGGTTTGAAAAATAATCTTGTATCCATATATACTCTAGAAGATAATGGAAATAAAGTTCCTTTTATTAATGGAAAAATTCAAAACCCATCCTTTGAACTCAAGTATGAGAGAAGGCTTCACTCTTGGATCAATATGTGAAGGGATTTACAAAGTCAACGGTAAACCCATTCATGCATTGGTCCATGGTATTGGTTTTTAGTAGAGCTATGGAATAAAATATTCACTCACCTACACTGCAAAGCCTGATCCAACTCTTGTGACCTCCTCAAGGCTATCTCCTAAAATATCACATCTTGCCTCACAATAACCTTCTTCAAGGTAGGAATATAAATACATTAATCATTTGAAGTCTCACTATACCATACAAAAGTACCCTTCTTAGTCATGGGTTATAGCTTTGTCCTCTTCTCCTCAGTGACAGGAATAATTCAGGCACCCAAAAAGCTTAAAGTGCCCAACCTCATGATCCTTCCTAGAAAAATCCTCTTCAAGGGTCTTTCTCCCCAAAACTATATGTTGACTCTTGTTTACAAGTACATTGTATCCTAAAGAAAGAAATGTGTCCTCTGATCATGAAGCATGACTCTCACTACCCTAGCTATGGCCCTATTCTTCCACTCTACAACTCACTCTACTCTAGGTTGTATGGAAATGTCAACTCTTTCTTGATGCTTTCTCTCACACAAAGGTCCTTAAACTTATTGGAGGGATACTCACTCCCATTTTTGGACCTCAAAACCTTGATATTCTTATATTCTTGGTTTTTCTCAAGAACTTTAAACTCTTAGAACCCCTTGAAGACCTCACCCTTAGTCTTCATGAATAAAATATAGGTATTCCTAGAGAATTAATCAATAAAAGTGACATAATATTCATATCCTCTCAATGATACAAAAGACATAGGACAACAAACTATAGAATGAGCCAAATTAAGGATACTTGCTACATGACTGTCACTAATTGGAAAAGAAGTATTGGTGTACTTTCCTAAAACACCCCCCACCCACCTTTTGGTGATTTTAAATATGGTAACCTTATAATAATCCCTCTCAATGCCCTTAAAGACCCATGGCGCAAGTGGGTCATCCTCCTATGCTATAACTCACACAATTCATTGTTGTTGGTGGTAGAAACCAATGCTCTAGCTAGTTGAAACGTGGACTTGTATAATTTCCCATGAAAAGCTCCAATCACTCTGGACGGAGAGATATTGGAGTCCTTGGGATACATGAGAACCTACCCATCATGGAACACCACCTCATACCCCTTGTCCTCAATAATGGAAACTGATATCAAGTTCTTTCTCAGCCCTAGAACATATAAAACCTCTGTCGCTATCAAGGGAGGTTGTGACTCAATGTCAGAGGATATGATACCAATACCAACATCCTTTACCATAGAGTAATCACCTAGAACCACCTCCAAATCTACACCCCTCTCAGTAGGATCTCTAAAATTCTCCCTAACACTTGCCATACGACATGAAGCTCCATTTCCAATGTACCATAAACTGAAGGATGCAACATTAGTGGAAATATTAACCACCAAAGAAAACTCCTTCTCAAAATTTATGGAAAACTCATCCACCTCAACTACAATATTCTTCTTCTTCTTTCTACGACACATATTTTCATAGTGTCCCATCTTCTGACAAGAAAAACATCTCACTTTTCTCATGTCCTTCTCCCTCTCCTTTCCATTACCCTTTTTCTTGGTTCCAATTCTGGCCCCCTTCTTTGACTTATTTTTCCCCTTTTTCATAAGAGAAACATTATTCTCTTCATCCCCACCATGTTGGCTACCACTCTTGGCATTTTTTCTTATCTCGTCCTAATGGAAATTTTCCAACAATCTCCCCTAATCTAGAAATTTTTCATGAACTACAATCTCATCAATAAATACATCACACCTCTTGGAAAATCCACTCAAGACATATCTAAACATTTTCTCTTCTAGAATGAGCTCTGCAATTGTTTCCAACTCATCTATCATTTGGGTGATTTTAGTATGGTATGATGAAACTATTTTGATATTGGTAATTTTGGTTTGCCTCAATTTTTACCAAAATACCATTTCTTTTTCTTGTTAGTACTTTGGTAAATCCTTTTCAACGACTCCCACATCTCAAAAGTGTTAAAATGTGGTAGCCCAGGGATGAATTTCTCCTAAAATAAATCATATATTTTAGTTTTCTTTATTCACCTATAGTAAAATATCATTTCTGATATTCTAATATGACTTGCCAAAAATAGTAAGTCACGTCTTAATTTGGAAGTGTGTTTACAAAAATAGAAAGTCATGTCTAAATTATCAAGGATGATCTCAACATATGGAATCCACTTTAAAATCAAACCAGTCATGATGATACAATTCAATAATTAATATTTTTATCATTACTAGTATTATTATTATTTATAAAATAGTCTAAAGTCATTCACCTTTAATGATTTAATAAAAATGAATTCTGTGATGGAATAAGTAAAATAAATTGAGAATATGTTACTTGGAAAACCGAACGTCTCTCTTGGAATAAAATAATAACTCCTCACTTAAGAGAATGTAGCTCTCCCTCACTAATTTAATGTATGCCAAATGTGTAACTCCTCATTAAATGAACTTGTAACTCCCTCATTCAATTCGATTTGTAACTCTCACCAAATATTCTCTCATGTCTAAATGTAACTCTCTCTCTCTCACTAATTCAAATTGTAACCCCTCAAGACAAGTTTACCTCTCTCTCTATTCTTGGGATGAGTTACTCTTCTCCTCAACTAACTCCTCCCTCATGGAATTTGATTCTCTTATTTTTGAGTCAAGGCATGAATTCATTTTGTAACTCCTCTCGTTTCTCGTATATTTAAGCAAGAGCAGGTGAGAGTTGAGTGTAGCATGCTCATTGTGAGGAAGGAAACAAAGTGTTGAGTGTGTGCAAGATAAGTTTGATAACAAGTGAATAGAAAGAGTAAAGGAAGAGATGGAGCATGTGTGAAGGACATGATCTGATCAAGAGAAGTAGGATATCTTCAAGCAAAGAGAAAGTGCACTTCGGCTTCAAGTCGAAAATACATTTATGAATTTATTCATTCTCTCTCTCTCTCTCTCTCTCTCTCTTTCTTTATGTACTATGTTGAACAATTGAAAAAATCTAATAGAAGAAGAATCATTTGAGTTTTCCTGCTTAAGGGATTTTTCCCTGGTCATTGGACCAAAATCTTAGTGTCTCATATTTTTTCTTGGTTGTATTCATATGATCCTTAAGTTTATGTTCTATCTATAATTACTAATCTAAAATGTTTTGAAGAAGAAATATGTATTCTAAGTAATTGCAACAACATAGAACATTAATTTTTTTGCAAAGTACATTCATTTGTATAAAAAGTACATTCAGTTCAATTTAGTTTTCTACAAAGTACATTCAATTCCATTTAGTTTTATGCAAAGTACATTCAGTTCCATTTAGTTTTATGTAAAGTACGTTCAATTTCTTTCAAAGTACATTTAGTTTTATGCATAGAAATTTCAAGTTTCTGCAAAGAATTTTTAAATTTATTCTTATAAATTTCATATCTTAACATGGTATAATAGCCTTGGTGAATACTAGTCCAAGAAGACCAGAGATCACCTGAAGAGACCCCACTTGTTTTCAAAGTTTTTTTTTTTATCAAGATGACTTCCTCCTACTTCAAACTAGAGAAGTTGAATGATGCTTCAAACCTTGGTCCATGGAAAGAAAGACTATAAATAAATCTTGAAGAACACAAATTTCTAGAATATGTGCAAGGCACAATAGCTAATCTACGAGAGAATTCAAGACTTGTTTTCAAACCAAACATAAAAAGGGTGAAATCAAAGTTAGAGAAATTATCCTTCATTCTCTTAGTGATCATTTCATTACCTATGTTTATGGTTTTAATAAAGATAAAGAAATGTATGAAAAACTAATTGGCATGTTTGAAATTAGTAATTTGAACCACATTATTACCTTGAATAATCAGTTAAAGTACATTAATATGAATAGAAGAGAGATTGTTCAAGCACACTTCCTAAGAATGACCAAAATCAGGAATCAATTGTCAATAGTTGGTGAAGTTGTACCCGACAAAGAAATGGTGTTGATTGCATTTGGAGGTCTTTCTCCTATTTGGGAGACTTTTATCATCACCATTGAAAATATAAACACTATTCCCACATTTGATGAGCTTACAGGAAAGTGTATCCAAGAGGAGGGCGAAATGATCTCCAAAGGGAGAATTTCACGTTATGAAGAAGGAGATGCTACTACATTTTCAGCCTATGACAACAGAAAGAAAGGTAATAAAAATGAATATGCTTTCAAATCAAATAAAGGGAATCTACACATGTCAAAAGTTGGATGCTTTAACTATTAAAAAAATGGTCACTTTGCTCGTGATTGTAAATAGAGAAAAAGAGTGCCTAGATTCAAAAAAAAATATGATTATAGACATAAACTCTTCTGAAAATCAAAGAAAAGACCATCCTAAGAAAACAAGAAATCCAAGATATAGAAATAATGCAGTGAAAACTCAATCATAATATTTTCTTGTTTCTTCTCTTTCCAGTTATTCTTATGCAGATTCATTTGATAGTTGGTTAGTTGATATTAGTGATTCCAAACATTTTACTATTTACAAAGAAGCACTATCTAATGTAGTTGAGAGGGATACTAATTTAAATGTTATCCTTTGAGATAATTATACTCACCAAGTTAAAGGTTATGGTTCCATTTCATTTTAGTTAGATGATGGAAAATCTATTTTTATGCAAGAAGTTTTGTATGTACCTGGCTTGAAAAATAATCTTGTATCCATATCTGCTCTAGAAGATAAAGGAAACAAAGTTGCTTTTATTAATGAAAATTTTCTAACCTAACCTTTGACCTCAATTATGAGAGAATCCTTCACTCTTGTATCAATATGTGAAGGGATTTATGAAGTCAATGGTAAACCCATTCATTCACCAGTCCATGACACTAATTTTTAGTGTGAGCTATGGCATAGAAGATTCACTCACCTACAGTAAAATGTGTTACCTCATGTAAGGAAGATGGTTTCTAGAATGACTAATATTTGAATGGATCATGAAGGATTTTTCCCAGGATATGCAAGTGGAAAGCATATAAAGGGACCATTCCCTTCAAGAAAAACAAAAACTATTTAAGTACTTCAACTCATACATTCTGATTTATTTGGACCTATTCTTGTTACTTCTCTCGGTAGCTACTTATATGTCATGATTTCGGTTGATGATTTTTCTCACAAGAAATGGATATTCTAATCCAGGTGGATATTGGTGGCCACCCGCCAATTCCACTTGGACCCCCACCATTGTTTCTTTTAGTTTTTTAGCTTCCTTATTTGTAGCACAATTTACTCTTTTTGGTAGTTTTTCGGGTCCTGAACTTCCGGAGCCGTTTTGAGGGCCTAAATGACGTTTTTTTGGGAAAACTTGGAGCAACATGGGTTTATGAGCCAATGTTTCTCATCCTGAAGTTGTAGTCCTTAGATAGATATTTGTAACGAGGTATTGTTCATGTCAAATGAAGATCATATGCCAAAGTTACAACCCCGGGAAGTTGATGTACCAATTTACCCAAAACGGGGCCCATAGTTTGTTGCTTCATCTCCTAGGGTTAGGGTTTTGGATGTTTAAGGTTTTCCATTGTTTCTCACCAATAAATAGGCCTTCGAGCCTCATTGTAAGGCAGTTCAGAGGCATGTAGCCGCCACATATCTCCTCAGAGATAAGCTACCATCACCCAAGCTAGTTTATTTCCATTTATGTTTGTAAGCATATTTTAGTATTTCACATTAATGAAATGAAGTATTATTTCTACTGCATCTCTGTATTTATGGTTATCTTTGTAAATTTTTTCATTCCTATTTAAATCTAGTTCAGTGGTATCAGAGTTTTCTGCTCTTTCTCTGTTTTTCTTCGCATGTCCCCAACGAGGTCAGGATATAAGGAGTTAGGGCTTGAACTAGTCGAACCTTTGCAAGAACAACCTCACAAATCCTGACAGCTTCCCATGGTAGATGAAAAGAAAGATGAGGGGGTAGGCGATCCTACCAAATTCTTGCTCGAAGAGGCCCTTGAGAGACAAAGGAACATGATGATGGACAAATTTTCCGAGATTCTTCAGCAGCTACCCAGGGGCGACACATCCACTTCTAGCAGCTATTCTGGAAATGCCACATCCTTTAAGGTACAAGCTGACTTTGACATTCCCATATTTGAGGGTCAAATAGATGCAGACACTATAGATAAATGGTTAAATCTTCTAGAAGGGTATTGTTCTGTTCATGATTTTTCCGGTTGGGAAAAGATTACTTTCGCCCTTCTCAAAGTCGCTCCCCACATCAAGGATTGGTGGGAAACCTACTGCGACCTAAAGGATTAAAGTATGGCCTCACTTTTTTCAGCTACACCCACTTGTAATTCATTCTGAAATGCCATCAAGGAGCAGTACTACCCTATCAAAAGCTATGAGGATAAATACATAGAATCAACCACGCTGCGGCAGGGAAGGGACCAAGACGTGCCAGAGTTTACCAATATTTTTCATACCCTTTGAACAAAGTTGGGTATCAAGGATTCTGAGCTGCATTTGGTACTCAAATACAGTAGCTGCTTACACAGGTACATCTAGGATGAGATGGGGTTCCTGGACATCTCCTCGCTTGGCACGACGTACTGATATGCTATCAAGATCGAGCAAAATATTAAACAGAAGAAGCGATACTTTGGATCTGCAAATCTGAAGCAAGGGAAAGGCACCCCCAAACTGTTGAACAAAGGACAAAACCAAGGTGGGGTGCCCCAGGACAACCCGCCAAAGCCGCAAGAAAAGAACAACACCGCGAAGCCAAATAAGGACACAAGAAAGTGGTGTGAATTCCATAAGAGCTCCACTCACAACAAAAGTGAGTGTCAGGGCAAGCAGTCACTAGTGGCCGAGCTAATGTTTTTGGAATCAAATGCATTTTCAGACTCTGAGTCAGAACTCGATAAGGGGAATGACAAAGGGAAGTAGATTATGGATGCAGAGCCCAACACCACTGTTGCCACCACGAAGATCTAGAAGGAGGAACCTAATGATCCAGAGGAGGACGAGCGCCTCTTCCACTCCCAAATGAGGGTAAAGGGCTCCCTGCTACAGTTCATTATCAATAGCGGGAACCAAAAGAACCTTATTTCGACAGAGTTCATGAAGTGCTGGGCTTACTAACCACAACACATCCACAACCGTACACCATCAGGTGGCTTCACCAAGGACGAGATCTTCACGTGAGCCAGTAGTGTTGACTTCCATACAACATCAAGCCCTTCACGGATGACGTATTGTGTGACATTGCTCCCCTTAATGTTTGTGATGTATTATTAAGCCAACCATAATTGTGGAAGTGACATGCTATATCTGAGTCAAGGCCCTGTGTTGTTATTGTTACTTTGGGAAATAAGTTGTATAGGATACCGGAGGTAGCACCGCCTACCGCCATCTCTTTGGTTATTGCAAAACAATGCAGTAAGATCATTTCCAAAACTGGAAAATTTGTTTTCCTGATGATACACCCTCAAGGAAAGAAGAAGACAGTGGCCACGACCTCCAGACAAGGCCCCTTCGCATGAAAACTACAGATGGACAAGGCCATGGAGGAGTACGAGGACATCTTCACCTCCCCCGTAGGGATTCCTCTACACTGTCAGGTCAAGCACTCCATCAATATGACCCTAGGTGTGCCGCTACCCAATGGACCAATCTATCGGCGATCTGTTCTAGAGAATGATGAAATAAAGAGGTAGATTCAGGAGCTACTGTAGAAGGGTCACATCGAACCGAGTTCATCACCCTGTGGGAGCCCGATCATGTTGGTACAGAAGAAGATGGGACTTGGAGACTCTATATTGACTATTGGGTGCTGAACAAGATCACTGTTTGGAATAGGTACCCAATCCCACGAATTGATGACCTTTTCGACCAACTGAAGGGGGGAAAATATTTCAACAAGATGAATTTGAAGTCAAGATGTCATGAGGTACCAATCGAACCCTCCGATGTGTGGAAGACTACCTTCAAAGCTAAGGAGGGCCTTTGCAAATGGTTGGTTATGCCTTTCAGGTTGACGAATGCTCCTGCAACCTTCATGAGGCTAATGGATGACATCTTGTAGCCATTCACCAACTCATTTTTAGTGGTATACTTGGATGACATCTTGATCTTCAGCCGGAGTTAGGAAGAGAACCTCCACCACATCCAACAGGTTCTCCAAACACTGTGGCAACACAAGCTATGTGCCAATTTGGAGAAATAAACTTTTGGCATGAACCAAGTTCAGTATCTGGGATCTATTATTGATGAAAAATGGGTGCATGTGGATCCAGCCAAGATCCAAGTCATTCAGGATTGGCCATCTCTAACTACTCTGATAGAGCTCTACAGCTTTCTGGGTCTTACCAACTTCTACTGTAGGTTCTTGTTGGGATTTTCTCATATCACTTGGCCCTTGAGTCAAGTCACTAAGGGAGGAGCGAAAGAAAAATTCTTTTGGTCTGAATCTCAATAGAAGGCATTCAAAGAGTTGAAACATCACCTATGCTCAGCACTAGTGCTTGAACTACCATACTTGTAGCAACCATTTGAGATCGAGACATATGCCTCTGACTATGCTATTGGGGCAGTTCTTACTCATCACGAGCACCTAGTGGCATATGACAGTGAGACACTTTCGGACACAGTCTGGAAGTGTCCCACTTAAGACAAAGAGATGTATTCCATTGTGCAGGCCTGCCGACAATGGAAGCATTACATTTTGGGGAAGGAAATGGTCATCCGCACATACCACCAACCCTTGCAGCTCATACAGAAGCAAGGGAAGTTGTAGAATGATCACCATCAGAAGTGGTCCACATACCTACAACAGTTCCATTTGAATATCAAGTATAAGAAGGGCAACACCAATAATGTTGCAGATTGCCTCAGTCGACCACCGACCATGTTGTTAAAAACTGTTCTCAACTCTTGTGGGAACGAGAATTTTGATTGGCCACTTATCTACAAAAGCGACCTAGAATTTAGCCACACATACTAGGCATTATTGGAGGGTTAGCATGTTCCAGATTTTCACCTCCAGGATGCCTTGTTATGTCACCTGGGTCACATTTGTGTTCCTTCAAGCGAGCATGCCAAGATGATTTGGGAAGCACACAACAGTCAAGCTATTGGGCATTTTGCATTCGAGAAAATGGTGGCAATACTGCAGAAGTATTTATATTGGATGAATCTTCGACAGGATGTCAGGAAGTACATCAGATCCTACGCTTCCTACGCCATTGCCAAACTGACCATTAAGAAGTAAGGCCTCTATACTCCACTTCCTACCCCTAGTCGACCTTGGGATCCATCTCCATGGATTACATGTCGGGTCTTCCTTCTACTAAGCATGGAAACGACTGTGTTTTTATGGTCATCGACAGGTTGTCGAAGATGGCCATTATGGTGGCCTATAAGAAGAATATCACAACAGAAGCCACTACGAAACTCTTCTTTGAACGAGTGTGGGTACACTTTGGGATTCGATATTCTATCATCCAGATCAGGATAGTAGGTTCCTCGGTGCATTTTGGTCCAATCTTTGCTCGATGCTGGACATCAAACTCACTAAGTGCACAGCCTTCCATCCCCAAACTGATGGCCAGACAAAGGTTGTCAATAGGGTGATCATACACATTTTGTGCATGTACAACTCAAAGCATCCATGCACATGGCATGAGAGTCTCCCCTATGTTTAGCATAGTTTTAACCACGCTCTCCATAGCTCGACTGGTCACAACCCTTTTCAGGTGGGCTTGGGATTCTAGCCACTATGTCCCATTGATGTGGCCATGCCATTTGCAACTACTCAAGCAGATTTGGTTCATTTCCAGTCCGAAATAGATAAGGCAAACAACTTCATTAAGCACATCCAACATATCCATTAACAGGTCCATGACATTCTAGAGAAATAAAATGCCAAGTACAACCAGCGACATGATCAACATCGGGTACCACACAAGTTTCAGGTGGGCGAAAAAGTCTAGTTGCATTTGTAAAAGGAACGCCTTACTGGAACCTATCGGAAACTCAGACCACTTTGATATGGTCCTTACACCATTACCAAGACTATGGGATATAATGCATATGATCTTATCATTCCCCCATTCCTTGGCCCTCACCTAGTGTTCAATGTGGACCACATTCATCCATGCTCTTAGAACCTAGATTTACCTCAGGCTGAAAAGGTAGGATCCAGGGCCAACATCAAACCACGCTCAGCGTCGTAGCTAGCCTTACGAGGACAAGAGAGGGCTCTCTCTGGGTCAATCTCAGCAAAATATAATCAAATGGGGCTTGAGATGACTGATTTAACAACTAATCTTAGGCTAGGTATGAAGTGCAAGGATTTGATTTTATTTTTCTGGGATTTTTTGTTGGAAAAAGGGAAAGGCAAATTTGGGTCTGGGGATGAGGCCAAATTTTTGCAGAGTTCTGGTTGGGGCAAGGTAGGCAGGAATTTTTGATGCTTTAGATTCAATGAATGGGTAGAAAATACCACTGAGGAGCTGAAGAAGGCAAGAGGCTACAAGGAGCCTCTTCAAATAGATGAAAACATGTAAAACTAAACAAAGTTTAAGGCAGAGCACAACAAACTCATGGATTCTACCTTTGTCACTCAATTTGTTTAATTCCAGAAGCAAAGAGAAGGGAAATGGCATACATAAAACATCAATGAACTTAAAATTACATGAAGAAAAACACCATCAAAACCCAGAGCCACAAGGATCCCAACAAGTGCTGCATAACCCTGGTCTTTCCTTTGCCAAAATGTAGAAATCAGATGTACAATGGAGTCCAAGCAATCCCAAGTGTCCAACCCTGAAAATGACTTAGAAATTACATAATATAGATAATACAAACCTATTCCCTTGCCTCTAGGGGTCGAGCTCATCATTCTAGGAGCCGTTTGAACTAATTCTAAACAAGGAACTGAAATCTAGAAAGTCAAACAACTTACCCCTACATACTAGGAAACTGATTCATTCACTCACATTTCACCTTTTGGTGAATGAATCTTCTAGAACAAGTAAAAATGTGCCAATATTACATCATGGTTGTCAAATTACATCATGAAAAGTCAAGAATAACATCAAGAAGCAAAACTGGTCAAAACTGGGCGAATTATTGAGCTGAATAGTGAAAAATAGGCAAAAATCCTCTATGCGTCGCGCTTGATTCTCTATGCATCGCACCAATTTGGAGCTGATTTTGAGGCACTTACTGAAGTAAAAATTGAGCCCAAGTGTGCTTTTTGGAAAGGTATGCTTGTATAATTTCCAACCCAAGTCTAATTTCTTAATTTGAATGTCATTTGACCCTCCAAAACTTCGATCTCCCAACACTGCTTCCTGTGTGTCAAAATAGGGGAAGTGGGGTCATTTTTTGATTGTTTTTGGCCTCCTGGGGACTCAAAACCTGCCCAAATTTCTTGGCCATGCACCAAAAACCATTAGTTTTCATGAAAAATCCAGAAATGTAAACTTTTTGTGATTTGGAGCTCCCTAGCAAAAGCGAGCGGCGCGGTGCATAGGGAGAAAAACCTTGTGTTAAAATTTCTGTGCGTAGCACCTTTTTGAAGACCAGTTTTGAGGACCTTCCCGGTGTCAAAATTAGGCTAGGGACAGTTTTTTGGAAATTTATTTGAGTCTAATTCCCAACACAACTTGAATTTTTCCATTTGGAGTTCATTTTCTCTGTCAAAAGTCAAATATCCCAAGACTGGTCAAAAATGTGCCAAATGAGGCTGCCTCAAGGTAGAGTGCTGTTGCAGTCAACTTTTGAAGGTCTTCCTAAACTCCAAATTGAGCTCATGATAGCTCGTTGCAAATATCTTTGTGTATAGTTATCATTTGACTCATCAAGAAAGTCATTTTTCCAATCAAGCTAGGAGAAAACTTGATTTTCCCAAGGTCACTTCAGAGGTGCATCAATTCTCCCAAGGCAACTGTATTTTTGACATTTCTCTAAAACCATGATACCTGTGTAAAAAGTGAAGGAGGTTTTTCTTCCTTGGCCTACTGCGGACAAAAAAATCTCTCATTTTTCCCAAACTCATCTTTTATTTCTCAGAAACATCATTGGAGTAAAACCTATCCCGATGTGTGGAACAGGGGATTTGTCGAAATGAAGCGAAATGAAGGGGATAGGGGGCTTCTAAATTCTTGAGGAAATTTTGAGAACTAGGGAGGGATGTTAGGAAGTAGGGGAAAGTGGAATTTCAAATATTGAGTGAGGGGAAAGGGTCCAAAAGGGAAAAACATAGGCCTAGCCTAGAAAATTGCCAAGTTGTAGCAAGAGACTAGGGTTTGTGCAAAAATGAGGAATTTGAGGGGTCTCAGTGATGGGAAGTGTTTAATAAGGTACATTAAGGATAATGGAAGGTGTATGAACATTCGGATACAAGTTTTACTAATGATTTGATCCTCCAAGAGAAATTACCTTCAAAACCCTAGGAGAGGGAAATGAACTTTACCTAGGCGCAACTGAAGCATGAACAAGGTGTAAAATGGCCCATTGGAACCTAACATGATGATGAAAACCTCTGAATGATGGTACACTCGGTTGAATGGTGACATGGAGCAACATTTGGACAACTTTGAAATTAGTGAAAACAAACCCTAGACCTAATAGCTAGTGACTAAATTTTGCTTGAAGACTCACTGAAATGACAAAATTTGACCTTGACACCTTAAAATCACTTTGTAAGAGCATGCTTGATCACTGGAGGAAGGCTGCAAAGACTGACACTAACATTGGCTCCAATGGGGATGGTAGCTCCTTGGAGGTGCCAAGAATGACAGATCTTTGGGAGAGCAGACAGTGCCTTCATCCATTAGGCAGTGGAGTCAAAACACGAAAACTGACATGCATGACTGAAAATCGATGACTTGACGACACAAATTGACTCTCACTCAACTAAAAACTGACTCGATACTTAAACACAACCAACAAACTGGAAAAGATGCTCAAAGTAGAGCTTATTCATCAAAACCTACTCTAACTGTTCTATTTCACTGCCAAATCAAGTGAAATGAAACAGCCAATGCAACCATGTTAGCATCTTGGTTGTTATTTGATTTCTTCCCAAATTCTTTCTGATGCACAGGAAAAGGGAAGAATCGAAAGGCAACTCCCATGGAAACTCGAAATCAAGTTGACTGGTGATAAACTTGCAAAATATGAATTGGCTGGATGACTTCAAGAATACTGCGAAAGGATCTTCATAAACATTGCTATTGATTCCCATTAACACATTACTGCTATGGTCCAAGTAATCTTCATATCTGGATATTAAGATTTTTATCACATCTGCACTGTCATTCTTTGATGATTGCAGCAAATTGTCAAAAGGATCTTGAATTTCGCGAATAACCAAACTCTGTTGCTGATTCCAAACAGAACAAAAGTCTCCTTTATCAATCTCCTCATATGACTGCAAACTTTGATCTGAGCTTTGTAATGAAAAATCTATTAAACAAGACAATGAAGGTGACCTTTGAATCAGATTATTATCAATATTTTCTTCTGTCACATTGGTAACTAATGGAGAAGAACTTTTACAGCAAACATCATCCATCACATGAGCAATAAGATCATCAAAAATTTGAGAAGACTGCTATGATGTATCCATTAAAATTGTATGACATCCTACTGGCTGTTCATCTTTTTCTTTAGAGATAGTACGAAGATTTTGCCTTATAAACTGAAATGCTTCGAAACAAAAGGGTACAAAATCCTCTTTCATCATTAAATCACGTATTTTGGCTACCACACCTTCATCTATAATCTGACCTTCATCCTCAACACTAAAGCTGAGAGATTATTGATTTCCTACAGGCTGCTCTTTCGAAGATTTACTGTGCAATTTACCCTTCAAAAACTGAAATGATTCAAAATAGAAAGGTATGGAATAATCTTGTATCGTTTGATCATATGTGCCAGCTTCCATGTCTTCATGTGAAACTTGACAATCAATGGAATTTGGGGGTTGGATATCTGAATATGAGAAGTCTTGATCAAGGTTTTCATTGCTCTCAAGGTGGTCCAGATCAAGACTTGTCGACAATTGATTTCTGAGTGCATGAATGTTGCCTCTGATGAACTGAAATGAATGAAAACAAAAAGACAAAGATCCATCACTTACTTCAAAATTTGTTGCACTTTCCTCGTCACTGTCATAGCTGATATGCATCTTTTGATCACTGTATTCGAGCTGTTGAAAGTGAACTTCCTCCTCCCACAAACTAGCTGTTGATTTGTCTACAAGATTAGCTTCTGTTTGGAGAACATAATCATCGTCATCATACTGATCAAACTGAGGCAAATCATCAGTATAAAACACATCATCAAGCATACATGTCATATCAGCAGATCTCTCTTCTCCAAGATGGTCTATAAGACAATCATTATCAAATCTATAACAATTGGGATAAGAAAGAAGATGCTTTGGATCAACAACTTGTTCTTCTTCAACCAGTGAGCCGTGGGCTTGAGCATTATAATCATTCCTTGTGGTGATCCTCTGCATCATCTCTTCTACTGCACTTACCAAAATGTCAAGCTTTACTTCTAGAGATGTCGATTTCTCCAGATCTATGTTTTTCATCTCTTCTTATTTCAACTTTTCCCTTCGGATCAGCAAATGAGCCTCTACATTTACTGCACTATTCTGTATCTCTTCAAGTGTTTCAAGATTCCTTTCTCTCAGCTAAAACTCCATTTCTGGATCAAAGGCACCCAGATAGTGCAAGAGAGCAGATCTAGGAGGAGGCCTTATATCAACTGGCATCGAATAATAAACTTGGTTAAATCTAGCAGAAAATTGTTGTACTATCTCCCTTGGCTATCTTTTTAGCTGGTTATACTCTTCTATAATCAAGAAAGGGTTTTGTCTGATCACCCACCCGTCGAGGAAAACTTTGACGAACTGCTGGAAATTTGAGATGCTTGCATCAGGCAAGGTTTTGAACCAACTCTTGACTTTTCCTTGCAAAGAAAGAGCAAAAAGCCTAATACTAACATCTTCTTCATCAACTTCAAAAAGATCAAGAAAAGTCTCAACATTCTGCACATGTTGCTCAGCGTTGACATTCTTACATTCACTATCAAATCTCGGCAAATATAGGTAATAATTTGCAGGGAAAGCATGGATAATAGAAGGCAAAACAAGAGGTTTATACCTATCTAGGACTATAAAAGGTGTAGGAGTATATACAAGAGCTACGGGATCAGTTTTGGTCTCTTGAGGTTCATCAGTTTTAAGACGGTCATCACAAGATTCAGAAGAAAGGTCTTGATCAAGCTCAAAGGTATGCAAATCTTTGGTATTCACAATCTTCAAAGGGAAAGAATCAACTGCAGGCTGAGGATCTCTTCTCAAATACAGTATACTTCGCAAAACATTCTTGACATTCTCGGGAAAAGAGAAGAAATAATTTATAACAAAGAACAAAATTTCTTGGATGAAATTCCAACTTGAATACCTGATCTGTCCATATTGTCCTTTCATGTTTCTGCTGGTCAGGATCATTCTCCAGTGGAGTCTTTGGATCTGATCTCAAAACTAATTTAGAGTCACCAGGTGAATGATTTTAGCCTTATTATGTCTGATCGTTGTCCACCATCAACCATCAGATCTAACTTGATACATGTACTAGGGTGATAGTTTAGATCAGACGTTCATTTTATAAACCAGACTAGAGATTGACTGAAGTAGCTTTTATCTACTTTCACTAATGCAAAGCAAGAGCGTTTCGAAGGCTACCTGGCTAATCTTCAGGCTCCGTCTGTAGTCTACAAAGCCAAACAATGAAAATAAACTTTCTTCCCCAGTATGGTCGGATGTTAGTGTCAGTCTTTACAGCCTTCCTCCAGTGATCAAACATGCTCTTACAAAGTGATTTTAAGGTGTCAAGGTCAAATTTTGTCATTTTCGTGAGTCTTCAAGCAAAATTTAGTCACTAGCTATTAGGTCTAGGGTTTGTTTTCACTCCTTTCAAAGTTGTCCAAATGTTGGTCCATGTCACCATTTAGCCAAGTGTACGATCATTCAGAGGTTTTCATCATCATGTCAGGTTCCAATGGGTCATTTTACACCTTGTTCATGCTTCAGTTGTGCCTAGGTAAAGTTCATTTCCCTCTCCTAGGGTTTTGAAGGTAATTTCTCTTGGAGGATCAAATCATTAGCAAAACTTGTATCCGAATGTTCATACACCTTCCCTTATCCTTAATGTACCTTATTAAACACTTCCCATCATTGAGATCCCTCAAATTCCTCATTTTTGCACAAACCCTAGTTTCTTGCTACAACTTGGCAATTTGGAGGAATTTTGAGTAGTTTCGGGCCTTTAAGTGTATGCGTCGTGCCTCCCCAGTGCGCCGTGCCAGTGTTGTTTTACACTGCGAAATGTGGCCCAATGCGCCGCGCCTGGTGGGTGCGCCGTGCCTCCTGCCCAGTGCGTCGTGCCGCTGAATTGGAGTGATTTTCACCCAATAACCTCACTTGCTTACCAAAATTTCTCTATGTTGCTTCTCCACGTTTCCATTTTAGCTCTTTGATGTATTTAGTATGAAAATGAACTCTTGGAACACAAAAATGATATATATGCCAAGGATTTAACTATTGATTTCAAAAACCAATTTGCCATGTTGCAAACTTTGACACTTCACTCTGAAACTCTGTTTTTTGCTTCCTTTATGATTTTTTGAGCTGAATGATGAACCTCTTGTCTTTTCTTGTAGGGATGATTGGCATGTAATTTCGGCAAAGGATGACCAGGGTTGTGCCTGAAGCATCTCATGACTCAAATACTTTAAAAATTACATATTTATTACAAACCATAAATTTGATGATTTCTTTTTCAAAACAGATTTTTGAAGAAGAATCATGATCAAACACATCGACGATGAAATTTTGCAATGAAAACTGATTTTGAACCTCCCTCATGTGCCTGTGGACATTATTAGACCTTTTGAAGATGAAACCCTAGACCTAATGACTAAAATGACCCTTTTTCTTACCAAGAGACCAAATAGGACTGTGAATGACTTTAAAATTGATTTTGATGTATAGACATGGACCAGCAGATACACGACATGAGGGAGATGAGTGACAAGACTGTTCTGTCAGAAAATCGATGCTCCTAATGGAATGCAAATGACTGGACTGAATGAGACACATAAAAATGAAATGCAGAGATTTTGATCACTGATGGAGGGCTGAACAGACCAACTCTAACACATACTTTCCACCATTACTAGACACATCCGACATTGTAGAATAGCTCACCCCAATAGAGTTAAATCCAGATTGCATGGAACAAGCTGCAACTGATTGGATCATGGACATGCGCATCAAGCACACTCAACAGCAGAAGATCCAACTATATCAAGTTGTGAAAGCAGGCTAACTCCTTCACTAGGTCAAGTGGCTCACTAGGGACCGAGTTCAGCAAAATTTTCCTCAACTCATGGAGGAATTCAAAGCAATGGGGACTATTTCTTCCTAAGGGGGCAAGAATGATATAGGTGGATATTGGTGGCCACCCACCAATTCCACTTGGACCCCCACTATTGTTGCTTTCAGTTTTTCAATTTTCTTATTTGTAGCACAATTTACTATTTTTGGCAGTTTTTTGGGTCATGAACTTTTGGAGCCGTTTTGAGGCCCTAAACGACACTTTTTTGGGAAAACTAAGAGTAACATGGGTCCATGGATTGATGTTTCTCATCCCAAAGTTGTAGTCCTTGGATAGATCTTTGTAATGAGGTATTGTGCGCGTCAAACAGAGATCGTATGCGAAAGTTACGACCCCGGGAAGTTGATGTACCAATTTACCTAAAATGGGGCCCATAGTTTCGTGCTTCATCTCCTAGGGTTAGGGTTTTGGATGTTTAGGGTTTTCAATTTTTTCTCAAAAACAAATAGGCCTTCAAGCCTCATTGTAAGACAGTTCAAAGGCATGTAGCCGCCACATGTCTCCTCAGAGATAAGCTACCATCGCCCAAGCTAGTTTATTTCCATTTCTGTTTGTAAGCATATTTTAGTATTTTACATTAATGAAATGAAGTATTATTTCTGCTGCATCTCTGTATTTATGGTTATATTTGTAATTTTTTGTGTTCCTGTTTAAATCTAGATCATATTCTTTTTGAAAAAGAAATGGAAAGCATTTGACATGTTCAAAGATTTCAAGGCTCTAATTCAAAATAAAACTAGAATGTTGATCAAAGCTTTTAGATCTAATAATGGGGAATATTTCACCTCCAATAATTTTAATGATATTTGCAAATACACCAAAATGAAGAAAAAAACCACTGTGTCATACAATCCACAACAAAATGTTGTTGCTGAGAGGAAGAATAGAACCATTATGGAAGTTGTAAGAGCCATGTTGCATGATCAAAAGCTTACCAAAGTTTATGTGGGAAGAAGCTGCAAATACTCACTACAAGGAAAATACCTTCTAGTAGAGGCTATAATGAAGGTTTTTAGTGTTACAAAATTGGCAAGAAATTGCGAAAGGAATTTGCTAAAACCTCTATTTGGGATAGTAGAAATTTTAACAGAACTTCATTACAGCTAAAAACAATGGGCGGACAAAGTTTCGAGTGCATGTTGTTTATTCAATGCACTTAACGGAGCAAGTCGCATCGGTACGCTACATATATAAAAGCATCGAGAAACATAAATAACTAAAAGCACAGACGCATTGAATGAAAGAATAATGATGCGTAATATATACCAAACCAGTGCTAAGAGATAAAACATTCATGGGATGTTATTCTAAGGAATGACACCAGGAAATGAAAAATATAATTGTTGTGTCGATGTTTTTTCTAAACTTGCAGCACCAATTCTTATTGTTAGTATAAAGGCCTTGGTGTATTAGTTATACAAAAGGAATGGTGTTGATAGTTTTCATAAAGAATTGGGCTGGAAATAATATTTTGGAGGACTGAGGAGTTAGTTATATGAAATCACTGGTGCATTAAGAATTACAATGCATCGGGGCGTTAATCTCAAACAGGGTTGGTGCTTCAAGTGATAAACGCATTGGTGCTGTCGTTTTCTTAAAATTCACTGGGCATGAAAAAATATGTTGTCACGGTGATTTTGATATAACTCAACACACCGATTCTTTTTTACGTTATAGATGCACCAAATTTTTGAATGAGATTTTCTCTTTTTTGGAAAGATCGACCTGTGACAATGCAAGTATTATAATTTTTTAGATTCAATATTCATCGAAAAATTGAGATATACATTATAATAATATTCATATAAATTAAAATTTGATTAGTGCATTTGTATATGATGTTTGGATTAATTTGTTATATTATCATATTTCACATTTCTTCATTATAATATTTAATCATCCATATATTTAATCAGTGGTATAACACTTCACAGTGACATTGGATAACATAATAGAATAAATTAAAATGTATTTTATTATATATGAATAAGAGGCTCTTTGTCAAACAAAATGGGATTGTTATTGATAACCCCTTGTCTTTCAACTGGGATACTATGTCCATTACATTAAACAAAATGCCCGATTTTCATAGAAAATTATTTCAAAAAATACAACACGTTGCATTGATATCAAAATCAATCATCATTCTCCATTGGAACTTTTGTCATTGCTCGAGCTACTTCCATGACTTGGGTTATTTAGAGGAATATTTTGTTGATTTCATCGATTGTTTTCATCTTTTCAATGTTGTTCCATCTACAAACATAAAAATAAAGTGTAATGAGTCTATCTACATTGGTGAGAATAATGAAAATTGGAATAAATAATATACATCAATTTAAATTGAATATAAATGTATCAGAGCAAGAGGTGATTCATAAAATGTGTACATGGTTTCAAAACTAAGTTTCATGCCTTGTTACAACAAGTCTTATACTCGTGTAGGTCCATACTTTGTTTCGTGCATGTTTTAAACCCCATTATGAATCATAGATTTAATATAAAGTATTTTTTTGTTCTATTAATTATAAACTCAGAGAGGTAAATACAACATAGATACTTACAAATTCCATAATTAATTTTTGATATGTTAACATATACTCACTACCCTTGTTTAACACAATGTCAACCAATTCTTCTGATGGCTCTTCTTTTTATGTCAACACCCATTTCAAGGCATTCAAGGATGGTCGTTGTAAATCAAACAACTTACAATATACAAAAATTAAACCTTGAGTTGTTATAAGGAAATATTAACAATTACTCACAAATCAACCCTTTTCTTCCTTGTTGTCCTATTTTATGTGTTAAATGAGTTCCATCTTGTTTTCTTTTCTACAATAAAATAATTGAAAATTAATATATATATTTTTTCAGCTGTGGTTCATGGTCATTGACTGACCACTACATCCATGGGTAATAATCTGGGAAGATCCACCTGAAGGGATCTACCCATTTGCTTATCTGGTTGGGCCTAACCCCCAAGGGTGTTGAGCATATTTGACCCTATGACCTCTCAACTAGCAAGGTACTTAGCAACGGGAACTTGACCAATTGAGCTATCCCTTGGGGATATTGAAAATTAATATTTAATGCTAAATTATTTTATTATATGTATAAAGTCAATCATGATTACATATATTTGAAGCACGTTGTTGCTGAGATGCCTATTCCTATGATGTAATTATGTCCATTTCTTCGACCATATCCTTATACATTTTTTTAGACATTTATGTTGGCATGTTTCGCATATCAGCGCATTGATCATTTGGGATTTTCATAATCTTCATGAAAAAAGTAATAAAATATTTTTATAATGATATATGAAAACTAAATATAGCAAAATCGATATTAATAAATGAATGGTTTGTAGTAATATATACATATAATTCTATAAAATCATTTTATATAATTAGGAATATTACCATTTGAATGATTATTTTTTGTTGTTGTATGTTTTTTCTATTGCAAGTTTGACATGACTCATTGACCATCGCTCTGGAAATGTTTACTGTAGTTTAGATATAATTTGGTTCTTAGAATCATTGGTTTTATTTTTTTATTCTAAGTGGAAGGTAGGTTTATACACTCATTCCACTATATCCCACATAAATTTGTAAAAATACCCATCCCCCCCCCCCCCCAACTTTCATTAACCTCCATCACCACTCGTTATGACCTAAAGACCAATTCATAGTCATTTACATGTTCTATAATTTTTCTTTTATTAGAAGGACATTGACCTTTTCCTTCATTGTTGCTCCCTAGAACATTAAATATATATGAATTAGTAGATTGTTTGAAACATTTTATCTAATATTATTAAGTATATTTTAATGAAAATTCAAAAAAATTTAAAAAACTCATATTGAGTAGTATTTTTTCATTCACCGGATTCATCATTCAACAAATTTTCTATCAAGCTTTTACACTCTTCTACACTTAGATTAGAAATAATCTTATTAACCTTGTTCATTTTTTGGCTCTGCATGATGCACACCAACCAATACATATTATTTAAACTTACATATAGCTCAAACATATTAATTTTGTAAAGAATTTACAAAGAAATTTTTGTCTCTCCTTTTTTTGATGTGTTATCACTGTGTTAATTAGTATTTTTGTTGCTTGAGACTCTCTAAGACATTTTTTTTTATCAATATACAACCTATAACATTCAATATAGAAGTCACTAAATATATTTTACAGATAAATCAAATAATTTTCAGCTAAAAATGCTCTGGTAACCAGTACGTTTATCTAAATAAATGCATTAGTGCACTTAGAACATTAAACGCATTGGGTGAACAATAATATATCAATTGAAGATTTAGTTGAAAAGCTCTGCAATGATGGTGATCGTCTACGAAGAGGAGAATAATCTATGACGAAGCTCAAAGATTCGAGAACACATGATTTCTGCTACATTTTGCCAATAAGGGTTTTGTCTTCTTCGGGGATGCGTCTTTCTCACCCACCTCTGTGCTAGAATGGCTAGGGTACTTGGTGATTTCTATCCTTATGAATTTTTCCAATCAATCTAAACCCCTTGAAATTGGTGATACACAGTGGAATTCACCTCCATCTACCCTTCGATTTTGGCCCAGATCTCCTTCAACGAGGTTTGAACCTCCCTGATGCTCTGGGCATGGGTGGATCGATGGATATGTGCACAAAAATATCAGGATTTCCCATCCAATCTCTGAGGACCATTTGTGTTTTTACAATTTGGACCTTTCTTCCTAGATCTCATGGGTGGAATGGTATACCGACACAAAGATCAGTGGTATTGTGCCAAATTTATCTATACAGTGGCAAGCACAAACATATGTGAGGTTTCCACCATTTCCTATGCCAAATTTTGAATTCCCCCCCTATGGAGCACAAACAATCACAAACCAGGCAGATCCAGTACTTCTCAGCAGCTACAAGAACACAATCCTTTAGATCAGTCCAAAATCACATCAGATTATAGGGAAATATGGATAAGAAAAATAAAAAAGATGCCCACATAGACACAGATTTTAGAACAGGAATTAGAAGCAAAAATTGATCCTTTCGACCATTTGGATCAAGAAAAGAAGAAATCTTTCCAAATTTTTATAAAATCCCTGGCTAGTAAATATTCATCACTCTGGGTTTAGTATTCTGATAAGATCCTATAAATGAAATGGAACATCATGCATAAGATAGGATATCCATCACGCCTACAAAATTTGATCTGTGGAGGTAGATCCTTGCAGGACATTCACAACTTACATGAATATAATATTCTTCCTGCAACCACCATCATCCTCAACTTGAGATTGATAGGAGGATCTCTGAGATCAAGTAAATCCAAAGGTACAGGAGTTGTTGCTAGATCTAAATTACCCAAAGGAATAAAACTGAATCAAGAACATAATAATGTTGGCCTCTCCTACAAAAACATAGTCCAAGGGAAATCAACAACCACAACAAACTCAAATCAAATACATAATAATCCCAATCCATACATCGTGGAGCAGGCAAATTATGTACCAGAACTAAACATAGATCTTCCAGAAACAAATGCATTTTGTAGAACGTATGAGGCACAAGCCCTCATCTATAGATTTAACAGTTTTTGGTCAAAACCAATGGATCTTTTTCACTGGATCTTTACAAATTGGACAAAAACTTGTGACATACACCTCTATTCCAAAGGCTTCTTCACTGTAAAGTTTGCAAAATCAGAAGAACAAGAAATTATCCTACAAGAAAGCCCATGGTTTTGGGGATCGACATAGCTCTTCATCACTCCATGGTTCCTTGATTTTGATGTAAACACCATGATTGTATCAAGGATTTCGGTTTGGTTTAGGCTACATAACCTTCCCCTACACTTCTAGCATAATCAAGTGCTAGAAGGCATTGGAAATATCTTAGGATGATACATAAAGACCGATAAACAAAGGATAGAAGAATGAATCTATACTTTCGCACACATATGTGTAGAGGTGGACCTCATTCGAGGACTTCCAGATCGCATACAACTGACACACAACAAATAGAACTGGACTCAAATTCTTTATTTCCAGAACACAACCTTTAGATCTAGAATATGTCTCAAAACAAGACACTTACAAAACACATGCTCTCATGCCAGGAAAGAGCAGTTAAGGAAGAAGAAGCCAATGAAGCAACCAAAAGGTTGGAATTTCCCCTAAATGAATTAGATGAGGAAGAGGAAGACGCAGAAAAGGAATCAAACCCAAGAAATAACAACACATTCAAGAAAAAGAGGAAAATTTTGAAAAGACACATATACTAGCAGAACAACAGGGCCCTACAAATCAACTAATAAGGATACCTGAAGGAAAGGACAATGGAGGAAACAAACGCCAACATAATCCCTTTAATTCAGATTCAGAAAAGGAAACCTCAAGAATAGAAGAAAATCAGCTAGCTATCATCTCATCCATGACATCTCAATGAGAATGGCAGAAGGTTGAAAAGAAGAAATGGAGAAAAGTCTAACTTTTCTCCTTGCTATTTAGATGATTGTTTATTGTATGAACTTATGATCGTCAGTCTTTGACTAGATGATGAAATTTTTATAAGAAGCTACAACATGTAATTTTGTTTTCATTAATAAAATTACGACTTTTTCCTTGGGAAAAAAATTAGACGCATCGGTCGTTTAATTGTTCATGTGCACCGTCATGGAAAATTATTTTTTTAAATTAATGCTAAATTATTACCATGCGATTTGTAAGGATAAATGCATTGAAATGATTTAACGATGCTATTTGGAAGAGGCACGCCAGTGCATTATATTATACTGGGAGAAACGATTAATAGACTATACAAAATATGGAGTGTTATAATATGTTCCTCCATTGTGTTACACAAGGAACACCAGTGCGTTATATTATAGAGGGCGCAACACGAACATATAGTCACTTAAAAAAAATGGAGATAACCGATAAGATTTGGATCTAATTCAATAATAGATTCCCCTACTTTAGATGTCAAATGCCCTATATACAGTAAGTACAAAAACCAATTAAATATAAAATCCCTAAATTGAAAAACCTTAATTGTGAAGTGGTAGAGGAAGTTAAACCCTAGGGTGAAATTTTGCAGGAAGAAGAAAGGGTTTAAGGAAGATATTGATTTCCTTTTTTGGTCTAAATTTTAGTTAAATTTAAATAAGAAGGAAGATCATCAAAAAAATTTCTAGTAAAATATATAGTAATTTTTTTATTATACACAATTTTTAGTTTTTTTTTTTGAATTGTGAATAAATCTAATAGAAATTTTAAAATATTTTAAAAGTAAAATTTAAGATTTTTGCTATCTAGGGTTTCGAGTGAATCACCATACTTTTCAATTATGATCTTTCAGCGAATCCAAAATATTGTGCGATTCCACAGTGCTCTAAATATGTCTCTCTTGCAAATGATATATCTTTTAGTTAAACCATAACAAAATTGTAAATTTTCTTATTAGTAAAATCAAGAATAAAATCTAAAATTTGTACTATGTAGGTTTCTGACTGAATCACCACACCTTCTAGATTTTGATATTTTGAATAGTTCTGTTGCTCCAAAGTATTATACTACTACAAAGTGTTCTTGTATATCTCTCTTGCAAATCAGTCACTTGAAAGTTTGGGTAAAATAATGAAATGGTGAATAAATTTTTACTATTTAAAGGATTTTATGAAATTAGATTTTTAAACTCAATTGCCGTTCATTTTTTATTTAAAAAAAAATGTGTTATCACCAAAAAATTGATCATCTAACCTAATTTACTAGATGGATCGAAGTACACCATGTAAAGCAATTTTACGAAAATTGCTTTCGCTGTGAGAAATTACTTAATACACCACCTTTGTTAAGAAATTTATAGTTAAACCCATGAAGAATAATTAAATAAATCACTAGTTATTTGATTTTCCTCTAGGAATAATTAACTAAACCATTTTTTATTCTTATTCCTTGTCAAATTTAACCAATCATGAAAAATAAACAGAAAAATCATTATTTATCTTATTTTTCTCTAAGAATAATTAATTAATCACTAATTAATTATTATTCTTTGTTAAATTTGACTAAATCCCTTAGCAATAATTAAATAAATCCTTATTTGTTTATTATTCCTTAACTAATTGATTGAGATAATAAATAAATCATTTATTTATTTATTATTTCTAGATAAAAGTTTAAATATTTTTTTCCTCCTAAGCAAATATAATAAAATATTCCAAGTGGTTATTCCAAGAATGGGATCAATAATATTTTATTATTGCTCATTATTCGAGGATAACTCAATATTTTGTTATAAATAGAAGGGTTTTCCATTCATTATTCACTTTTTATTATTTTCATTATTGCACTTACCATTGTACCTCTGATATTTTCATTGTCGCTCACCATATTTTTGCTGGGTTTATGCATTATAGAGGAGAGAGAATATGCAAAAGCTAAAGACGTTTGAGGATAGCCAAGAACTCATCCCATAGAGGGGAATTGGTAACATTTATCTATTCTCTTCACAGGTGTTATTATAAAATTATTCTTTACATATCTGGTTTGCGTTAGATAATTGGGGTTATTACTCTTTCTTTTGTTGTTTAACTATGATTGTGGCGTAGATGCAGCTCTACAGTGTTTAATAGCCATTTATATTGTTGAGATTGTTTGTCATCCACAATATTAAGTGGGTTCTTTTCGTACATATTTGAGAAGAAAACACTACAAAAAATTGGTGACGCCAATGGGGAATAATTCTGATTCAGAACCTTGGGTCTCCAATCAAAATTGGGGACTCCACTCGATTTTATACTTCAAATCCATAAACCTAGGTGAGCTTTGGTTTTCAGCTTAGGGTTTCTTCTTTTTTCAATTCTCTTAAGGTTTCCTAGTTTTTTAATCCTAGATCTAATAAATTTCTAACTTCTACAAGCTTTCTAGTCGTTTCCGCAAGTCATAAGAACCAGCTGCGACAAAGGCAGTACTTTTTCCCAAAATTTGTAGACTAGGATCCTCAGAACATAAATCATAGCTTTCAGCCCAAAAAGTGCAATATGGGCTTGAGAACACACCTTTCAGCCTAAAAAGTGCAATTTCAGTAGAAAATAGGTCCGTACTAGCAATTTTTGGGTTTTAGGGTTTTTCTCATATCTGTTTCTAGGTTTTGTTGAGCGTTGTTTGTTGGGTGTCTGAGCTCTGTCTCATCCCACATAGGCCTTGATCCACTCTGATTTACTTGTCGAAGTCGAATTTATCCTCCCCTAGGGCTTCTAATACACTTCCACCTTTATAGGAGGATTCTAGCTGAGTGAGAAGTCTGAGTTTCTGCAGTGCTTCCAACCACATTTTCCACATCTATAACCTTTTGTTTTAGATTTGATAAGATAGGTTGCTACCATCCATAATTTCACATTTAAACTTGTTTTTTCATTCCCTTAGGTTCCCATTAGTTGCCCTAGGTGTTTCACCCATCTCCCTAACTTTTTGCAGCAATCTTCCCCTCTGTTGTTTGTTGTTGGTACACCACTTTCCAACAGCTTAGAGTCACTTGATCCTAGTCACACCGTCATTCAGATCTCTTAATCGTTTCGGTGTATTTCCCATCCATTTAGCCACCAAGCAGTACAATGTTTGCAAACCTAGTTTGGGTGCGGTTTAGTTAATTATTTTTTTGTTCATTTTTGTTGAAATGTGGCAACAAGAATATTCCAATTTTAATTTTTCCTTGAATTAAAATTCAAATTTAGTCTCACCAGCTGCTTGAGAAAAACAATTAATTAATTCATCTTGGATTAATTAGTTGGAGAAATTCGAGCTTGAAGTATTTTTGAATTCATGCAACAGTTATCCCTTAAATTAAGGAGATTATCACTTAATTAAGGAGATAAGGATGAGTTGTAATTGAGTTGTAATTAGTTAGCTCAATTAACTGAGTTATGTCCAGTGAAATTAGTTCCAAACAGTTTGAGGAACTAATTGTGAGTTTAGTCAGTTAATTCATGCATGCATCAAACTAATGTACTCTAGATAACTAAAGATTCTCTCATAAATAACTCATGCATGTCTATTCAGAGAAAGACCTAGTTGAGATTAAAGACATGGACAATGTACTATCAATTGCAAGAATTTTCCTATAAGGAAAACTCTTACATGCAAAAGGAATTCATTCCTTGAGATTTGTGCAATTTTATAGGGTGTAAGATCAGTGTGAGTGATCAGTGTTACACTTGGTAATAGCTGGATCACCCAGGAAAAATAGTGCAAGGAAATAGGAGCTTGGAGGGTAGAGGAGAAGGCATATGAGCAATCTATTTTGTCTGTGAGCATCAGTAAGAGTTGTACCGAGTGCTGGCTAGCTGTGAGAGCTAAAGTTGTGTGTAATCCTGAGATATTTCCACTTGTAAAATAATACAGATAGCAGGGTTTTTAGCTGAGGCTTTCCCCAGAGTATTCTTTTGTGTTTCATGTGCATTGATTCTTCTTCTGGTTATATGTGTTCTGCTTGACCTTGATCAAATCTATTAAGATTCCGCAAGTTTGATTGTAGAAGTAGATCAAAGTATTTTTCTTTAGGTATAATGCATTATCAGGTTAATCTATAGTCAAAATTTTTACATGGTATCAGAGAAAAGGGTATTGGAGCTATGAACAGTATATGGAGAAGAGAATTCGAAGTTTGAAGTTTGGGATTGCAGGTACAACTCGAATTCATCTCATACTTCAAGTTGGTTAATGGCGTTCTATGGCATGAGACTCGAGTATGCCTTGGAAGGGAAATCGAATTACATAGCATGGAAAGATAGAATGGAAGCTATATTAGAAGAAAATGGTTTGAAGGATTCCATTGATCAAGAAATCCCCAAGTCAGCTATAGCTAATGCACAAGAATTGGCTGAATGGAAGAAGTGTGTGGTGAAGGCGAGACATATTCTTATGGAGGGAGTTCAAGACCATATTGTCTCAAGTCTACATGGGAAGGATACTCCGTTTTCAATGTGGAAGACATTGAAGGACCTCTATTAGAACAGTAGTGACCAGAGGAAACTGGCGCTCAAGGATAAGCTTTGGAAAATCAAGATTGAGAAGGGAGATACTATTTATACATATCTGAACAAGCTCACCACCTATAGAGATGAGCTTGGTAGTGTGGGAATAACTACTGTCGATGATGATATGGTGAATTTTTCTCTCCCGGTCTTCCAAAGAGCTGGAATAGCTACCGGGACTCTGTAAATGGAAGAGAGAAACTGTCAGATTGGGAACAATTGTGGTCAGATCTTATGTGGGAGGAGATCAGGAGGAGCACTCGAGATGGTTATTCATCAAAGAATGATGATGAAAAAAATCTAGCCTTAGCGAGTAAGGCAAGGAAAGGGAAATGGAAGGCTTCCCATTCCAAATCAAATTCTTCTCATGGAGGGAAGAAGGGCGACAAATCTAAAGTGAGATGCTTTAATTGTCATGAGATGGGACATTATGCAACTAATTTCCCATCGAATAATTCCAAGAAGTGATCCACAAAAGGATAGGAAGGTGAGGCATTAGCTTCTCAATTCAAAATCGACTTTACCCTCATCACATGTATGGTTTTATCAATGGTGGCCGTGTTTGGTATATTGACAGTGGAGCCTCATTCCACATGACTGGCGATAAAATTTTATTCAATACCTTGGAGGAGAAAGACCTCAAGATGCGCATAGAGATGGGTGATGACAAAAAGTACAGTGTTTCAGGAGTGGGCATGGTTTCCTTTTAGAGGGAGCATGGAGCTCCTCTCACCTTGACAAATGTGAGGTATGTGCCTGGACTGAAGAAGAACTATGTATCGGTCACGATGTTGGAGGAAAAAGGCTACGATGTTGTCTTTAGTAAAGGAAAGGCATTCCTAAGACACATAGCCATGGGTTAGACCAAGACGATTGGGATTCGAGTGAAGAATATCTATAAACTAGAGGTAGATGATTGTGCCACATTGAGTTCGAAAGCATAATTGGTGCAAAGCCATGACATTGGCGAGTTATGGCACAGGCGGTTAGGCCATTTGCATCATGGGGCCTTGAAGATAATGCAGCAGATATCGATAGGACTTCCCAAAGGTAAACTTGAGCAAGTTGACACATGCAAAGGTTTTACCTTGGGAAAGTACGCCAAGTCTTCCTTTCATGATCGAGACAGTTGAGTAGAAGAAATCTTAAAGTGAGTTCATACTTATTTTTGTGGACCATTCTCGACGGCATCCACAATGAAGAAAAGGTATTATGTGATTTTCATTGATGATTATTCTCATAAATGCTGGATTTATTTCATGCAGAAGAAGCATCAAACCTTCTCAAAGTTTTGTGAGTTCAAATATTTGGTTGAGAAAGAATTAGGGAAGAAGATCAAGGCCTTGAGAAGTGACAATGATGGAGAACATGTCTCTCAAGAGTTTAAGGACTTCTGTGCAGCCGAAGGAATTAAAAGGGAGTTGACGGCACCTCATAACCCACAACAGAATGATGTGGTCGAGAAGAAGAACAGAATGATTGTAGGGGTAGCATGGGCGATGTTGCATGACCAAGGCTTACCACTTCATTTGTGGGCTGAGGCATGCAACACAGTTGTCTATTTACAGAATAGAAGCCTGCATCGCATACTTGGGATGAAAACACCAGAGGAAGCCTTCTCTAGTAAGAGACTAGATGTGGGTCACTTCAGGATCTTTGACTCATCGATATATTGCCATGTGTTAAAGGATGCATGGAATAATCTTGAGCCAACAACTGAGTTGGGGATACTTGTGGGGTACACTAATGCACCCCACAACTATCGGGTGTACTTTCCTACCAGTCGGAGGAAAATGGTTCGTAGAGATCTCAAGTTTGATGAGTAGAAGGCCATGCAAGTTTTCCTTGAGAGGGAGCTCCAACTACAGGCTGTGGAGGAACTGTTGGTTCCTAAGGAGGAGGAGCTTCAGACTGGTGCAGAGTAGCCGCATGTAGAGGTTCCAAGAGTGGAGACATCCACTCAAGCAGAGTCTTCCAGAGATGGAAGAAAGTGCACAAAATAAGCTGACAGATTGTTGTTGGATGCGAGAGAGAATGTGGGAGAACCATCTTCTCAGCGTAGACAGAGGAGGTCACCTGAGAGGTACACTAGATACATGGCCCTTGTTGGGGAATGTGTTGAGACCAAGCCATCTTCCTTTGAGGAAGCAGTGCAGCAGCCGATTTGGGTTGATGCTATGGTGGAGGAGTATGACTCCATAGTTCGTAATAGTGTTTGGTATGTGGTTCCAAGTTTGGAGAACAAATCAGTTGTGAGTTCCCATTGGCTTTACAAGGTAAAGAAAGCTACTGATGGTAGTGTGGAGAAGCATAAGGTGAGATTTGTTGCTCGTGGTTTCTCACAAGTCAAGGGGATTGACTATGATGAGACTTTTTCTTCTATAGCAAGGTACTCATCTATCATATCGATGTTGGCACTATCATCACAGATGGGTTGGAAGATCCATCAGATGGATGTGAAGACTGCATTCCTCAATGGCAAGATTGAGGAAGAGGTGTACATAGAGCAGCCGGAAGGTTTTGAGACCTTCGATCATGAGTCACATGTGTGTCGACTCAAGAGAGCTTTGCATGGGCTAAAGCAACCACCTCATGCTTGGTACACCAGGATCGACAACTACTTCACCAGGTTGGGCTTCACAAAGAGTGAAGCAGATGCGAACCTGTACCACATCATGGTGAAAGGTAAGAAATTGATCATTGTACTTTATGTTTATGATCTCATATTAACAGGTGATGATCAATTGATCATGTCTTGCAATGAGGACCTTGCGAGAGAATTCGAGATGAAAGACATGGGTCTCATGCATTAATTCCTTGGCATGTAAGCATGGTAGAAGGATGGGGAGTTGTTTGTGTCTCAGGGAAAGTATGCTAATGAGATACTCGGGATATTCCACATGGAGAAGTGGAAGCCCATGCAGACTCCTCTAGCAGGTAACTGGAGGAAGGAGGATGCTACTTTAGGAGAAGTAGTAGAAGCTACTGTGTATAGGTAGCTTGTGGGTTCACTAATGTACTTAGTGAACACACAACCAGATTTGTACTATGTAGTGAACCAGCTGAGTAAAGTTATGGTTCAACCTACCAAGATGTTTTGGAAGGTGGAAAATCATGTATTGAGATACCTCAGGTTCACATCTCAGTATGGATTATGGTACAAACGGATAGAGGAAGTGAAGCTATAGGGATTCACTGATGCAGATTGGGCAGGGAGACCATCAGATCAGAAGAGCACATCAGGTGGAATTTTCAACCTTGAGTCGGTGGCAATCTCTTGGTAGAACAGGAAACAGAGGTCGGTTGCACTCAGCACGGCAGAGGCCGAATACATGGCTGCAATTCAGGCAGCATGTGGGGCCATCTGGATGCAAAAAATTTGAGTTGGTTTGTTTGATCAAAGGATGGACCCAACTATGATCTATTGTGATAATCATAGTTGTATCAAACTCTCTAAGAATCCAGTATTTCATGATAGGTCCAAGCACATCGGCATTCAGTATCATCATCTCAGATACTATGTGGCGAGGAGGATCATGTTGTTGCAGTATATTTTGACCAAGGAGAAAGATGCTAACATTTTGACTAAGGCACTGTAAAAGTGTAAATTCGAGTTCCATAGAGACAGGATCGAGGTGGCAGATAATCCCTTTCTTGTTGAGAGGGAGTGTTGAAATGTGGCAACAAGAATATTCAAATTTTAATTTGTCCTTGAATCAAAATTGTGAATTAAAATTCGAATTTAGTCTCACCAGCTGCCCAGAAAAAATAATTAATTAATTCTTTTTGGATTAATGAGTTGGAGAAATTCAAGCTAGAAGTTTTTGTGAAGTCATGCAACAGTTATTCCTTAAATTAAGGAGATTATCCCTTAATTAAGGAGATAAGGATGAGTTATAATTAGTTAGCTCAGTTAACTAAGTTATTTCCAGATAAATTAGTTCCAAACATTTTGAGGAACTAATTGTGAGTTCAGTCAGTTAATGTATGTATGCATCAAACTAGTGTACTCCAGATAACTGAAGATTCTCTCATAAATAACTCATGCATGTCTATTCAGAGAAAGACCCAGTTGAGATTAAATACATGGACTGTGTACTATCATTTGCAAGAATTTTCCTATAAGGAAAACTCTTGCATGGAGAAGGAATTCATTCCTTGAGATTTGCGCAGTTTTACAGGGTGTAAGACCAGTGTGAGCGATCAGTGTTACACTTGGTAACAACTGGATCACCGAGGAAAAACAACGCAAGGAAATAGGAGCTTGGAGGGAAGAGTAGAAGGCATATGAGTAGTCTATTTTGTCTGTGAGAATCAGTGAGGATTGTACAGAGAGCTGGCTATCTATGAGAGCTAAAGCTATGTGTAATCCTAATATATTTTGACTTGTATGATAATACAGATAGCAGGGTTTTTAGCTGAGGCTTTCCCTAGAGTATTCTTTTGTGTTTCATGTGCATTGCTTCTTCTTCTAGTTATATGTGTTCTACTTGATCTTGCTAAAATCTATTAACTTCTGAAAGTTTGAATGTAGAAGTAGATTAAATTATTTTGTTTTAGTTATATTGCATTATTAGGTTAAGCTATAGTAAGAATTTCTACAATTTTTTGTCATTTATTTTAGTTTATTTGTAGCAACTTTTTTTCTTTTTTACAAACATGATCCGGGCTTAATCAATTAATACACTTGGACACACAAGCACACCTTAAGTGAAGGGTTCTTGGTTTACACAGCCAAGCCAAGACTTAACATAATAAATTTATGTCACCGCATAAAAGACAAACGATATATTGTTGATCTCCCTCTACCATTTCTTTGTTTCGTGTCTCCTTCCATCATTGCACCACCAAGGCATGTGTCACGAATAATATTATGCCTTCACCCGCAGTTTCCTCTTTGGCATATTACCTCTCCCCATTGGGTTCGAGTTCATAGCCCTTCGAGTCCCCATACAAACTCTTCTTCCGGTTATTCTGATTCCGAGCCTCCTTCACCACATATCATCACCATGTCTACACCCACAACTAGTGTAGGAACCCAACCTGGTGGTGGATTTAGTTCTATACCGATGGTCACATCAAGCATAATAGTCTCAAGAACCGATCCAATAACCCACATGCTCCCCTTTATGGCTGAGTTAAGTCTACTATATCTTAGCCAATTGATAAACAACCCCATACACGTGATGCTGGTTGGCCCGCTATGTCGACTAAGCTTCCCTTAGACATCCCTAAGTTTGATGGTAATGCTAGAGAGGATCCTACTAACCATGTTTGATCCTTCCACATGTGGTGTTTTTCCAACTCCATAACTGATGACTACATTCATATTCGGCTCTTTCAATGCACTCTCACTAGAGATGCTGCAAAATGGTATGTGGACCAGCCCTCCACCTCTCATTCCATTTCCACAACACTTTCCAAAGCATTCCTTTCATATTTCCAATTACCTCTCCAGTATGACACTGGTACAGAGCTATTGATCACATTCTGTCAATCCTTCACCACTCGCCTTTTTGGCCATGTTCAAGAGTGGAATCGAAGGAGGAGAACATGTCATGCCCCGCCTTTCAAAGATTGTGTCTATCTAAATTGGTTTCTTAAGAGCCTTTTATCCCCCATCAGGAAAGATAGCATGTCCCATTTTACTTAGACCAAGGAAGAAGCTCTCCAGACCTCTCTAAGATATGATCTGATTTATGCACAATCCAGTTAGGTCTATACTATCATTCCAAACCTCCCTCATCCTGGAAGTGCCAATGCACCGGGGCCATCTCACTCCGCTGACAATACCATTCATTCCCTCTCACATTCTTAACCATATACTCTAAAGAGTTATGGCTACACGTAAGGGGGAATTGATTCCTCTAACGCTTATGCCCCTCCTACTAGCAAGATGTTTCCTAGACCCTAACCCGTCTACCAAACTGTTGCTCCTCCTTATGCACAACCGAATGCTCCAGCCCTTCAAGCATTAGCACCATAACCTCCCATGCATCCTCAGCCTTGGTAGCCACTTCCCCCTTGGGTGCAAGTGTTTGCACATCAAAGTGCTACATATACCTAAAATTAGAAGAAAAATAATAAGGGGAAGGGTAACAGGGGTAACCAAGGTAATCAAGGTAACCAACGTAGTGAACTCCAAGTGAACCAACCTAACACCAACAACTAGCAACAGGGCGACCAGCCCAAGAAAAACAAGGTTATTCATACAAACAAGCCTTGTGCATGTTGTGGTGTACATGGCCATTATACACATGAGTGTCACCTTTTACCCCAAATGTGCCAAATGTGGGAAGCTCAAGTAGCTTCTAGAGGTCAACAATTGCAACAAATTCCTGCACTAACACAACTAGTAGTGCTTGCAAATACTTTACCTCATCAAGGATTTGTTGCTACTCAACCTCAACCAGGTCGAGCAGCCCATCCCCCTAGCCTTCTGGTCCTGCTGACTACCAGATTTTCACGATGGATTCTAACGAGGTCAATACCTCTGATCAATAGCCAGCTCCTTAGCACTCTGTTGTTACCATCTGAGTCGAGTTATCTAGATCCACCCACCCAGGACCTCCTCTATTTGTGGGTACCTCTTGTATGTTCACACGAGGAACTATTCCTCTAAGTCCTAACCATCCAAGAGCTATTCCACTAGGACAATACCCTATATGCTAGATACCTTTCTTATTCCCCCCTCCGGGAGTATTTTCTGTCCCTGTCATGGCTTCGATGGTCCTTCCTAATGTGACTTTTGGGATCCCAATATGGTAAATCGATGCCCCAACAAACATCCCACCTGGTCAGCCAAGACCATATCATGCTTTGACCCCAGCTCAACCGGTCCTCATGACCCCTATCGCTGCTTCAGTTCCATAACAACCTTAACAAGAACCTGTTGTGGCCACCAACAACCCCCCTCTTTGTTTAGTATTAGCAATAACACTAAGCAAATGGGGACCCTTAATAAAAAATTCAAAAAACATTTTATAAAACTTTTTGTATTCTACTCCTTGAAATTATGTCGCATCGCGTGGACAAGATAAAACATCCCCTTATGAGCATAATAAAAACTGCGAAGAAGTGACGCGAAATTCATCGCATCACACACATTAAGAAGCGCTCTTAAATGGAAATCTTAATAAATCTCCGACGGCCGATGTGCGACGTCACATATCGCAATATCGCATAAGCAACACACAATGATTTAATGACTCATGCGATCCACGATGCTGCGATCTTGTGATATCTGCGATCTGCGATAAACGTGATCTTGCGATATCTGCGATCTGCGATAAACGCGATCTGCGATAATCCGATCTGAAAAAATTTGCGATGACACATCTAGGTAATGCGATGACGCGATGCTACTATCGCCCATCGCAAATTTCCTCGGCTCAACATTCAAGAAAAGCTGTCTATAAACCAAAATTAGGCGCGCGCCTTAAAGGAAATTAATGAACATATGCCAAAGTGTCAGTGAAGGAAAATTGTGTGTTTTTCGAAGAGTCAGTTCACGATGGATGTCATGATTTTATACATTCATGGAGGTTAGAGCTTTCGTATCAGTATTTATTATCATTACTCTTTTTCTTTGCGTGAACTACAGGAATGAAAAGCAGGAAACATCTAAGGAAAAGGGGAAAGCGACAATGCTCAGAGAACAGAGAAGAGATGCCTTCATAAACGGATGCTGCATGCAACAGAACCACAAATTCTAGAGTATCACTCAATAGATGCTGAGGTCGATAGGTGATTCAACATTCCGGGTCAGAAAGCTCACAAAAGCAGCATGTTTACCAAAAATCCTGAAACTTCTACCCGGTAAAGGAGAAAAAGGCGCTAAAGAAGGAAAACGCACCAGAAAAGCCCGGAATAAAGAACAGAGGCAGTTTTCGATGCGCGATTAGCGCTTAGTGCTAATCGCGCTAATGCTAAGAAAATTGTTCAGAAAGCAAAGTCCCTAACTTGCTTAGTCATTCGCAAGTCCGGAAACCGAAATAGCAAAAGCAGAAGCAGTTTGAGAGAAATTTGGGTTATTGCCAAGTATATACGCAGTAGATTCGCCCAACCAGAAGATAATTCTCAAAAATATCTTCTAGTGTACTAAAAAGTGGTGCCAGCGCTTGCCATTTCTGTTTGCATAACTCAAACAAAAGCAGAAGGCAACCAGCCGACTCTTCCCAGGCGAATTTTGAATGCTCGCAACATTTAAGGAGCAAATGCAGAAATAGTTAGGAATTAAATTTAGTTTTTAGAAATAGTTTTGCTTTAGAAGAAGGGCGGTCATTTAAACCGTATCCTAAATTTATGTAATTAAGTTAATTAGTTAGCATTATTTAAACCCTTCTCATGCATTTGGAGAAGGGTCCAGAAATTTGTCAAAAAACTTGTCCTCAGAACATGAACTTTTGCACCCTCGAAGGGGGTTTTGATGAATGGATGGATCAAGGTTTATTAATGTTCGCATTTGACATCTGCTACTGATGTTACACTTCTGTACTCTTAGTAGATGTTAGAGCAAGGAGAGATAAATCATTGTTGCTTGAAGCTTATGATTAGGATCAATCATAAATGGTACTTTTATCTCTTGGCCATTTCTGCTTATATTCTTAAAGTGATATACAGTTTTAGTTGTTTATATGTTATTGCATGAATGTGTGAGTTACCATTTGGCACTTTTGTACGGTGGAGCCATTTATTTATGTTTGATATATGAATAACTTATTATGCGATATGTTGTTCACAACTGTTTTGCCTAACTTTTTATGCAAAGTAGTTCATCTTAATTGATTTCTATTCTTATGATAGTTGAATGATCTTTATTACCAGTTATTGTTTGAAATCTCTTTAGATCGCATAATAGAAGAGATACACCCCGGGTTAGCATAGATTAGATGTGTTGTTTTTCATTAGATTACAATAGCATAAAGTTAGTTTAAAAGTTTGAATTAGATTAGCTTTAAGTATCCTTAGATCAGCAACATCCAATTCTACACACACACACCCTTAGATTGGGAAACTGGTCCCATTATCCCCAGTCGGACCTGCTATACCAAACGGAAAAGGAGCTGCCAACCAAGGTCCGGACCGGGTGGGTATCCCCCTTGTTTTCGACCCGATTTTCGGGGCTTCAACAGAACCCACTCCTGTTGTGACACCATCTACACAGGGGTGCAAAGCCAAGAGGAAAGTACCTAAGGACAAGGCTCCCCAAGCTTCTCCAGCCCCCAAAGCCCCAAAGCCATCACATCTATGCTCCTTGTATGAAGTTATTGGGCATGCCCCCAATTATTGTACTAAACTTCAAGAACTTAAACCTTTGGTTCATGAAGAATTTCCTGAGTCAAATATCCCAGAAGTCCATGTTAACTTATGGTCCCACCTATGAAATTGAAAACACTTCGCACAAACCACCCTTGTGTGTTGTGTGATCTTCATGGTCACTATTCCCATTGTTACCCTCATCTCAATGAATTTTGTGATTGCCTTGGGGTGATTGGTGAATATAAGGCCACTTGTAAAGGAGCCTTTACTCCTCTACCTATGGATTCTGGTACCACTAGTTAACCAAAACAAGAAAAATCTGGCCCTACTATTGTGATCCCTTCCCCCAATGTCGAGATGAAAAACACCCTAGGCCCCATTCTCTACCTGTTGTCATCCTTAAGTTCCTCGCAGGCAAACTTTTCTAAGGTTTTTACATGTGCTTCTATCAAACCTCTTTCGATAGAATCCCAAGTCTCAACATCAGTTGTTCCTCCATCTACCAGTCCGTCGTCTACCATCTTAGATGATGTGTATGTGAACCTTATTTCTTAGGTTGATGTTGATCTAAAGATGATCTTAGGTTGTCATTGATGTCAACCCAAGTAGCACCAAGGATGACCTTAAACTTCCATGGCACATTGGGCATGATCATTCATGGTTTGTCATCTCATAACCATTATAGGAATACTCTACTCAAAAATATGTTTCTATCAGTATACAGCTCTCCTCATAATTCCTCACGGTTTGTAAGTTATTCAAGATTGAATTTAGTAACCCCAATTAGTGGGCTAAAACCCCATGGGGTTGTGGCATGGAATTTATCATTGATTTGGGTCATTGAATAGTCAATAATTAATAAATTTTTTAAGCTCCTAAAATCCCTCCAACATTCTCTATAAAATCCCCTCTCAACTCTATAAAAAGAAATCTCATATATCCTCCAAAAGTAGTGATCGTGCAATTTTCACTATAACGTTAGTTCTGTGAAGTCTTAGATGCTGAAATTAAAACCCATTGGAGCCGAAATTGGGATGAATGTCGTGACTAAATTTCAGATCTTGGTTCACTATATTTTCGAAGATATTATCTGTGGACGTTAGGGTTTTTGCAGGCTCCCGAATTTCATCTCAAAGAGGTGACCTTGGGAAAATCATTATAACTCTCTCTCTAAGAAGCAGATTGGAATTCTATAAAAAGTGGCAGATACTTCACAAACTGCAGTTTTCTTTGTATTAATGTCAGATCTAAAGGAGGAAATAGTGACACATGGTACGCCATACAAATTTTCTCTACTGAACTAGTCCATAATTAGGTCATTGTGAGAGAATGGACATAACGTTGCCTTGAAGAATCAAAATCGGGTCAGACCTGTGGAATTGGAAAGAAGACTCACAGGGATACTACAAGATGGAAAATCACATATTGGGGATCTGAAATCACAGAGATACATTAGATTCAATATCATGATCCTAGAAGGAAAGAACAAAACTAGATCAAGTGTTGTCAAGGGGTGCAAAGGACCAGACTTTCTAGGGCAGCAAACAACAAGTTGTAGCAAAATGATACTGCAGAGGTAAGCTCTAGGTAAGTATCTTCTGTATATGCATGTTCATCTCTTAATTTCATTAGGTTCTTTGTATTCTAATTTTTTTTTTTGTTTAGCACTGACATATGCTCTACAAGATGAGGTAAGTTTTGCTATTATCATGTCATGGGTATTTCCTTGAAGACATTTTGCGGTACTATATATTCATAAATAGAAGAATCAATGCATAATATAATGTTTTGAAGAGTGGAATGACAAGAGAAGAAATCAAGGTGCAGAATAGCAACAAGAAGTTCACCACATGAAGTCTTCGAGTGGGTGGCACTGCATGCAGTCATTATAAAAGTATCATTGTACAGAGTCATTGTAAAAGCATTATTGTAAAAGTTGTACAAGTGTCTATCTATCAAGAGTTGAAGAGGTAGTGTTGGGAGGTCTAGGATCATTATTAGGTGGTTGTGTCATAGTTGGGGTTATGGCCTAGTGCATCTTCTTCTTCTACATCATTCTATATCATTGTAAAATGGACCATTTTCCCTGGTACAGGAGTCCATTCTTCTTTTATTCTTCTATAGGGTAGTAGGGTGGTGCTAATATGGTGCATGAAGTCACCAATAGGTTCAAGCCTGTGAAAGGGTGGTAGGGTGGTGCTAGTGTGAGTTGTAGCTCATTATGTGTTAGGCATCTATTCATTTGACTACCGAAGAATATCGGGCGTTGGATCATCCATCCAGTTGGAGCCGGTAAAGAATGCTTTTATATATTCTAGGAAGTTGGAGCTTTCTTTTCAATTGGATTTGAAGATTAAAGAATTATTAGAAAAGCATTTAGGTGGTTTCTGTCTTGAATGGGGTTTCCACCTTAAAACTATGTGCATTTGCGTTCCTTTTGTTTACTGCTATCATTGTACAAACACTGATAATAACTGAAGATAAACTAATGCTTTGAAAGATTAATAATAATACTAATTGAAAGGAATACTGATTCACCCCCCCTCTCAGTGTTTCCAACAATTGGTATCAAATCTTGGTTCCTTCAATAGCAGTTTAGCAACTGGAAGGAGATCATGGAGCATAGCAAGAATGGTGTACCCCTGTTCAATGAAATAATTATGCACTCTGGAAAGGAAGAATGGAGGTCTATCTCTTGGCACAAGGTTACGAAGTATGGGACACTGTTCAAAATGGCTTTACACCAACCGTGGATGAACATGGTAAGAAGAATTTGGTAAATGATTCAAAAGAAAAGAATATTATTATCAGTGGACTTATTGAATATGCTTATCATAAGGTGTTGGGTTTTAAAATCGCCGAAAATGTATGGGACAAGCTTGAGAATATATATGTAGGTGACTAAAATGTCAAAGATAGCTCACCATACAACGAAGACAGTGACAGTGAAGAAGAATCCAATGAGAGAGTATTGTTTATGGCCAAGCATAATAAACAAGAGGTATCAAACAACGAAGAAGAAGGGTTGACCATAGAAGAATTTTCTAAGGAGGAAATCAAGATTATAAAAGAGATGAAGGCTAAGAATATCCATTCCAATACTCTTGAAGAACAAGTTTAAGGTCTCAAAATTGAAGTTGAAGAACAAAAATGTATTGAAGAGTCACTTCAAAAGAAGTTGGAAGAAAGAAACTGAGAAAGGGAAGCATTAGAAGCCGAAGTAGTATCGTTGCATAAGTGAAGAAGGGAAACATTGTCCAAAACTATGCCAACAGCTCAACGGTGTTGGAAAAACTAAATAATATAGCAACACAAGACCTCAAGAGAGAAATCCAACAGAATCAACAAGAACTTGACACAACACTTCCATAGATTAGCAGGATCACACAGCAGATGCAGGAAGCAGAAATTGAAAGGAAGGAATCCGATCAAAGATATATATCTGTTGTTTACCAAAAGAAAAAGGAATTTGAAACATCTTCAATAGAAATAAGAAGGCTCAGGATTGAAAATGAGAAGCATAAGGAACAGATATAAGTTCTGAACAGAGAAGTAGAGAAGATCACTATTCTCAAGCTACAGGTTGAGGAGACAGAAAAAATAAGGAAGATCTTGAAAAGATGGTTTCAAGAAGATCTTCCTCAAAAGCAAGAAGAACTTGATGCAACCCCTAATGAGATCAACAAACTCAAGGGATCGCAAAAATAACACTTACAAGATAAGACAGATGAATAAGAAAAAATGAAGGAAATTAGAGATGGTAAAGCTCCAGATGATGAAGGTACAGTCTCCAGAGCTTCGAAGGATGATTCTAAGAAGGAAGTTGATCAAAGTGAAAATCCAAAGAAGAATGTTACAACTCCAAAGAATAAGACCAAAGAAGTAAAGAACAAAGGACCACAACAAACGACAACACTGCCTCCAAAGATGAATAAAAAATCTTCTAGGTATGTTCGTTTATTTAATGGTTATTGCTTTTTATGTGCTAACTATCAACATATGGCTAGGGATTGTGAAGTTTTTCACAGGTACAATCATTATCTGCAAAACCCTAGAAGCAAGTTTGCAAGATCATGAGACAGGTTCCACAATGATTTTTTTAGAAGAGAATATGTCCTAGATGGGCCAAATATTGAATGCTTTAGATGACATAACTATGGCCATAGTGCTCATAGTTACAGATATCATATGGAATCACCTGTGGACAACATTGAATGCTTCAAGTGTCATAACTATGGGCACATGGCTCAAGATTGTAGGAATAAGAAGGTCTGGAAAAGGAAACAGGTACAGGAAGACAAGGTAGATAACAAGGTTTCAGAAATCATGCTTTCAAGATTTGTAAAAGCAAAACGTCATGAGGAATTAGCATTTGCTTCAGATAATGACTTAAGTCAAGATGGCCCATTAAGTGACTCACTATTTTGAACAATCTGGCTTGTTGACTCCTTAATGTTTGTACATGAGGATTTTATGCAACAGGATATGGCACAAGTCTACGATTGACAGGAAGGTAGTTTGAACAAGATGGTAGTTTCATTAAAGGTTTAGGGGGAGAAAAATAGTTGAAGGATTATAGGTTACCAGGAACAAGGAAATATTAGTCTACAAAGGAGATGCACAGGTTGAAGGAATCAATTTTGAAGGAACATTTTCACAAGTTACTAGAATGGAAGCCATCTGGATGTTTCTCACCTATGCATGTTCAATAAAAATAAAAGTCTACCAAATGGATGTTAAGTCAGCATTTCAGAATGGCGAATTAGAAGAAGAAGTTTACATCGAACAACCTAAAGGTTTTCTACTATCAGAAAAATAAGACTATGTTTTCAGGTTAAAGAAGGCTTTGTATGGTCTCAAGAAGGCTCCCAGACTTGTCTTGATGGATATCTACGTCAACAAGGGTTCAAGAAAGGTACTGTTGATAGTAATCATTATGTACAAATAGATAAAGATAATTTAACAATCATTGAGGTATATGTGGATGATATAATATTTGGTAGCAATGATGATCGACTAAGTAAGAACTTTTCTACAAATATGCAAAATGAGTTCGAGATGTCTTTACTTGGTGAGTTTTCATACTTCTTAGGGCTTCAAATATCTTAGCAAGAGAAAGGAATATTTGTATATCAACCCAAGTACATCAAGGAAATGCTCAAGAAATAAAAGAATGGAAGATTGCAAACCCGTCCTTACTCTGGTGGTAATAGGTTGCAAATTGAGCATAGATGACTCATCTAAGGATGTGGATCAGAGGTTGTACAAATATATAATTGGTAGTCTTATATATGTAACAACCTCCCAACCAGATGTTATGCAAGTAGTTTGACAAGTAGCAAGATTCCAAGCATTACCAAAAGAATCGTATATTATTGTCGTTAAAAGAATTCTTTGATATCTAAAGGGTACAACATAATATGGCTTGTGGTATCCCAAGGGAAACACTCTCATTATTCAAGCCTTTCCAAATGCAAATAGGGCAGGAATCATTGACGATCGAAAGAGTACTAGTGGAGCAGCATTCTATCTAAGTGATTGTCTCGTATCATGGTTGAGCAAAAAGCAAACCTCAATCTCATTATCTACAACGGAAGAATAATACATTGCAACAAAAAAAATTTGTACTCAAGTCCTTTGGATGAAACAAACTTTGCAAGACCTTCAAGTAAAATTCAATGAACCTATTCCCATGTTCTGTGATAACACCAGTGCCATTAGCATCTCCAAGAATCCTATCATAAATTCAAAAACAAAACACATTCTGATCAAATATCGTTTTATTAGAGAAAAAATCGTTGAAACGAATATCAAACATGAATATGTTGGTACAAAATAACAAATGATTGATATCTTCTCTAAACCTTTGCCTCATGAAGCATTTGAATATCTTCGCCAGAATCTTGGGATTCTCCCAAGTTCTCATTAGATTTTCCTTATTCATAAAATAAAGGGGGAGTGGAAGTGTGTACATGTCCACAGGATGGTTGTGTGTCAGGGGGATTTAACCTTTGCCATTTATGTCAAAGGAGGAGAGAAGGAAGTAGGAAGAGGTGCCCTTATTGTAGGGGGAGTACTTATGTTTCCATCAATGTCGAAGGGGGAGATTGTTGATCTAAAGATGATCTAAGGTTGTCATTGATGTCAACCCAAGAAGAACCAAGGATGACCCTAAACTTCCATGTCACATTGGGCATCATTATTCATGGTTTCTTGTCTCATAACCATTATAGGAATACTCTACTCAAAAATATCTTTCTATTGGTATATACCTCTCCTCATAATTCCTCACGGTTTGTAAGTTATTCAAGATTTAAGTTAGTAACCCCAATTAGTGGGATAAAACCCCATGGTTTGTCGAATGGCATTTATCATTGATTTTGGCCATTGAATAGTAAATAATTAATATTTTTTTAAGCTCCTAAAATCCCTCCAACATTCTCTATAGAAGCCCTTCTCAACTCTATAAAAAGAAATCCCATATATCCTCCAAAATTAGTGATTGTGGAATTTTAACTATAACTTTATTTATGTGAATTCTTAGATGCTGAAATTAAAAACCATTTGAGCCAAAATATGGATGGATTTCATGACTAAATTTCAGATCTTGGTTTTCTATATTTTGGAAGATATGATCCGTGGTCATTAGGGATTTTGCAGGCTCCCGAATTTCATCTCAAAGAGGTGACCTTGGGAAAATCATCATAACTCTCTCTCTGAGAAGCAGATTGGAATTATGTAAAAAGTGGTGGATATTTCATGGGCTGTAGTTCTATTTGTATCAATTTCAGAGCCGAAGGAGGAAACAGTGACACGTGGCATGCCATACAAGTTTTCTCTACTGAACTAGTCCATAATTAGTTCATTGTGAGAGATTGGACATAACTTTTCCTTCAAGAATATTAATCGGGTCAGACCTATGGCATTTGAAAGAAGACTCAAAGGGATACTACAGGACCAAATATCACATATTGGGGATCTGAAATCACAGAGATACATCAAATTCAATATCGTGCTCCCAAAAGGCAAAAGAAGAAACTAGATCAAGTGCTGTCAAGGGGTGCAAAGGACTAGACTTTCTAGGGTAGCAAAGAGAAAGGTGCAGAAAAATGATGCAGCAGAGGTAAGCTCAAGGTAAGTATCTTCTATATATGCATGTTAATCTCTTAATTTCATTAGGTTCTTTGTATTCCAATTTTTTGTTTTTTTTAGCACTGACATATGCTCTTCAGGGTGAGGTAAGCTTTTCTATTATCATGTCATGGGTATTTCTTTGAAGACATTTTGCAGGTATTATATATTCATCAAGAGAACACTCAATACGTAATATAATGTTTTGAAGAATGAGAAAGCGTAGCATGATAAGAGTAGAAATCAAGGTGTAGAACAATAGCAAGAAGTTCACCACATGAAGCCTTCAAGTGGGCAGCACTTCAGACAATCATTGTAAAAGTATCATTGTACAGAGTCATTGTAAAATCATCATTGTAAAAGTTGTACAAGTGTCTATGTACCAATAGTTGAAGAGGTAGTGTCTGGAGGTCTATGATCATCATTAGGTGGTTGTGTTAGAGTTGGGGTTATGGTTTAGTTTGTCTTCTTCTTCTACATCATTCTATATCATTGTAGGGTGGACCATTTTCCCTGGTATGGAGGTCCATTCTTCGTTTATTCTTCTATAGGGTGGTAGGGTGGTGCTAGGCTGGTGCATGAAGTCACCAATAGGTTCAAGCCTGTGAAAACATTAGGGTGGTGCTAGGGTGAGTTGTATCTCATTGGGTGTTGGGGCATCTATTCAGTTGAATACTAAAGAATCTCGGGCATTGGAGAGTCCATCTAGTGGGAGCTGGAGAAGAATTATTTTCTAGATTCTAGGAAGTTGGATCTTTATTTTCAATTGGAGTTGAAGACTAAAGAATTATTAGAAAAGTGTTCAGGTGGTTTTTGTCCTGGAGGGGGTTTCCACCTTAAAAACTGTGTGCATTTGTGTTCCTTATGTTTACTACTATCATTGTACAAACACTGATAATAATTGAAGATTAACTAATGCTCTGAAAGATTAATAATAATACTAATTGAAAGGAATATTGATTCACCACCTCTCATTATTTCCAATAGTTGATGCACTAGGTAATGCCACCGCATCATGTAGTCAGTCTTGCTCCCATCCGCCCATCTCCTAGCCTGATGAGGAAACCATGGAAGATATGTCTACCCCTTATTACCGCTTCCCTTAAGTAAGGGGGAATTTCTTTAGAGGATTTTGAAGACCATTTCCTTCCTAATTCTCTCAATGCGCTCTACCTCAAGAAATTCTGCTCATAGGAAATCCCTTTGATTTGCATGTCTTTATTTCTTCCATGAAGTTAGGTAGATTGCATCATCTCATCTGTTGTCTTTTGCACCTTTCAGATGGATCCATCATCCACACCATATGTCGGTCATGCTGACGGTTCAAGTTGTTTCTCCCAAAATCTAGCCTCATCAACCTGGGCCATTTTTACCCCCTTGCATATGTTAGTCCTTTCAAATGACGTGTACATTGGATCTGCCACCAATGATCATGCCAAATATGATGTAGTGATAGGTTTGTTAGTCGATGCCCTCACTCATCAAATCCTTCATCTTCATGTTCGTTTAGATTCCTTTCTACTCGTCATGCAATTGAATGGTGTGTATCATGTGCATAACCAAGTCCTATTTAGAAAATATCTACGATTTAAGCTATTGGTACGTGAATTTGAAACATTACGTTTAGTCATGTGCCTAGAGTCCAAAATCACTATGTAGATACCATTGCAAACAACATTCTAGATTGGCATTTGTTAGCTTGAGGGGGCCTGACCCAGGTTTAGCATTAGTTAGCCAAACAAATCCATACACTACTGGCCCTTTTGGCATCAACTCGTGGAGCGTGGGTTGAAGTCTCACCCGAAGCAGTATGGGGGGATGCTGGAACCAAGTTTCCGCACCCTTGATATGGTTGTGATGTCGGTTTGTTCCAACTATACTTGCCTTCGTGCAGGCTACTTCGCTCTCTATTCCACCCTTAAATACCTTCGTGAAGTGTTACAATTGGCTTTTGTGCAGTCCTAACTAGGGGCTGAAGTCCTTTCGTGCTGCTAGGGCATCGAACTATGATATTTCTTGAACTACACTAAATATCTTACTTATCTTATTGACAGATCTTAATTATCCTCATGTAAACAGATATTCTACTTGTGTTTACTTAACCAATACAATTATACACATTCGTGAATCATATAGGCATTAGAAATCAAATTCACACCCAATATATTAGATGTATAAATAGGAAATAAATACGTAGAAATGATAGAAAACATCTATTTATTAATACTTCAAGATGACTATAGACTCAACTTGCCCTGCGCACTCAGTTGCAGGGGTCCGCGCACTCAGCTACGGACTGCTAGGCCTCTGCGCACTCAGCTACAGAGCCTCTACCTATGCTATGACCCAAAACATAGAATTATACTTCAAAGTTATCTCGCATACATCATATCTTCATTATTCAATCTATGTCTTGAACTACTTAGAGCTTCACTCTATTTATACAATTCCATGGTCCGTGGACCATGGGTAGATCTTCTACAGCCGACATTACATTATCAAAATAAGGGCAGAAAACCCTATGACTCTTTAACATCTACGCGCTCTACACCCTCAAAATGCGAAGTCTTTACATTGGAATTACAAAATTGGACCAAAATTTGGGCTCTAAGCCCCAAAACTGCCCTTGGGGGATCCCGCGCCCAACAAGCCTCCAACAAAAATGTTATGACTTGCCCTCAAGTCACTATGTAGATGTGAAGATCTTAGTGCAAAGACCTCCCAACTCTATTTGGATCGCTGCAACTTCGGCAACGCATTGAGTGATTGTCTGTTGGAGTTCCTCCACGTGCTATTCGGTGATCGTTGCTATTGAAATGCTGACCTGAATCCTCTCCTGAGTTACCTGCAGTTACGCAAGCTTTACTTCAATGGAGGCTGTAATTATATAAGCTTCGTTGATCCATAGCTATAGGCACACTTTCAAGACCGCTTCTTTGTGCCGAGTGGCATCCACCTGTTCCTTGAGCACCTTTTCCTACTGCATTTGTGAAAGCCTTTGTGTAAGGGCAACCATCTGCATGGTCCCTTTTATCTCATCATATCTTTATTGCAGCTCGCGTGCCTCTGTCTTTAGGCGCTACACATTCGGGTCATCTTGTAGGGTGGTTAGGACCTCGAATGACTAATCGGACAACTTCATGTAGTTTGTCACTACACTGTCAACCATCGCAATCGCTATCATAACTACGGTGGTATGTTGTTCCTTAACCTCCGGCAGAGTTGAAGGCTGAGCCTTCAACTGCAGTTCTATGATCTGTAGATTCAGGTCTACCTGAACCTTGGTTATTTATGCTCTTGCATCGCACACCCCTATGGCTAACTTATGGATGCGCACCTCCACTGGTTCCTTTGCTTGAATGGGCAACTCTAGGACCATCTAGAAGGCTTCCTCCACAACCTGCATTATCTATTTGTTCTTCTCCACTACCTCATTTCGTTACAAGCTCAACTGCTCAATGTTGATATGCTACTCACTCATTAACTATATAGCCCAACTCTCCCTAGCCCGAAGTTCTGTGGTGTCTCAATCCTATAAGAGGTAGAGTGTCTCCCAAGGGAGCACAACCATGTTCAACCCTACCCCTTTAAAATTTCTTACCAAGGGTCTGTCCACTTCCTTCTCTGTACTAAGTGTGCCATCTGGTAGCACTATTGTGTTGGTCACCTTGGTGCGCAACATCTCCTCGGCAGCTGACATGCTGACTGTGAGGCTGGTGGACACTGTGCTAGCCTGTGGAGTGTGAAATGCAACTGCTACAACTCTAACAAGCTAACATGGCAACACACATTCAGCTGTCCCAAAGTCTTACCAATTTAATTTTATCATCAGTTGGCGACATGGTGAACGTCAACAAAACAACTCTTGTTGACATTCAAGTGCATATTCAACATGCACATGAAACGATTAAGTTCCTTCAACTGGAGTCGCAACTTCAGAGAAATGAGTTGCAAGAGAAGCGTGTTGCTTCCAAGTCTTTGACCAATCTAGAGATAGCTGATCATTCGACTTCATTCATCCAACCAGCTTCAGGTGTTGAATTTTTTCTAGTTCAACTTTTTTCCAAACCCATCATCAAGCCATGGGAAGAAATTCAAAGTAATCGAAATCGGCGCGGCTTAGGATATGTCAAAGATAATGACAACTTACATATCCCTGATTATTCAAAGCCCATTCAGTTCATCAGTGCTGGATTACTTGAAAAATTCACCTCAGCAAGTCCTCAGCAACTTGTAGACTGACGTTAATGCACACCAACTGAAGTTGTAGACAAACAAAAATGCACACAAACTCAAGTTGCAGACAAACCAAAATGTTCTCATTGTCAAAGAACTAGTCATCTGGAAAATCAATGTCTTGATGTCCATCCTTGTAGCCATTGAAGCAAGTCAAATCATACATTAGAGAAATGGTGCAACCAATGATAGTCATCCAGATTGAAGATAAATTATTCATGGATTTATCCCTGGGAATGGTCATCCACAGCCAAAATATTGTCCAAGTTTTACAGTCGGATTCACTCACACATATTGCAACCAATAGTCAAATGAAGATGGTACTCTCGTGCAATTGAACGGGGGAGTACACCAGTGAAATACTCCTCCACCTACAGGGGGGAGTTCAGATATATTTTGGAGAAGATTGCCTCTCCTTTCATCTAAAAAAGGGGGGGAAATGTCAATGAAATTGACAAGTGGTTGTTAGACTGAAAGTCTCGACAACATCAGCGAAGCAGCCAGTGGGCATCTCCATCATCTAGTGGGCATTCATCAAATTGTGTCAGTGGACACAAGATGTTGTTTTAAAGTAAAGGATAGTTGGATCCTTTTGTGGCTTGGAATGTGATGGAGTTGTCAAGAAACACTCAGAGATGAATCAGTCATGCAGCTAACTCATGGTCTCTTCATATTGTAGTTTCTTCAACATCCAGCTTTGGCGGTTTTTCAGGCAAATGTTTTTTGAGGATCAACTTGAGAACTTCGAAGATGGTTCATTGTTTGTTTTGTATTTATCATTGTGGGGAGGAGTGTTAGCCTCACTCTCTTAAAAATCAATAATAAATCCAATTATTAAATTAAATAAATAAAATCATGAAAATTCCTCAAACTAAGGAGTCTAGTTTGGATGAGAGATTCTCTCCAACTAGCTCTCCTAAATTAGTGTGTAAGTTGAGAAATTATCTCAACCAAGTGAGTCTAAGATAGACACACTATCTTAAGACCAATTACTCATTTATTTAAATGTATTATTAATTTTTTTGAATAATTTGAATTACATGAGCATGAGAGACCACATAATGGCTCTCTACCTTTTCTGCCAATTTAATTTTTGTGTGTTAATTTGTTGTGCATATGGTTATATTTCCTTTTTATTATTCTTCACCAGGGCTCCATGGTCTGTCATACCTATGAGTGCTGCTATGCGTAGACTAGGCACGATGTATTCCATAGGCACTATGGCTTCCACTCCATAGACAAGTCTAAAAGGTGTCTGTCCCGTTAGCTTCTTGCACATTGTCTGATAAGACCACAATACTGCAAGTATGTGTAGGTCCCAATAACTTCGTTGAGGATTGCATACCTTGTTCAATGTGGTCTCCAGTACTTTTTTGAACACTTCCACTGTCTTGTTAGCCTGTGGGTGATACGGTGTGCTCTTCTGGTGATACACCTGAAATTCCTTCGTTAATGCGCTGATTGTCTCATTCAGAAAGTGCGTACCATAATTGCTCATCAAGATATTTGGATAGCGAAAGCTAATTAGTATATGTTGAAATAGAAATTTTGCAGCAATCGTGCCCATGCAATCCTTCACCGGCTACACTTTTGCCCAATGGGTCAAATACTTTGTTGCAGTGATAATGTACCTCGCGCCTGTCTTTCCTTTAGGTTTGATGGGTCCTACAAAATCTATTGCCCAGTTTTCGAAAGGTTGCACCATCATTTGTGGATTCAAATGAATTTCATCCCTTCGCGATGGCCTCTCCCATTCTTTAAGATACATGACATGGTTTGCAATATGCTTTTGAATCCTGATGAGGGGTTGGCCACTACAACCTTGGGCATAGAATCTTCTGCATGGTTTCTCTTCTTGCATAATGTCCTCCCATAGCGCCCCCACGAGCGTCTACAAGGATGTTGCTTCATTCAAATTCAGGTACATACCTTTGTAGTATCTCATCATTCCCCATCTTGTATAGATGCCCAGTAATGATAGAGAAATTTGTCGCGTGCACCACTAATTCCTTATTTTTTTGGATAGAGTATTGTTCTGGCATAGTTCCAGTTGTCAGAAATTGTATTATATCTTGAAAATGTCCATCCACGATGCGTAAAACAAATAATTGCATGTCAGGGAATCCTTCCTCCAAACTAGTAGGTTCCTCCCTTGTCTCAATGCATGACAATTGGTCTGGTCCCGCGTTCAATCGTCTAGGCTTCACAACAACATTAAAATCATATTCCTGGAACAATAAAAGCCATCTGCAAATTCACCCCTCCAACATAGGCTTATTGAATAGGTACTTTAGCACGGAGTACTGGTGCACCTGCTCAAGTTAGGGCTTTTCTTCATAGACCTACATCCATGTGCGCAGATCCTTCGGCCCATCATACTTGCATGTCAATCGCATCTTAGGCTTCCAAAATTATACTTGCATCATCCTCCTACATTCATGCCAATCATCAAAGCTTCCTTTGTGCGTACCCCACCATATTGCGGGTGTAGTGTGCAGTACCCAATCCAAGGCCTGGAAGCGTTGTTTTTCCAGTACCTCCCTTTCGAATGCATCCAAGAAGGTATCTACCTCATTTAGACCATCAAAATTAGGCATATTTCTTTCTTCTATCGACACACAGTGCAGCGACTAGGTCATCATGTTGCAATTCAATGTAGTTACCTCGTGTAACCGATTCTGCCATCGTTCTACATCTTCTTCAGAATCTGAAGTGCAGGAACTCTCACACTCCCATGTAATTCGTCCATCCACGGTGGGATTCACCCAATCTTGGGCTCGCGTTGTTATCTTATAGATGCAGTCCCAATCATCATCACTTTCATAGTCACAAACCAGTTCCGTATAGCGCGATCCTTCAACAAGGTCTAGGGGTATAATTACGTGCAGTGATTTCTTCTCAAAGATCATCTTTCGCTTCTTCATATTGATTACCCTGTTCATATTAGTAGCCTAGTCAATTCCCAAGAACACGGGGTAGGGATTGTTGTCGTTAACAGTCCCTATTACCTCAAAATCTTCCAGCGCACTCGTTCCCTCAATATCCACAGTTACTCCCTGCAATCACCCCATGGGTATAATTTTCTGCTGATTCAGCATTCTCAGCTGAATTGGAGACCACTGTAGCACAGGTCTCCCCATTCTTTCCCATGTCTGTTTCGGTAAAACATTCGCGTCTGATCCCAAATCCAAAATGGCTTGATCCATCTCGTACTCTCTGATCTGTGAGGTGAGTCTCATTTCAAGCCCCATCCTTGTCTTGTGTTTTATGATCTTGTGGACTACACGTGGCTAAGCTGGCACGATCCCAACGCATCTATTGATGAGTTCCTGTAACCCTTTCACATCCTTACTATTGCGCAGTAACTTCATACAGGTTTCTAGCATAGAGGGGTCCATCTCCAACTCAAGCTTATCTTTGCTTCCTGAAGTGGAGGCCTCAGTGAAGCTCTTCTTAGCTTCCATGAAGATTTCCTGAGCATGCTCCAAATCAAACTTAGATTCTTTCGCCGAGGCTTTGCAAACCCAGGTACTATCTTCCAGTTGTTTCCCCTTGTCATCTCCCATCATGATTCCACTTCGGAGCACTATGTTTACATTTGGATCTTCCTCACACAGCTCAAACCTCATCACTTGTAGGTTCTGAGTCAGGGGAGGTGGTAGCACTCCTTTTTTCACATATCCTAGATATCAGCGTAGGACAATCTTCTATTTCATGATCAAACAGTGTGCAATACTTGCACAACAGACACATTCGATTAGTGCAATCACAGGAATAATGTCCTGGACCTCCGCAATTATAGAAAATCAACTGTCCTCGACCTCTACTAGGTCCTCCTCTGCCTCGACCTCATCCACACCCCTGAAATTCTGTCCGCGCCATCCCCACATTTTGGTCAAGGGGCCATGTTTCAGCCTGAACCCTATAGGTGGGAGTTCTATCCATCATCAATTCATAGCTTCTGCAAGTATTCTCATCATGCCCTACCAACCTACAAAAGTTGCAGAATAACTGTTGCGGAGTTTGTGTATACTTCTATAACAAGTGACAATTGTCTGTGGAATGTTTTCTAGGTACCTGATAGATAGCACACCACAAAGAAGGCACTGCACTAGGTCCTACTTGAGCTTCTAGCCTTAAAGGCATCGATCCTCCTCCTACAAGGTAAGTTGTAAAGATTGGGTAGTGGTCCTTGTCATGACCTTGACTCTTGCATTTCACGCACCATACTTCTTCGCATACTTCTGGTCGAACCATCCTATCTTGCTTCAAGATTTGCATCTCAAGGCATACATTCTTCAACTGCACGTAGATCTACTAGACTCCCATATTAGCATCCTGCATCAGAGTCTTGTGTAGTCTCATGGAAATCTCCGGGGCCTCTGCCTGACTTGTTATCTTCTGCTGCAATAGTGCACTCTTTAAGTGTGGCAGTAGCAAAGCTACAAACCACTCGTGATGTTGTCCATTTGTCAGATTCATATTGGCTTCATGAATCGTACATTTTAGCCTCTGATCCAGCTCCCAGGGCATCTCACCTAGTAGCATAGTGATTTTTTTGAATCCAATAATCGACTGTGCTTCAAATTTAAGCCTGCTAAATTCCCTATTCAGTGTTGCTTCGATGCCTGCTACTCTTGTTGGAAATAATACTGAGAGGGGGGGTGAATCAGTATTATCAAATTCTTTTCGATATATTTATACTTTGAATTATTCTTTAGATATTGTATGTCAGTACCATAAAATAATGAGCATGAACAAGAAAAACAGATAGTCACACCAAAGAACACCAGATATAAGGTGGAAACCCAATGTGGGTGAAAACCACCTGCTGCAATATGTCTCTATCTTCTTTCAATTAGAAACTCCTTTTACAATGATTTTGTACTGGTGCAGTCCTTTACCAGTACGCAGGTTGCAACCTGCAGAGGGCTACAACTCTCTCTCGTTTTCCAGTCTCTCCTGGAAGGGAGCTACAACCCCCTACTTCTTTTCTTTCAAGGACCACTTTTCATTAATTTCAGACTGGATCCAAGAATATCAAATAAACATCAAGTACATGTGAATTAACCAATCTCCTTATACAATCAAACCAATGAGCCACCCAAACTTCTCAGAATGCTGTAAACAGAAAACCAACACCAGTAACCTAAACCCGGAACATAGCAGCAAATGGAAAACCGGCAGCCAACAAATATTTCAAAACAGGTCCGTAACTTCACCAATATAAGCCTGCGGATACCCGCACTTCACCTTCAGTTGTGCTACGTATACCCGCACTTGGTCTTCTTCTATACTGCGTACCCCACACTGTGCCTTCAACTGCGATGTGTATACCCGCACTGTGCCTTCCTCTGTACTGCGTACCCCGCACTGCGCCTTCAACTGTGCTACGTATACCCGCACTGTGCCTTCTTCTGTAGTGCGTACCCCCGCACTCACGCTGTAGATCGCCTGCAAACCTCTGATTAGGGCCAAATTAACAGTCCTCCAAATTACCACAGACAGTCAGATCCACAGATCTGATCATGCGCCCGAGAGATCACGACTTAGCAATAGATTCGCCTTTAAATTTTACCTTCATTTAGATCTAGCTTTTAAAACTGATAACCCAAAATTCAGATCTTAAGATCTTCAACTTTCAAAGATATCTCAGCCAAGTGATCTCCTTTCCTATTTATAGTCAAGCCCTTATTCACACCATGGGATAAAACCATCAATAACCAATACAAGGGATCCAAACCGGGGTTAAATTAGATCCTATACCACGGGCCAAAACCATAGGATCATGAATGACGAGCTAAATACCACGGGCCAAACATACGAAACCCCACGTGAGCGCACTTCTCTGCCTTGAAGTGAGTGAACTCTGGGACCGCACTTTCTGAACGGGTAACCTGCGAGTATGACCGCACTTCATGAACGACGAACCTGCGGGTCCACACCTTTTGAACCATTCACCTGCGAACCTTGTAATTTTCATCATTTTGAGAGCTTGAACAGAGTTTTGCCACTTGAGTGAGTTGCCATCAAGTACAACACCTGTACCATAGGGCCAAACCAGAATCATAATGCCAACAATCTCCCCCTTTGGACTTGATGGAAACCTCAAGATCCTCAACATCATTCTCCCCCTTTGACATCAAGGGCAAAGGGTTATGCTCCCCCTGACTATAAACCAGATCTGCAAAGGAAAGAAATTTCTTCAAGAAGAACCATAATCCACCAAACACCATAAATGACCATGAAAGAGATAGAGACATATTGCAGCAATATTCCTTTTGTACTTCTTCCATAATGCCAACAATGCATTATATGCTCCCCCTGAACCTGTGCCATTCGATCTTCGACCAATCCGCAACTCAGCAAATGTACGCATATACCCCAGATGAACCTTGCGTACAACCATCAATCAGAAGAGAGTCAACAACAAGATTATGCATCAACAACCCCCAGCTTTTGCCTGAGGTATTCAAAGGTCTCCCTGGGCAATGGTTTGGTGAGTATATCAGCAACTTGTTCCTTAGAAGGAACATACTCCAACTTGACCTTTTTTTCAAGCACTTGTTCTCGGAGAAAGTGATACTTGATTGGTATGTGCTTGGTCTTTGAATGCATGACTGGGTTCTTTGAAATGCTGATTGCACTTGTATTATCACATAAGATGGAGATAGGTGGTGTGCAAGTGATTTGAAAATCCTACAAGGTCTGCATCATCCAAAGGAGTTGAGTGCAGCAAGATGCAGCAGCCACATATTCCGCTTCAGCTGTAGACAAAGCAATTGAACTCTGTTTCTTGCTTAACCAAGATACTAATCTGGAACCCATAAAGAATGCACCACCACTTGTGCTCTTCCTGTCATCCACGCTTCTGGCCCAATCTGCATCTGTATAAGCATGAAGTGTGAGATCTGTATCTCTAGGATACCATAAGCCATAGTTTTGAGTCCCTTGAAGATATTTGAAAATTCTCTTCACTGCCTAAAGATGAGTTTCCTTTGGATTTGCCTGAAATCTTCCAACTATTCCCACTGCATGCATGATGTCTGGTCGGGTACATGTCAAATAAAGTAGACTTCCAATCATAGATCTGTAGGTTGGTTGATGCACTGCTGCTGATTCATCATTTGCACTGAGGTTACATCCTGTGACCATGGGTGTACATACTAGTTTTGCATCTTCCATACCATATTTCTTCAAAATCTGCTTGAGATACTTGGTTTGAGACAAGAAGATCCCTCCTTCATTTTGTTGGATTTGCAATCCAAGAAAATATGTCAGTTCTCCAAGCAAGGACATTTCAAATTCTTTCTGCATCACCAAGGCAAAGCTTTGACTCATAGCTTCTTCATTGCTGCCAAAGATAATATCATCTACATACACAACAAGTGTTAGCAATTTGTCATTTTCAATTTTTATATAAAGATTGCTATCTGCTGATCCTTTTGAAAAACCTTGTTGATGAAGATATTTGTCCAAACGATAGTACCAAGGCCTTGGAGCTTGCTTAAGACCATAGAGAGCCTTTTTCAGTCTGCATACAAGATTTGGATCATTTCCAAGAATGAAACCATCTGGCTGCTCAATGTATACTTCTTCTTCTAAGTCTCCATTCAGAAAGGCTGATTTCACGTCCATTTGAAATACTTTGAACTTTTGAAAGCTTGAGAGAGCAAGGAACATTCGGATGGCCTCAAGTCTTGCAACAGGAGCAAAAGTTTCTTCAAAATCTATTCCTTCTTGCTGGGCATACCCTTTACAAACAAGTCTGGCCTTGTTTCTAATTACTTCCCCATTTTCATTCAACTTATTCTTGAAGATCCATTTTGTCCCTATAACATTCTTATCCTTTGGTCTAGGAACCAACTCCCAAGTGTTATTCTTTTCGATCTACTCAAGTTCTTCATCCATTGCTTTGACCCAACATTCATCTTTGCATGCCTCTCTTACATTTTGTGGTTCAGTGGAGGAGAGTAATGCCAAATAGCTTGAAGCTTCTGCAATTGTCCTTCTTGTTTGTACACCTGCTTCTTTCTGCCCCAAAATCTGAGATTCTGGATGATTCTTCTAAACGTACGTAGATGGAGTCTTCTCTTCTATCCTTATCTATTCCTCTAGTGCTCCTTGAGGTTCTTCTTCGTCATCATTCTGTTTTTGAGGGTAGTCTTCATTTTCTTCGATATTTTCATGATTTACTTGCCTAGGAATGTATCCTTTTTCATCAAACACTACATCAATGCTGTCAACAATTCTTCCAAGTCTTTTATTGTAGCACTTATATGCTTTGTTGTGTGGAGAATAACCAAGAAGAATACCTTCATCTGCTCTAGGTTCAATTTTGCCAAGCTGCTCATCAGTATTCTTAATATAGCATTTGCTCCCAAAAATTTTGAAATGCTTTACCGAAGGAGTCTCACCATACCAGAGCTCATGAGGAGTTTGAGTGTTGTTTACTCGGACATTTGTTTTGTTGAGAATAACAACCGCAGCATATGTAGCTTCACCCCAGAAAGTTGCGGGAGTTCCAGACTCATCAAGCATAGCACGAGCCATTTGTTGGACTGTTCTGTTCATCCTTTCCACCACTCCATTTTGATGAGGTGTTCTAGCTGTAGAGAATTCCCTTCTTATCCCATGTTCTTCACAGAAATCGAAAAATTCATTTGAGGTAAACTCCCCACCTCTGTCGGACCTGAGGCACTTAATTTTGTAACCTGATTCATTTTCAACCAAGGCTTTGAAGGATTTGAATTTTTCAAATGCTTCGTCTTTGTGCTTCAAAAGTCCTAACCAAACAAACCTGGAGAAATCGTCAATGAATAATATCAAGTATTCTTCTCCTCGTGGTGACCTTGTCCTGAAAGGACCACATACATCTGTATGGACTAGTTCAAGAGGCATACTGGCTGATCCTTCCTTCTCCAGGAAGTTGGTTCTGGTTTGCTTGCCAAACTGACATGATTTGCATATGGTATTGTCTGGAATTTTGATATCTGGAAGACCACGAACTGCCTGATATTTGCATGCCTTCCTTATTTGTGAAAAGCTTAGATGCCCCAACCTCCGGTGCCATAACCAATGTTCATCATCCTTGCTCAAATAGCATTGTTGTTGTCCTTCTTCAAATATGTATAGATTATTTGGAGTTCTTCTTCCTTTGATCACTGTTTTCCCTGTATCAAGATCACGAACACTACATCCATTTGATCGAAATATTACCTCGGTTCCTTGATCGCACATCTGACTGACACTCAGAAGGTTATGCTTCAAGCCATCAACATACAAAACATTTCCAGCTTTGACCTTTTCTTTCAATTGAGCTATGCCTTTTCCTTTTATAGCTGCAGGAGTATCATTTCCAAAAGAAACTTTCCTTCCCTTTTCTAAAGCAGAATATGATTCAAGTTTTTCTTTATCACCTGTCATATGCTTCGAACATCCACTGTCGATGTACCATAGATTTTCCTGTCCCTCTGCATAAAAGGCTATCCCACATCTTTCTGATTGTGGTTCCTTTATTCTCCATGTTCTGGTGCTTGAGGCTTGTTCCTTTTTCTGCTGAAACCTACTCCTGCATTCAGAATCTTCATGACCGAAGTTATGACAAATAGAACATTCAATTTCATTTTCAAGAGCCGAAAAGTTGTTATAGGTCCTTTTTGTAATCCCAGTCATACTTCTTTGTTTTTGAGCTTCTCTAGTCATGATTGTTTTATATGCAACACATTGAGCTGCTTTGTGACCAAAGTTATGGCAAGAGAAACATTGGCCATTGAAAAAACTTCTGCAGTTATCAAATCTACCGGCCAAATGATTGTAATTTCTATTGTCATCCATTCTAGAAGCAAGTTGAGAAGATTTTACCTGTGGCTGGTTATAGCTTTTGTTCACCCTTAAGACAGATTGCCCCTGGTTTACCTGGTAGTCTTTGTTTGTTCTTGATGTAATTCGTCCCTGCTTTACTTGGTGATCTCCATTGTGCTTTTGCTCATTCCTTCTTGCTGCATCAAGATAACTCTTTGAGGTGGATGCTTGAGATGTTTCTCCATTATACCCCAGACCTGTCTTGTTTAGCGGAGAACGTTATACATTGATGATCTCATCCAGAGTTTCAGATCCTTTGACAAACCTAAGATTAATAGCCTTTGTTTTCTTAATTTCTTTTCTAAGGCCAACAATTTCACATTCTAACTTTTCAAGAAATTTTTCTTTTTCATCAATTTGAAATTGTAGAGTATCAATGATCACAATCTTTTCTTCTATACATGTCTTGAGTCTAGAAATCTCTTCATAGAAACTATCCACATCTATAGCATCCATGTAATCATCATCTTCAAAGGCCATTAAAAGTTTATAGTCATTACCTCGTTCATCTTCATCACTATTTGATAGACCATCACTGTCTTCATGAGTATAGTAGCTTTTCTTATTTGCATTTTGTTTCTTGTTCCATCTAATAGGTTCCTTTCCCTTGTCGATCTTATCCTTATGAGGACATTTGGCAGCATAGTGACCTACTCTTCCATAAGCAAAGCATTGGAAGGGTAACTTACCTCTGAACCGTCCAGCACCCCGTTGAAGATTTCTGACAAAATTTGATTCTTCTTCTTCTTCTGACTCATGTCCTGATTCATAGTACTCTCCTTTGCCTGAAGCCTTGAAGGCAGCTTCTCTCCTGTCAGATGGACCTCCTTTCCTCATTTCATAAGCAGTTAGAATTCCATGCAATTGTGACATTTTAAGATGTTGTAGATTCTCCTTTTCTTCTATAGCAGAAACTTTAGATTCAAACCTAGGTGACAAAGATCTTAGAACTTTTTCAACCACAATAGCCTCTTTTATTTCTTCACCCAAAATTTTCATACAATGAACAATCTCATCCACACGAAGAAAATAGTTAGCCACACTTTCATCATTATACATCTTGAGATTTTCATATTGAATCCTGAGGGTTTGAAGTTTTGCACGTTTTACCTGATCATCTCCTTCATAGCTCAGAACAATCTTGTCCCATATTTCTTTTGCGGATTTATACTGCATAACTTTCACAAATTCTAATTGAGATAGACATCCTAGAAGAGTATTGACTTCCTTTGCATTTGTTTCATATTTCTTCTTCTCAGCTGGATCTGTAGGAGTAGCTGATGGAAAAGTATACCCTGTTTCTATGATGTCCCAGACTTCTGTACCCAAAGATTGAAGATAGGCAGTAACTCTTACCTTCCAATACACGAAGTTTGTCCCATCAAAAATCGGTGGCCTGATTGATGCTTCCTTCTCGTAGTTGCTCATGGTGAAAGATCTTCCTTCAAGCGATCAAGCTCCTTCAGAAGGACCCGCTTTGATACCAATTGTTGGAAATAATACTGAGAGGGGGGGTGAATCAGTATTATCAAATTCTTTTCGATATATTTATACTTTGAATTATTCTTCAGATATTGTATGTTAGTACCATAAAATAATGAGCATGAACAAGAAAAACAGATAGTCACACCAAAGAACACCAGATATAAGGTGGAAACCCAATGTGGGTGAAAACCACCTGCTGCAATATGTCTCTATCTTCTTTCAATTAGAAACTCCTTTTACAATGATTTTGTACTGGTGCAATCCTTTACCAGTACACAGGTTGCAACCTGCAAAGAGCTACAACTCTCTCTCGTTTTCCAGTCTCTCCTGGAAGGAAGCTACAACCCCCTACTTCTTTTCTTTCAAGGACTATTTTTCATTAATTTTAGACTGGATCCAAGAACATCAAATAAACATCAAGTACATGTGAATTAACCAATCTCCTTATACAATCAAACCAATGAGCCACCCAAACTTCTCAGAATGCTGTAAACAGAAAACCAACACCAGTAACCTAAACCCAGAACACAGCAGCAAATGGAAAACCGGCAGCCAACAAATATTTCAAAACAGGTCCGCAACTTCACCAATATAAGCCTGCGGATACCCGCACTTCACCTTCAGCTGTGCTGCGTATACCCGCACTTGGTCTTCTTCTGTACTGCGTACCCCGCACTGTGCCTTCAACTGCGCTGCGTATACCCGCACTGTGCCTTCCTCTGTACTGCGTACCCCGCACTGCGCCTTTAGCTACGCTGCGTATACCCGCAATGTGCCTTCTTCTGTAGTGCGTACCCCCGCACTCACGCTGTAGATCGCTTGCGAACCTCTGATTAGGGCCAAATTAACAGTCCTCCAAATTACCACAGACAGTCAGATCCACAGATCTGATCATGCGCCCGAGAGATCACGACTTAGCAATAGATTTGCCTTTAAATTTTACCTTCATTTAGATCTAGCTTTTAAAACTGATAACCCAAAATTCAGATCTTAAGATCTTCAACTTTCAAATATATCTCAGCCAAGTGATCTCCTTCCCTATTTATAGTCAAGCCCTTATTCATACCATGGGACAAAAGCATCAATAACCAATACAAGGGATCCAAACCGGGGTTAAATTAGATCCTATACCACGGGCCAAAACCATAGGATCATGAACGACAGGCTAAATACCACGGGCCAAAACCATAGGATCATGAACGACAGGCTAAATACCACGGGCCAAACATATGAAACCCCACTTGAGCGCACTTCTCTGCCTTGAAGTGAGTGAACTCTGGGACTGCACTTTCTGAACGGGTAACCTGTGAGTATGACCACACTTCATGAACGACGAACCTGCGGGTCCGCACCTTTTGAACCATTCACCTACGAACCTTGTAATTTTCATCATTTTGAGAGCCTGAAGAAAATTTTGCCACTTGAGTGAGTTGCCATCAAGTACAACACCTGTACCATAGGGCCAAACCAGAATCATAATGCCAACAACTCTGGCATTTGGGTTATCATTGGAGTACTTAACATACCAGGTTAGCGCGTGATCCTGCAGGGCACTGACCAAGGTTTATTTCTTTATATGGTCATATGTGACACCTTGAGCTTCCCATATAGCCTTCACTATGAACCAAAATTGGTCTGAATCCTAATTTCCCAAGCCTTTGAACAAAGGAAACTTCACTGTGTTCGCCATTCTTAATTGTGTTGGAGGTGGTGTTGAGTCCCAAACCTGCACTTCCCTATATACCCTTTCAGCCTTCTTTTTCCTTTTACTTCATCCACCAAGCTGTCAAATCATTGCATATTAGTCTAAAAAGAGCTTATGAAATGGTTTCCTAACTATGTTTATGACTGTTGTTTGATTTAGATTTTTGTTCAAGCAGCTGTGGAAACTTGTCACTTTCCGCAGCCAGCCTAAGTTTCCGCAGCCATTTTTTTAAAGGCTATGCTACAGGTATCCAATGGAGAAACCGGCCACATGGGTAAGCTGCAAGTGACGTGTACATGGAGTGTGTCCCCTCAGATCAGCCAAATCACTCATAAACGGTCGCGGTTAATGATGGTCAAAGGAAAGGCCAAATGAGGAGTTTTACGGTGGCACAGCTCTGTTTTGCCCACGTGAAGGTTTATGTGGCACGATCCTTAGTTTCCGGAGGTACTGGCACACTTGGAGAGCATCCCGTGAATGGAACCAAGCAGCCACCACTCCATGAATTCAACTGTCATGATGACCATCATGCTAGATCTTGGGTCAAGGAGATTTACGTGTCTCTTGGCAGCATAAATCTAGGAATTAGTTGCAGCACCTTTTCTTATAAATAACGCGTTGATATACGCTGAATATCTTAGCTTTTGAAGTGTAATTTTGACTGTTGTCATCCGCCCACTGTACTGTGTTTCACTTTGTTCTATTACTGCACTTTAAATACATGAGAAGACAGCTTTTCTGAATCTGATTTGTGACTAAGTGATTGACTGGCCGAGGTTGCAAAGGGCCCCTGTACACCAAAGCTTTGTATAGTTTCTTACTTGCTTTCATTTACTGTTTTTAAATCATTGTTTGTATATATATTGTGATGTTCTGATGTTCATTGTTGTCTATATTTCCTTTATGTTTTCTTTTATAATTGTTAGCTGATCAGTGCTTCTTTTACAGGTTTTGTTGTAGGTAGCCCAGGCAGATCTACATATTTTTTTTTATAACTACTGACATGAGATCATCTTGTCCTTTCGGATGATTTTCATTTCCTGAGTTTAATTCCAGCACTATCATTTTTCAATTTGCGTTTTTGCTTATTTACTTTTCTGCTACTTAGACATCATATTACTCATCTGTTTATGATTTCCTTTCTATAGTCAAGTGACTCTATTAGTAAGGAATCAGAATATTACTTATTGTAGTATGATTTAGTCTGCTTTCCTACAAGTTAGAGATTGAATTACTTATGTCATTTTCAACAGTTGAAATATGAATGAGTAGTTAAAATCTTAGTTTCCTTTTATGCAATTTAATTTCCTGCAATTTAGATATCATACTACTCAGCTTGTTTATGATTACTTCCTATAGACAGATTGAGTTGAATGGTGAAGGATCAGAACAGGGGTTGAAGTAGTGTGATTTAGTTGCTTTTCTTTCAGTCTTTGAGTTTTTTTTTCCGAGGAAAAATACCGCGCTTTTCTATTAATCAAAGAAGAAAATAAAAAAGCTACAAATGCATTGAAGCATCACGTATGCTGCCGCAAGGGCCCGGGTGCTTTCGTACCCCACGCAACATTAGAAAACTAACGTGCATAAAGAATAAGAAAAGAGAGAAGAGGAGAGAGAAAGTGAGGCAAAAACTGGAATCCTGCAGTGAGTAAAACCCCGCATCAAGTTTTTCGCCCCTTTTTCTTTTCGACCTTTCGCCACACTCCTTGAGAGGGCTCGATCGAAGCAATGACTATCTGTGTTTCTGTATTCTATGGCCCAGGTTCTTTGTCTGAATCTGAAGTATCCGAGAGGTGGTGCCGTTTTATGCCGCCCGTACTAGGCTGCATGCTTGTCTCCCTTGCCTTGTTGTCTGATGAGGTTTCTTTCCGATTCTCCATTTCTTGGCCTACCTCTGTTTTCTCTGCTGGGAGATCTTCCTCTGCTGCTTCTGATTCTTCGTCATCTGAATCTGGAGGAGGAAAGTGCCATCCTTTCCTCGGCTTCCCTTGCTGCTTCTTTTTATTCTTGGCTTCTGGACATGAACTTTGTAAGTGTCCTGTCTGTCTACAGATCCTACATCTGAAGGCCGTGTTTTCATAATCTAGTACCTGCAGCCAGTTCTGCTGTTTGTAGATCAACCTTATACTTTCAGGCACCCCCTTACTTAAATCTACTTCCACACAGATTCGTGCGAAGGTGTAGATCCTTTCATCGATCCTTGCCAGATCTGTTTTGATTTATTTCCCTATGTTGTTCCCAATGCCTTCCAGCACTCGTTCGTCCCAAAAATGCAAAGGAAGATTGTGTAGTCTAACCCACACTGGCATTTTGGTTATAGTCATTTTATTTGGGTCGAAATCTGGGAACCATGGGGTCACAAACAGCCCCGATGTTCCCCAGAACCATGGTCCGGCACCGATGACTGTATCTCTAACCTCCTCGGATGTGAATCTTACTATGAAGAAACCCTTTGCACATAAATGAATGTCGCATTCCATGGTCCAGTTGTTGAAGATCCAATGGAACAGATCCATAGGTTTAGGCCAAAAGCTGTTGAAACGGCAGATTAGGGCTTTCGTTTCATAGGAACTGACGCACTCATCAATCCCTGAAGTATCTAGGTTTAATGTTGGGGTTTGCTCTACCTGGTCTACTATGTATGGCCTGGGCATATGTCCTCCTTGATCTGGAGAGAAACCTGAATTCCTGCTGCCCTGTAGAATGTTTTTGTATGATCCCTTTGGTAGATGCTGGGCTGCTGCTTTTTTTCCTTTGTCTCCCCCTGAGGAGCTTGTCTGTCCCTGGGGCAGAGCCCCTCCTCTTAGTCTAAAATTTAAGATAATGATCGATCCTGATTCGATCTCATAGCTTCCCATCGATCTGCCGTCCTGGAGGGACCGCCTACCACTGATCAGATGTTGGATCTGAACAGGGTATCCCATTTTTTCCCATATTTGATATTTCAGCTGCATAACGGTAATTCCTGCATGAACCCATACTATACAAAGTTTCCCCTGAGGGGGTTTTATCATAATCTGAAAGCTATTTGTTTTTACCTGCGCTGGTGGCATGCTATACTCCAGATCTAGCCCTGATCTCGTTCGTACCTCCTTGTGCATGCCCAGATCTGCAGAAACTCTGGACGGTCTGTGATTTTTGCCCTTGATCTGAGGCCTGGGGACAAACAATACTCTGGTAAAGGCTTGATCGAGTAGACCGAAGCCAACGCTGCAGTAGCTGGATCCATGCGGTGAAAGAGAGAGTGGATCTGCATCTAGCAGTCCCCCTCTGCCGTTCCTCTGAGTATTCTTACTTTGGTAGGGTCTTCCCTCTAAACACCATACGCCACAATGTCTTCTTTGTTCGATTGCGCATTTCAGGATCTCGTTCTTTCGCAAGGGAAAACCCTCCTCAGAGATCCACGCAGAAACCGGATTCGCTTGATTTCTTTTGACAGCAGCCTCCACAGATACGTAGTCATGCAAATCTGGAAAGATTTGAGACGTTTTACTGCGAATGACAGGCCATTCCACTGTAGGCGATCGTGCTACCAACAGTCTACCAACCGCATGCTCTGTTATCCCATGCCCTGAATCACCTTTGGCCCCTACGGCGGGCTTTAGGCCCCAAGCGGCAGCAGTCTCAGCTCTGTGGGAGCAAACCCTAATCGTTTCCATCGCTCTCTCCGTGCCTACTCTTTCTATCCCTCAATAATAGATTGTAGTTGCAATAGTTCTTCTTGTCACTAAAAAAAAATAAGCGATTTTCAGTCTTTGAGTTGCTTTAAGTTTATTTTTTACTTTCTTTTTCATACAGCAGTAAGGATACTGGGCCATTGTCACTAGTTCACTGTTTTGGTACATTTACTTCCTTTTGAGAATTGATTTCATTACAGTCAGTTTGGAGCTTTCTTTTTGAAAACTTTTAAGTTTGGAAAATCACTGTAGAAATCACCATTACCATCCATACTTAACTTTCAATTTCGCCATCACACACTAGGGAGTCCATAGAAGATAAACCCAAAAGCAAACTAAAAAAAAATCAAAAACGACAAAAGACTAAGAAAATGGTTATCTTGTACATATAGTACACCTCACTTCATCAGTTTACGAATCCCGGATTGACATTTTAATTAGCAATTTAGAACACACTAAATTGACCAAACATTTTGGCTCCGTTGCTGGGGAAGTGAACCTAGGTAGCCAATTTCCTAAAAAAAAAAAAAAAACAAAAAAAATTCAAGAAAGGAAAATTGATAACCTCTCAAAGTATGCTCTCCTCTTGCACTTAGCGTGATCTGGAGGATCAGAAAAGAGAAAGTTATTAGTTTAATAGTTTCTTGAGTATGATCTCTTCTTACACCTAGAGTGACCTGGAAGATCAGAAAGATAATTATTAACCTGACTTGAAGAAAAATGAAAATGACATGCATAGAGAAAGAGATTCTAGGGGAAGGTTTTTAGCTAGAGCCAAGAGTTCGATTTTCACAACTCCATCTACTTCAAGGAATAGACAAGAGACACCTCCATCATCTCCAACCCACACTCCTAGCCCTAGGATTCCTGGAATTCAAGAGGCAGTAGTTGAGTTAGGAGACTCTTCCACACCATCCATCGAATCTGAATTAGGAAAAGATCCTTTCTTTCCTTCTACAGGGAGACACATTGTAATTGAAGAATTAGAATCACCTGAGGAAGAAGAAGGAGAAATTCCTCCTCGTTGGCCATTAGTAGAGGAACCAGAGGACTCTGAAATCTCTGGGGAAGCTATCATGACAGAGGAGGTAGTTAACGGATTTGGTAGAGGTAGAGGTAGAGGAGGAGGAGGAGGAAACAATGGAGGAGGTAGAGGTAACAATGGGGGAAATAGGGATGGAGATAACTCATTCGGATTTCCTATAGTCGATGAGGATTCTCGAGCAACAATGAAAAATATTTCACCATCTGTCCTCCCAAACTTTCATGGGTTAAGAAATGAGGATCCTGAAACATTTCTATTTGATTTTGAGGTCGTGTGTCGAACTTATGATTATCTGGAAGACTCTCAAAAACTCAAACTATTTCCTTCAACATTGAAAGGATCTGCTTTGAAATGGTTCATGGGATTACTCACTCAATCTATTAGGACTTGGAATGATATGAAACAAACATTTTTGGATAGATACCTAGACTATTGTATGCCCACCAATCACAAGGATGAAGTGTTCAAAATGGTGCAAAGAGAAGATGAAAACTTGGAGGATTTACTTGAAAGATTCCAATACAACCTGAAAAGAGCAAAAATGAGTAACTTAGATGAGGAAACCCTGAAAGCCCTTCTATTAAAAGCCATTAGAGATGAATGGATAGATATTATGAACATGATGGGAAGAGGAGACATATCTCAACTTCCACTTCATGATATAGCAGAGTTGTGTGTCCATCTCTCAAGAGGAAAATCTAAAACTGGAAAAGGGCCTAGAGATCCTTCTCTCATCAGAGCAAACAAATCTGCAACTGGATCAGTAAGTAGGGCTGAGATTGGCAATATGCTCGATGAATTCAAAACTGATATCTTAGGGAGTCTTAGTGAGCAACTAGACACTCTTAAGATCCACAATAAGCAGAAAGAAGAAGCTAAAGCTTTGGCCATCTTTTGCCCAAAATGTAGAAAGAAACATGCTCTCAAGGAATGTCCCTTGGATGCAAAAGTTGTAGAAACATGTGCAATTTGTTCAGAGAATCATGAGACCAAGGATTGTCCTTCAATTCTTGGGCTCAAATCTGTCTTCCAAGAAGATCCAAATACAATTGAGTCTCTCTGTTTTGTTGCAAGGAGACCTTGGCAGGGGCAACAAAACCAAGGGTTTAACAACTCTATGAACTTTCAAACCCCACCAAATTGGAATCCTTGGCAACAACCTTGGTCCCAACCTCAAAATCTTTTTCAATCATGGGTACAAGGCATGAAAAATCCTTATGGGAGATTTGCTCAATTTTATCAATATCCTCCATCTTTTCAAAACCAACAAGCCCCACAACTTCCAAATCAAAATCCACAACTATCATTGCCATTTCAACAACAACAACAACAACCTTCTCAACAAAACCCAAACTCTCAACTCTTGCTTCCATTCCAACAGAAGTCAAATCAACTTCCTTCCCAGCCATTGCCGAACCCCAATAATAAAAACCCTCAAAATGCTTACATGGTGAAGGTCAAAAATTTCCTACCTATATGATTGTTCCTCTCAATGATGTACAACTCAGATCTGGTAGATTTTTAGATAAACCTTCTATAGATGCCCAAAAGCAAAGCATTTCTGAGGAAGATTCTCTTGAAGCCAATAAAGGTTCTGAAGCATCTCTTCAAAACCCAAGCACTCAGAAAGAAAAAGAAAAAGAGCTAACCCCCACAACTCCTATAGTTGAGCAACATGCATCTTCATCCACACCTCCTTTTCCTAAAAGATTACAAATTGACAAAGGGGTGGAAAAACAAATCTTGTTGCCTGACTATGATTTTCTAGATGAATTGAAGAATGTATGTATCAAGATTCCCTTGTTACAAGCCATTAGAGAGATTCCTATTCTAGAAAAAACAATAAAGGAGTTGAGTCTTAAAAGACCAGGAAGGAAACCTAGAGATACAAGAAGAATCCACCTGGTAGGAAAAATTGCAGATATCATGATGGGAAATATTACTATGCAGAAGTATGTAGATCCTGGTAGTTCAATTGTCAAAACACATATCAATGGGGTAGAAATTCCAAATACTTTGATTGATTTAGGGGCTGATATCAACATTATGAGTAGACAGACTATGGAACAGCTGAAACTTCCTAATCTTCTTTTTACACCTACTTTACTGCAACTTGCAGATCGATCAATTATCAAACCAGATGGTGTATTAGAAGACGTTTCGGTTTCCTTAGACTCTTGGGAATATCCAGTAGATTTCATGATTTTAACCCCCAAGACTAATTTAGGAGGAAACCCTTTGACCTTGCTCCTTAAGTCAAACTTTGGCCAGGTAACCGTTGGTGTCTCTGCTCTAGCTATTTAAACAGGCTAAGCTGGATCTGTTCTTCAACTTGTCCTGACGATGAACCACACTGGTTGGTTCGAAACGCGTCGACAAAAGATTGGTTATGTGATTTTGCCGAAGATTATCTAAACAAACCCTCTCATCTTAGGAAGACCTTGGCTAGCCACAGCTGATGATTTCATCAGTTGTAGGTCTGGGGATATGTATATTTCTGATGGTAATTCGACAAAGAAATTCAATCTGTATCCTCCAGCAAAAGCAATTACAAAAATAGGAGATAATGAGTGGATTGATGATGAGGATACTATACAACCTGTCTTTACCATTTCTGAAGTTAGTGAAGATAGTCAAATTCTGAACACATTAGAAAACTTTGAAACATCTTCAGAATATGACCACACACAATTTCAGTTAGATTCTGACATTGAGTATCTATCATCTAGAAAAATGTCTCTTTTCTCTATGGAAGAGTTTGGTAGTTCCGCCATTGAGATCTTTCCAGGTAAAACATTGAATATCAACAAAAATTTGGAAATATCACAACAGGAAGAACTAACCAAAATCTTGCAAAAACATTCTACTGCATTTGCATGGGAATATACTGATATGAAAGGTATTTACCCTAAGACTTGCATTCATCACATCTACATTGACGAAAACAGTAGACCAATCAGACAACCTCAGAGAAGGATGAATCCAAACCTTAGGGAGATAGTGAAAGAAGAGCTCCAAAAACTACTTAATGTAAACTTCATTTATCCAATTTCAGATAGCCGATGGGTTTCTCCTTTGGTTATAGTACCTAAAAAGAATGGTAAATGGAGGTTATGCATTGATTATAGGGAATTGAACAAAGCAACTTTGAAGGATCACTTTCCTTTACCCTTTATCGATCAGGTATTAGATACTTTAGCAGGCAAAAAGTATTTTTCATTTTTGGATGGTTTTAGTGGCTATAATCAGATTCAGGTAGCACCTGAAGATCACGACAAGACCACATTTACCTGTCCATGGGGAACTTTTGCTTACCGAGTACTTCCTTTTGGATTATGTAATGCACCCGCAACATTTCAAAGGGCAGTACTAGGAATCTTTTCTGATCTAATCCATGATTGTGTAGAGGTTTATATGGATGATTTTACAGTTTATGGTAATTCGTTTGAAGAGGCATTAGAGAATTTGGAAAAAGTCCTTATAGATGTAAAGAAACAAACCTATCATTAAGTCATGAAAAATTCTTTATGATGTTTACTGAAGGGATTGTTTTAGGACATCATATTTCAGGGGATGGGATTAAAGTTGATAGATCAAAAGTTGAAGTCATCTCCAAGTTGCCTATTCCAAATTGTCAAAAATATGTTAGAAGTTTTCTTGGATTTACTGGATACTATAGAAGATTTATTGAAAACTTCACCAAAATAGTATCTCCACTCTTCAAATTACTTACAAAATACTGTGAATTCAAATGGGATCCTGATTGTCAATCTGCATTTGAAACTTTGAAAATAAGAATATCTGAAGCACCCATTTTGAGAGGGCCAAATTGGAAACTTCCTTTCCATATTTCCACAGATGCTTCAGATACAGCTCTAGGAGCTGTGTTGGGACAAAAGGATTTAGTTCCTTATGCCATTTACTACACCAGTAAAAATTTGACTCCCACCGAGTTAAACTATACTGTGACTGAAAAAGAGTTCTTAGTTGTTTTTCATGCAATCAATAAGTTTAGACACTATATAATTGGCTATGAAACTTTTGTCCATACTGATCATTCTGCAATTAGATACCTCATGAATAAACCTGTTACTAATGGCAGAGTTACAAGATGGCTCTTACTTTTACAAGAATTCAATATTACTATGTTGGATAGACCAGGGAAACAAAATACAGTAGCTGATTTCTTGTCTAGAATCCAAAATACTAATGAAGATTCTCCTATAGAGGATAAGTTTCCAGATGAGTGTTTATTTGCAATAACTACTAAGACTCCTTGGTATCCAGATATTGCTAACTATTTGGTTACAGGAAAGTTACCTCCACATTTATTTCCTGGTGAAAAAAGAATAATTATTCAGGAGAGTTCAAGTTATTCATGGATTTCTAATGAATTGTTTAAAACAGGGCTAGATTGTGTGATCAGAAGATGTGTTCGGGAAGATGAAATGCCTAACATCCTCAAGGCATGTCATGATGAACCATGCGGTGGACACTTTGCTGACAAAAGGACGGTCTATAAAATCCTTTCTTTAGGATATTATTGGCCTTCTCTTTTCAAATATGCAAAACAATATGTCAGAAGGTGTGGCAGCTGCCAAAGAGTTGGGAGACCGACTCTTTCAAATGAAATGCCATTACAACCACAAGTACTCATCGAACCCTTTGAAAAATGGGCTTTAGATTTCATTGGACCTATTAATCCACCATCTAAACAGAAAAAGTATATATTGGTATGCACTGATTATGTCACTAAATGGGTAGAAGACAAAGCATTGCCTTTTTCCACTAAAAATTCAGTTGTTCAATTTCTTTTTGAGGATATTTTTACTCGTTTTGGTGTCCCAAGAGAAATTGTGACAGATCAGGGAAGTCAATTTACATCTAACTTGATGGAGAAGCTGATGGAAGAATACAAAATCAAGCACAGAAAATCTACTCTTTACCATCTGCAAGCAAATGGCCAAGTGGAGTCTACAAACAAATTTCTTGAGAGCATCATCACCAAAACTGTTCATCTACACAGAAAAGATTGGGCAGAAAGGCTTCCTGAAGCCTTATGGGCCTACAGAACTACATGGAGAAATACAACAGGACATTCTCTCTATGAACTTGTTTATGGGAAAGAAGTCCTGCTCCCCATTGAGTTTCAAGTCAAGACTTTCAAGATGGCATTCCAGTTGGGGATGAATCTATCAGAAGCCCAAAAGCACAGAATGGAGCAGCTGAACGAGCTAGATGAGATCAGACAAGAAGCAATTTTAAAGACTAATCTAGTTCAACATCAAAGAGCTAAGTGGCATGACAGATACATCAAAGAGAGAAAGTTTCAAGAGGTAGATTGGGCATTACTGTTTGATTCCAAGTTCAAAGACTTTAAAGGTAAATTTCAGACCCATTGGCTTGGGCCATATGAAATTGACAAAGTCTTTAACAATGGAGCGGTAAGAATCAAGACCATTGATGAATTTCAGATTTCTTTTATTGTGAATGGCCACCGATTGAAAATTTATCATAAGCCACTCTCAAAAGAAGAATTTGTCAAGATGTTCCAAGAGAATTCTGCAATAAGGCTGGTGGAGAAGAATCCTTCTTCCCCACCAACCTAGCCTTTGATTCTTTCAGTTAAAAAATAAAAAATAAAATAAAATAAAATTGTATAAGCTTGAAAACCAATCATAGATTGGCAGTCTTATACAGAAAATATAGAGTGAAAATCAAGGACACTTGACACTCTATATTTTCCAAAAAAAAAAAATCTCCTCTCCTTCTCTTTCCATCTTCACTCCACCTCATTTGCCATTCCACTCCATCTCCATCTCATTCACATTTTCTCTTCACTTCACTCCGCTTCATTTTCATTCCATTCCACTCATTTCATCAATAAAAGTTCCTTTCAGGACTATTTTCACTCAGTTAGTTCTTTTCTAACCATATTTGTTCAGCTAAGTGGGTGTTGTCCCAGTTTCCGCAGCTGGAAACAGTTTTCGCAGCCAGAAACAGTTTCCGCAGCCAGAAACGATTTCCGCAGCTACCACCACTCTATTTTTCAAATTCACAGTCAAAATTTTAGTACAAAAATCATGAAAATGCAGGTGTAAGTGAGCAAATTCCAGGAAGACATGGAGCATCTCCAAGTCATCAAGAAAGAACAGTTGGTTAAAAGATATGGGCAAGAAATGACAAAGTTTCCAAAGGAATGAGAATTTTCTTTTATCAAATAGCAATTAAAGTCATGATTATGCATAGTTATCAAAACATGAAAAGTTATACTATGTGCAATGATTCGATATGATAACTCCATTACCCACTCCTATCCCATGATATTACTCCATACACCATGCATTCATTTTTTAACAGTCTCATGATGGGTTTTCAGGTTTAAACTCAAGTTTACTGCACTTTCATTTGCCACCTGCACTCATAAGATGTGACCAATCTCTTTACGGCTCTTCTTCACCGTATTTTCCGCAGCCATCTATTAAAACGTGTGATCTCCTGTACGTAGCCGTTAGTTCAAAGAAAATATCTCGCCTCCACTACCGTTCACTTACCATTTCATTTAAGACCTTCCTTTTCATACACACGCATTTCAATTTGTAAACGCATTCACTACTGTTTATCCTCTGTTCCGCCTATAATCTGAAGCATTCCCGTTACCTGCTATCGATTGCAGCCATTGCATTTTACCATAAACCCTGCAACCGAGCTACTTTCCTATGCTAAAATTCTCATACGTAATTGCATCCTCAGTTGAAATTTAAAACAGAGAAAGGAATGGGAAAACTACTAAGGGCAGAGCCAAAAGGACCGAAATATCTAGAAGGTTACCCTCAAGCCAAGGATTTACTGAAGAAAGCCAAATGGTTACGGTTCATTCAAAAGTTTAAAGGCTATAAAAAAGAAGTAACCAAGGCTTTTGCAAGGTCATTTGATGGTCAGAAAGTGGAGATTGGAGATTTGAAGCTCACGGTGACCGAAACAACAGTAGCAGCTGCCACAGGCTTACCTCAGGAAGGTGAGAGGTGGTTCAAAAATAAAATCATGGATGAATAGGCATGGAGAATTATGCTAAGAAACCCAGGTATGGACACCACCGTGTTTACTAAAGGAATTCTTGTTCATGCATTGAAGGAAGAATGGGCTAGTCTGCTGTTAGTTATCCAAAAATTTGTCACTTGTGAAGGATGCTTTGTGTTATAGACATTTTTGTGCCTTACAGCATGAAGCATGAAATGTCAATAATCTAAGGGATCCAAAGTCCCTAAACATGTTGTTCCTACCCCTAGAGGAACAAGGTCAGCAAACCACAGCACTAAATATCAGTTCTCCACCTGAAAACACTCAAAAACAAGCTAATTCTGGATCATGTCAACTGCTCCACTGAGCATCTGCACTGAATGTCAACTGCTCCACTCTGTACCTGCGCTGAATGTCAACTTTAATGAAGGCTACCTGCGCTGGGCGAGATTGGCCAAGTGGCACAGTCATTCCTCAAGGTGTCAAATGCCCAGGAAGCTTCCAAAATGACACTTGGATCAGGGAATTCGCCTTGTGATGAGTAAGAGGATCTAGATCTCCAAGTGGACTCAAGAACTGAAGAATAACTGAAGTGGGAGAGGACACTAGTCAGCTCCATGCCAAGCTCAAGCTGACTCATCCTTTCTCCAAATCTCCTATATATAGAGCTCTCTCATGAGGTCTAGGGAGGCTGGAATCTTGTGAATGTAAGGAAGTGTTGTTGGTTTGAGTATAGAACTATTGGGTGATTTGCTTGAAGGAGGTGAAGAGGAGATTTCTTTCTGCTGGGAGGTGTTGCTGGATTGGGCCTCTTATGGTTGTAACACTCTCAGAACTTTACTTCTTCCATTAATAAAGAATTTGAGGTTCTTCTATATGCATGTGTCTCAATGGCGTATTGATACTTGTATATTTGATTTATTCTAATCCTTGAATCAATTATGAATGTATGCTTCTTGTAGTTTCCCTCTCTTGTTATTTTGCAGGATCTTGGTGTAGCTGGGCCAGTGAAAGAGCAAGGAGCTAGGAGCAAGCAGCAAAGAGGGAAGATTGGATCAATCATTAGCGAAAGATAACGGTTAGTGGATCTCTTTCTCCTCTCTCTTACATCTCATAAAGAAGTAATCTCGAATAGCTTTGCATTCGGTTGTTGCTGAGGTACTATCACCCTTAGAGTGGGATAGGGTCATTCCGTATTGGATACTTTTCCCAACAACAAATTGGCGACTCCGCTGGGGATCGTATCTTGTTGGTTGTTTGTGTTTTTGCTATTCATTTCATAAACACAGGGAGTACCGAATCGAACTGCATTTGGATCTTTCAAATGCAAAGTAGAAGGCAGCTACTCTAGCTCAGTTTCTGGGCAAGTTTATGATTTGAAGAGCTGATCCACAAGGACTCTAAATAGCTCTTAGTGATAGCTTTTCATCCTCCTTTTCATCCCTTAGTGTGTACTTGACTGATAGCTTCTGATTTGGCCAAAAACTGTGAATTTTTGAGCAATCTGTGACCCGGAAACCAAGAGAAACGAAAGTTTCGTTCTTCAGTGCAGGCTGTGTGAAGGCTGTCTGCATTTCAGCGCAGTTCCCGAAGGGGCTACCTGCGCTGAAGGTCAAACTGTCTATGTACTACCTGCGCTGAACCAGTCTTGCCTTGTGCTACTGGGGTTTCCTGCTGTTTCTTGCCCTGTTTTCACCCTTGTTTTTGCATCCTGTTACCAGTCAATGTACCTATCTGAAACCAACTTTCCTTGTCACTATTCCGCCTCGGTTGTATAAAGAAACTGTATTTGTTCTTTGTGTATTTCTTACATCATTTGCAGTTTCCCATAACGAAAGTGAACTAGTCTTGCTGTGGCCTCTTAGATCTAGACCTGTGATAAAGTGTCGTTTTGATCTTAAGAGTTAGTTTGTTTGTTGTTCATAGCTGATTGAGCTTTTGCTTTCGTCATATGGTTTGAATTTATATATTTCTAGTGTCGAAACAAGTAAATCTTAAGGTGTCTTTTGATTTTGGACAAGCTTGTTTGCTTTCACTTGAAATTGAATTCAAAGTTATACAACAGCTTTCTTTTTGTGTCGCACAAACATTAAGAAAGAGAAAAGAAATACTTGCATTGTGCATGTGCATTATGACAGTTTGCATGTTGATTTAGGGAAAAGTGCATTAGTGTGTGCTCTATGATCTGTGTGAAAAGATGTTATCTTTCTTTTCCATCAGTAGTTAAGATTTTCAAAGTTGAAAGATTGAAAAAGCTTGCTTATCATCTTAGACTGCATTTAGGAGTGTTATCATACATCTCGTGGTGATCCATAAAGGAAAACTGCTAAACAAGATCAACCTTAAAATAAATTGAATTTACATAACAACGCATTGAAACATAACGCAAACACATAGAGGTCTAAGCTAGAGACGTGTTCCGGCGTCGTTAAACGTGATATCTTAACGTTGAGTGGTTGGGTGATTCCTCCACGGTGAAGCGATAAGTATCAATACGGACTTGTGCTCCCACGTACCGTCGCGTATATATTGGGAGACCCCTATAGGAACAAAGCCTTTATCCATAGAAAATCGTGTCGGCGGCCCTACTGATCGCAATGCAGTGAACACAGCATTCACGAAGATCGACCACTCGTACCGTAAAACGTATTCTGTGGTTTTGCGAAAAGTTTGGCACACCCTCTGCCTAGAACTCCAGAGCAGTTTCTTTTGGCCTTTTTCAAACTCTATAACTGAAAAAGTCCATCCGAGAATTTGTCACTTCGGGCTCGTTAAAACATCGAAGGAGACTAGAGTCATCTTTAGCTTTTTCTTGACTCTTAAAAAGTGAAAAAGCAAGTTGTGTCTAAAGCGTCGTTATAAAATTTATTTTAAACGGAACATAATCACCTCCTATTCCTATGTTGATCTTTAGGTTGAGAACATGGAACGCCCCAACCAAGGAATTCCACATGATGGAAATCCTAGTCCTTTCTCCTCTTGGGGAGAAGTTGGTGCGCCCCACATGGCCGCATTGTCGCTTCCAGGACTGACAATTGGCCTGCCTATTTGGCTATTCTCAACCAATGTAGTTCAGAACACCATGGTTCCTGAACAGTCGAGTCAACAGTTAGATCAGTCTAGAGCTACCCACCAGCCTTCTACTTCCTATAACTCTTCCTCCGATCCTTCATCTTCGCAAGGTAGAGCCGGCAAAAGCCAAGCTCCCATGAAGAAGAAGGAGAAGAAGGAGAGAGAGAAGAAGAAGAAGGAGCCTAAGGCGACTGGGGGCAAACAAAAGACATCTGACAAAAATCCACACACAGCACAGACCGGGCCTAAATCGCCATGTGTCATATGTAGAGGAGACCATTTCCATAGAGATTGTCCCTGTATTCCCTGGATACTAAGGGACTGGTCCCCTCGATTGCACAATTCGGGAGCATCAACCTCTGATAGCCATGTTGAATGCTTACCGTCAACCAGCGAAAGTGAAGGTTCAAGACAAAGAGGGGGAGCAAGATCCCCCTGAAAACTGTGTAAAGGCAATCACGCCATCCACCGTTGTCCCTTCTTAGACGAAGCGAAGAGAGTTTTGGAAGATCGCCCGGTTTCACCGTTGAGACTTCCTCCTGGATACAAAAAACTCGTGCCAAGTCCTTCGTTGGTTGAAAATACAGCTGGCCCGCTCAAGTGGTCGGCTGAAGCGTCAGTCATTGAAAATGAACCTACTGAATCCAGACCAGACGAAAGTCTAAAGGTCGAAACGGAAGTTGACCCGGTTCCGCCTTCAGAGGTTTCATCTTCAAATGACACTGTCACTGAAGATTCATCTTCAAATGACACCCTCACTGAAGAGAATAAGGATGACACCATCCAAATTCTTTTCATCAACACAGACTCTGATGAGCATTAGGGCAATGTGCCCATTCCTTTATCGCAGGAAGGAACATCGTCAGGGTCATATCCGGCCGTATATTCGGTCCCACCACCAAGCAACCTGGTTGTATCCTTTGATTGGAACCAACTAGGCAGACCCCGGTTGCCAGCCAGTATACCATTCAGAATCATGGTCCAAATTTACAGAATGGTAATGGCTGGAACTATCATTGATGAAGGGGCATCTATGAGTATCCTTTCCTCTATTGCTTGGAAAGCACTGGGTTCCCCGGCGCTTTTGCCTGAGATAAGAAATCTCTCGGGTTTTGATAAAGGAACCAGTCGACCATTAGGGATCCTCCCCAATGTGCCTGTTACATTGAAAGGGAAGACCGTTCAAATGAACGTGATGGTCGTTCAAGGACCCTTGGATTATAACCTACTCCTTGGACGAGACTATATATATTGCATGGGAGCTATAGTCTCCTCACTCTTTAGAGTAATGTGTTTTCCACACGAAGGAAGAATGGTCAAGCTCGTAGACCAACTTTCATTTCCGGGATCACGCATCGCAAATAGTCACATACCAACCCTCAATGGTCTATTCACTCAATAAATGTCTCCACCCCCAGTCCTCCTTCCCGATGAGTGCGAGTGATTCGGAAAGATGGGACTGGAACCCAGGGGGCATGCATCCTGGTCTGCTTCGGGCAGAGGAAACCCTGGGTATAAGGTAGAATTTCCGCGAAAGAATATGACTAGTCCGTACCCCGTCCGAAAGAAGGAAGAGGGGTTGTTCTGGAACAGGATTCTTTTGTCAAGGTTACTTGTTTGACAAAGGTCATTCACCATTGTCTACTTCGGTGGACAGTGCCGAGGAGATGTTTTCGTTTGATGGTGTTAACAAAACAATCTTTGGGTGACCAGAAAGAGGCAAGCCTCCCTCAATAACATTAATGTTTTTTCTTTGAGTAGTGTTCTTCTCTTGTCGCAAGTAGCTGCTCTCTTGTCACAAGTAGCTGTTCTCTTGCGATCTTGCAAAAGATCTGTTAAAAGTTGGGCCGACGGGAAGACAAGTACCGCGTAAGACCCGTTGAAAATAACGAGAAGACAAGTATCGTTAACATTAGACTAGCAAGACGACAAGTAGCTGTGAACACCCAAAGAAAAACAAAGGTGGGGGAGAGGAGGGGCAGCCTTGAAATTGTATTTTATACCTGGGGGCATGCGAACCTTTTGGAGTGCAAGCAAAGAGCGGTTATTTATCTGTTTTTTGGATTAGTCGTTTCCGAACTTGCATAAAGAAAGGATGTGGGGCAAAGGTCAAAATTTGCCAAATGAGGAGCATAGCTTCGTGAGATAAAGCTCCATAAAAAATAGCTATCTCACAGGAGACATTTCTTATCTTATGACTGGTATATCGAGCAATTTTACCGCGGAATTTATGCTCATTAAAAAATAGAAAAGCGAGATCCGAGCAATTTTAGCACATAGTTCATGCTCTTAAAAAAATAAACATAAGATTGAGCAGTGTTTTGGCGCATTCAAGCTTTTTAAAAAATGAACCCAGTACCGGTAAATAACCATTGTGATCGTAAATTTATTAGCCATAAAAGCCTTGGTCGTGTTTGCACCCGCCACCTCCATTCCATTTGGCCAATCGTTCACCTCCATATGATTGTTTACCTATTTTGAGGAACAGCTTCGAAGAGTGATTTCACCTAGCCATCCTTGTGACACTGCCGTGATTGGAAAATTCCAACCTGTACCTGGAATCTGCTGCTATCCCTGTTTATCACTCGTTCCTCAAAAGACGAGTCTTCTTTGAGCTCTTTTCTCCTGACTCGTAAAATATGAAAAGTTTGCCGAGTTTTGGCCTTCCAGCTCGTTAAAATGACCAGAAGAGCTATCCCTCCTCTAGATTTTAATCTTTTTAGACCTGAGGGATTATTACACAAAAAGGTCGAGCGCTTGTTTTATTCGGCTCGTTAAAATTATCGAAAACTCATCCCTTCTGTATTGTTTTATACTTTTTCGGACTTAAGGGATTAGATGACGAAAAAGGAATTTTGGAGTTAACTTTCTGTACCTTTTCAGACTCTCTAAAAATGAAAAGGACCAAGTTTTCCTTGTCGTTAGACTCGTTAAAATGATTAAATAGCGACAAACTTGTCTTTAGACGAGAACGAGTTTCCCTATCGCTAGGCTCGTTAAAACATAGCGATGGGCTTGCCCGAAGGGCAGGTTATAGAACAAGCATATGTTATCCTCCTCAAGCTTGACAAAAATAAAGAGGTACTGGTCAGAAATGGCTGGGGAAAAATTGGGAGAACCTCAAAGCTTTAATGGTAGCAAGTCGCTCTTGAACATGACACTTTGTCCTCCGTATCACATCGGGTTGGGTTGTTTCATTCACCGGTCTCATCACCATGGTCTTCGCCAAACCATCCACATTTGGGGTAATGTTACCGATCCATCACATCAGTGTCGTTATATGTTCAAGAGATGTTGTTCAGAAAGAGTCAACCGTGTCCCATCCACTGCCATACATTATCCTTCATCCATCCATGATCGCCACCCTGAATCATATTTCACAGATTGTTTTCATCTCCACTAAAATCATTAACTTCGTTCCGTGTCACTGATGTGGGATTCATTAAGGCCCTCCTTTGACGGATCGCTTCTTGTCAACTTCAGCTCATTATCCGAGAAGTTGATCTAGGAACACCCCCCCGGTACTTTGAAGCTTGCATGCCTCAATGTCAAGTTTCTCACTTCCTGCGACAGGTATACATCAATGACCTTCGACCAGAAGATTTTGTGTGGTGTTCGACGCCAAGTCCTTTATTCACACCACGTGAATTGTATTGTAGTACCTTGAGGGTCATTATCATTATCGGTGATTCCTCTCGCGCTTGTTAACGGTTTACATTATTGGCCGGTAATCAAGTGATGTCTTTCCATGTTCGACTTCAGCGCAATTCTCACATGGATCGACTTGTACTTAGAGTGAAGATCGAATGAGTTTGAAGACCCCGGATCTAGTTTCATCCATCCGGGCTGCGATATATATTCAGGAAATATAAAGACATTTGACATGTACATCATTGCAGCAGATGATCATCCTACTCAAAGGATGATAATTTCAGCAGAGAATTATCAGTCTACCATCAGACGATCGTCTGTTCTATGTACCAAAATGAATTTATAAAGCTGAGCATGGGAATGCCCGCCTCAGCTAGATCATGAAAGCAGAATGAAAAATAATGTATTGTATTGTATTCTATTACAGGTCACCTCTCAGCGATTGAATGAACTTCGGATCCTCCTGATAAAGCATTTCACCCGATAAACGACCTCATACTTTAGGGGGCAACTGTTATAGACATTTTTGTGCCTTACAGCATGAAGCATGAAATGTCAATAATCTAAGGGATCCAAAGTCCCTAAACATGTTGTTCCTACCCCTAGAGGAACAAGGTCAGCAAACCACAGCACTAAATATCAGTTCTCCACCTGAAAACACTCAAAAACAAGCTAATTCTGGATCATGTCAACTGCTCCACTGAGCATCTGCACTGAATGTCAACTACTCCACTCTGTACCTGCACTGAATTTCAACTTTAATGAAGGCTACCTGCACTGGGAGAGATTGGCCAAGTGGCACAGTCATTCCTCAAGGTGTCAAATGCCCAGGAAGCTTCCAAAATGACACTTGGATCAGGGAATTCGCCTTGTGATGAGTAAGAGGATCTAGATCTCCAAGTGGAAGCAAGAAACTCCAAGTGGACTCAAGAACTAAAGAATAACTGAAGTGGGAGAGGACACTAGTCAGCTCCATGCCAAGCTCAAGCTGACTCATCCTTTCTCCAAATCTCCTATATATAGAGCTCTCTCATGAGGTCTAGGGAGGCTGGAATCTTGTGAATGTAAGGAAGTGCTGTTGGTTTGAGTATAGAACTATTGGGTGATTTGCTTGAAGGAGGTGAAGAGGAGATTTCTTTCTGCTGGGAGGTGTTGCTGGATTGGGCCTCTTATGGTTGTAACACTCTCAGAACTTTACTTCTTCCATTAATAAAGCATTTGAGGTTCTTCTATATGCATGTGTCTCAATGGCGTATTGATACTTGTATATTTGATTTATTCTAATACTTGAATCAATTATGAATGTATGCTTCTTGTAGTTTCCCTCTCTTGTTATTTTGCAGGATCTTGGTGTAGCTGGGCCAGTGAAAGAGCAAGGAGCTGGGAGCAAGCAGCAAAGAGGGAAGATTGGATCAATCATTAGCGGAAGATAACGGTTAGTGGATCTCTTTCTCCTCTCTCTTACATCTCATAAAGAAGTAATCTCGAATAGCTTTGCATTCGGTTGTTGCTGAGGTACTATCACCCTTAGAGTGGGATAGGGTCATTCCGTATTGGATACTTTTCCCAACAACACTTTGGTTCGATGTACATGTACCATGCTAGACTGTTGATGAATTTCTTAGAAAATCAGACTCTTAATTTGCCTTATTTCTTACTCTTGAGTTTGAAAAAGATGAGCATTACAGTCCAAAAACACATAGGCAATATAGACCCTCAACTATACCATCATGGACTTATAAAAATTCTTATTGAAGACCACTTAAAGAAAAACAAAGATACATGGGAGAAATTCTTGATAAGAAACTACTTCCAAGAGCCATCTGAGGCCTCTGAAAGTAGCACACCAAAGACACCAAGAAAAAGTAGGAGAAGAGAAAAGAGCACTACAGTCCAAGACTCCCCTACTATAGAAACTCAAGAAATTGGTCAAAAAGAAGAAGAAGATAGAACTAAAGACAAGAAACAGAAGAAAGAAAAAGGCAAAAGGACCATCCAAGAAGTCTAGCAATCACATGAGCAATCCATAGAGGAGGATTATCAACCACTGTCAGAAAGATTAGTACATCTTTAGGCTATTGCTATAGCAAAGAAAAAGGCAAAAGAAAAACAGAGTATACAAGAAAAGAGTACTAGTCCACCATACTTAAGGAGAAGCACAAGGTTAAGAGGAAAAGGGAGTAAAACACAAATAAAACGGCCCCACTTCATTGACTTGGGTGGAGAGACACCTGAGAAAACTCCAGCTGGCCGTAGTCCACCTCGTCCTCAGCCAAGCATTGAAATCAGTCCTCCACATGATGAAAGCCCTTCTCGACCAGAGCTAGAGAGCAGTCCTCCTCCTCCACCAGATTTTGAACTCAGTCCAAGAAAGACACCTGAAGTAGACCCCAATCAACAAGAAGTATATGACTACTTGGAATCATTAGAAAAATCAGCTGTAGGTCCAAGTACCACTCTGCCACTAGATGCACAAGTTCAGTCCTTAAAATAGGAGGTATTTGAATTAGAATTCCTAAATAGGCATATCAAGCAAGAAAATGAAGCACTCAAAGAGCAGAGCAAAGTAGATAAAGTTATTCATGATAACACTATGCTCCATTTAGGACTATGGCAAAAGAAAAACAAGAAACTGAAGAAAAAGTGCAAAAAGTTGAGTAGAGCATTGATCAATCTCAAGTTCAGATGTCTAATAAGGAAACCAAGAATGGTGGTAGCACCAAAGAAGAAGAAAAGAGGGCTAGACGTCCTAGCAGAAGCATCAGAACATATAGATTAGAGAGGAGTGACTAAATTTTGGTTGCATGAGGACATGCAACACCTTCACAGTGGGGGTATGTTGAGTCCCAAACCTGCACTTCCCTATATACCCTTTCAGCCTTCTTTTTCCATTTACTTCATCCACCAAGCTGTCAAATCATTGCATATTAGTCTAAAAAGAGCTTATGAAATGGTTTCCTAACTATGTTTATGACTGTTGTTTGATTTAGATTTTTGTTCAAGCAGCTGCGGAAACTTGTCACTTTCCGCAGCTAGCCCAAGTTTCCGCAGCCATTTTGTTAAAGACTATGCTACAGGTGTCCAATGGAGAAACCGGCCACATGGGTAAGCTGCAAGTGACGTGTACATGGAGTGTATCCCCTCAGATCAGCTAAATCACTCATAAATGGTCGCGGTCAACGATGGTCAAAGCAAGGGCCAAATGAGGAGTTTTACAGTGGCACGGCTCTGTTTTGCCCACGTGAAGGTTTGCGTGGCACGATCCTTAGTTTTTGGAGGTACTGGCACACCTGGAGAGCAGCCTGTGAACGGAACCAAGCAGCCACAACTCCATGAATTCAACTGTCATGATGGCCATCACGCTAGATCTCGGGTCAAGGAGATTTACGTGTCCCTTGGCAACCTAAATCTAGGAATTAGTTGCAGCACCTTTTCTTATAAATAGCGCGTTGATATACGCTGAATAGCTTAGATTTTGAAGTGTAATTTTGACTGTTGTCATCCGCCCACTGTACTGTGTTTCACTTTGTTCTATTACTGCACTTTAAATGCATGAGAAGACAGCTTTTCTGAATCTGATTTGTGACTAAGTGATTGACTGGCTGAGGTTGCAGAGGGCCCCTGTACACCAAAGCTTTGTATAGTTTCTTACTTGCTTTCATTTACTGTTTTTAAATCATTGTTTGTATATATATTGTGTTGTTCTGATGTTCATTGCTGTCTATATTTCCTTTATGTTTTCTTTTATAACTGTTAGCTGATCAGTGCTTCTTTTACAGGTTTTGTTGTAGGTAGCCCGGGCAGATTTACATATTTTTTTTCATAACTATTGACATGAGAGATCATCTTGTCCTTTCAGCTGATTTTCATTTCCTGAGTTTAATTCCAGCACTGTCATTTTTCAATTTGCATTTTTGCTTATTTACTTTTCTGTTACTTAGAAATCATATTACTCATCTGTTTATGATTTCCTTTCTATAGTCAAGTGACTCTATTAGTAAGGAATCATAATATTACTTATTGTAGTATGATTTAGTTTTCTTTCCTGCAAGTTAGAGATTGAATTACTTATGTCATTTTCAAGAGTTGAAATATGAATGAGTAGTTAAAATCTTAGTTTCCTTTTATGCAATTTAATTTCCTGCAATTTAGATATCATATTACTCATCTTGTTTATGATTACTTCCTATAGACAGATTGAGTTGAAGGGTGAAGGATCAGAATAGGGGTTGAAGTAGTGTGATTTAGTTGCTTTGCTTTCAGTCTTTGAGTTGCTTTAAGTTCAGTTTTTACTTTCTTTTTCATACAGCAGTAAGGATATTGGGCCATTGTCACTAGTTCACTGTTTTGGTACATTTACTTCCTTTTGAGAATTGATTTCATTACAGTTAGTTTGGAGCTTTCTTTTTGAAAACTTTTAAGTTTGGAAAATCACTGTAGAAATCACCATTACCATCGATACTTAACTTTCAATTTCGCCATCACACACTAGGGAGTCCATAGAAGATAAACCCAAAAACGAACTAAAAAAAAAACTCAAAAATGACAAAAGACTAAGAAAATGGTTATCTTGTACATATAGTACACCTCACTTCGTCAGTTTACAAATTTCGGATTGACATTTTAATTAGCAATTTAGAACACACTAAATTGACCAAACAGGTGGTACGGGTGAAGATGGAGGTGATGGTGGTGAAGCCGGTGGTGGTGTGGGTGGAGGTGGGATTCGCAAAATTCTTTGTCTTATTAGATGAATAGCACTTCGCGGAGAGACAATCGTAAGCTCTTCCTCATCCCCTCGCGGAGGTGAAATCAAGGGGCTATTTTCTAGACTCTTATTTCCTTCGTTTCTATAAACCTTTCTGCTTCACGTAACCGCAAACATCAAGGTAACTGAATAACCTTATTTTTGCACAACAAAATTTTAATGCAAGTATTCAAATACTTTACGTACTTACCACGCGGTCCTTTGAGAAAGCATCGCTCTACCTCACTGTAGCTAACTGGGGTGTCAACCGTGAACTCAGTAACAAATCCTCCTATAATACGATCGATCCAATGATCGACGATGTGTTCGATCTTATCCTTCGATGCTTCCAACCTTCGCACTAGCTCCAGATTCCACACAATAAGACCCTCAAGTTTCCACCTCCCTTGGCTATCTACTAGCTTTGCGATCCACTCATATAGCTCAGTGGGAAAGGAGGCAAAAAATATTTCATGGATCTCCATATACAAGTAGCTATCTAACCACTGCTTTTTTTACAGTGGCGGGCTTCTCTTCTCCTGTGCAGCAAACTCGTGAATTCTTCTATCTAGCCAGCCTTCAATTTATTTCTTAGTTGGATTCCAGTGATACAACATCACTAATATCTCGTGCAGATTCTGATCCTGACAACAGAACCATTTGTTGGCTTGAGGGGGCTTGACCCAGGTTCAATGTTAGTTATCCAAACAAATCCATACATTACTAGCCCTTTCAGCATTAGCCCAAAGAGCACTAACTTAAGTCTCACCCAAAGAAGTATGGGGGGATGTTGGAACCAAGTTTTTTCACCTTTGAGATGGTTTGATGTCATTTTATTCCAACTATACCTACCTTTGCGTAGGTTTCTTTGCTCTATGTTCCACCCTTCAGTACCTTTGCGAAGTGTTACAATCGGCTTTCACACCGTCCTAACCAAGGAATGAATTCCTTTCGCACTGCTAGGGCAGCGAACTATGATATTTTCTGAACTACGCTAAATATCTTACTTATCTTATTGATAGATCTTAATTATTTTCACGTAAATAGATATTCTACTTGCGTTTACTTAATCAATACAATTATACACATTCGTGCATCATATAGGCATTAGAAGTGAAATTTACACCCAATATATCAATTGTATAAACAAGAAATAAATACACAGAAATATTAGAAAACTTCTCTTTATTAATACTTCCAGATGATTACAGACTTGACTTGCCCTGTGCACTTAGTTGCAGTTGTCCATGCACTTAGCTGCAGAGCCTCTACCTATACTACGACCCAAAACTTAGACTTATACTTCAGGGCTATCTCGCATACATCATATCTTCATTATTCGATCTATGTCTCTAACTACTTAGAGCTTCGCTCTATTTATACAATTCCATGGTCCGCGGACCATAGATAGATCTTCTATAGCCAACGTTACATTATGAAAATAAGGGCAGGCAACCCTATGACTCTTTAACATATACGCATTCCTCACCCACAAAATGTTGATTCTTTACATTGGAATTACAAAACTGGACCAAAATTTGGGCTATAAGCCCCAAAACTACCCTCAGGGGATCCCACGCCCAATAGAATTTATCACATGTATACCGTAGAAGATAACCATAAATAAAACAAATGGTGAACCATCATTGTCATGTCAAATGCATATTCATATTACGTATCATAGAAGTGTTTGGAGCCCATAGCTCTAAATACATCCAGTACACCCATAGCATACTGGGGGGCACATAGGCACCTACATCTCCTTTGGAGGATCTCATTCCAAGTTGAGTCAAGATGCTTGAATCCCTTTTTCGAGCACTTGACACACAATGGTGCTCCACAAACTCCTCCTGCTATGGGGCATCATTCCCACCTTTGCATACCAGATCAGTCCCCCCCATCACATATGTTTGCGGGCAACATCCCATGCTTGGGAGCATGATGGTTTTCCTCTGGCCATCTTCTCATTTGATTAACATAAGTCTTGGCGTAGATCCCACTGGATCTAGGTATGGTTGATTATCCTCCCATTCCTTGGATATTTTTTCCTACCGGCCTTTCTGGCAAGCCATATTCACATCACATATCGTAGACGTTTAATACCATATCTTCAAATGTTCTACTCCTTTACCACCTAGTCCCTATATTTGACTTCGTGGGCGAGGATGATTCTAGACCTCCTCTAGTAGTTCATTCTCGTTTTTCCCTTAATTCTTCACCAAGAACCATCATTTCAAGAAGAAATTAGGCCTTCTTTAGACAAGTAAGGCCACTTGCCCGAAAGTTTTAGATCCCAATTCCGATGGTCAATTTTTCCGCTACGATCTCCACAAGATTTAGGGCATTCTTCTCCTCTCAAATTGGAGAGAAAATGCCCTTTCATAGAAAAATCCCCAATTTTTCTATCGCCCATTGCAACTATACCATAACTCAGTTTGACGAAACGTCAACATCATTGGAAATCTCTCATTGAGTACTATAACGTATCTTCCTCATTTTTTGATGATTTGACACTTCACTAGGAAGCCATTTTTCCATGGAAGGTCATTTCATCGCCTCTCAAAATTGAATTTTGTCATAAAGCGACACTTGTACTTTCAGGTCCACCTCCTCTTAATACTTTTCGTACCATATGTAAAATTTTGTCATCAATAACCATCATTTACTCATGTTTTCATGGTACCCCCCGGGCCTCGTATGTGTGGCAGCGTCATCGAGTCACCCTTGTCCAGAGCATTTGTGATGAGTCACCCTCGCATCCTTGGAGTCTATTTCATGTCTCACCATATCATGTCACAATATTCCATCCATATTTGCATATCGTTCATCCTGTGTTGCCCATTTTTGCCCCCGGTCATATTGTCCTCATCCCCTCTGGAGTTGAGTCAGTTGCTGCCAGGTCAACCATGCACTTTATTCTTTGACAAGGGAAGTCATGTGTTTGTCCCTCAGTCCCTTTTTTCCATTATCCTTGGTGTCAGTCCATTAATCACATTATTATCTTCCCTCGTGCTTTAGTTGAGGATCCTCATTGCTTCATCTATCGCGGACCCTATTCTGTCGACATCAACTCATTTATTCCATAAGAAGGACATAGAGGGTGGTGTATCTTGCTTCCAACTTCCATTCTTGTTCATTGCCTTGGATCAATAAAAGGGTCTCATTATTTCGATTTGACTTGGTTGTTTCATGTTCATGATCCATACACTTGAAGGTCCAGTAATGCACTAGATTGTACCAGTGATTCTCGGGTGTATGTGAGATGTTTCAGACCTCATGAAGGGGTATCCCTTCAGGTAGCCCCCCACATACCCAGATGCATACCTATTATGCTATAGCCTCAGATGCAGTTCCACAGAGTTGATGGGTTCAGTTCCTACCGATTGTAGTTTCCATACCATGCACATCTCCTTGAGATGATCCGTTCAGTTTTGCAGAGCCCTTCCTTGTTCAGTAGGGCTTCTCCAGTTGTTCTACCCTACCTCCCACCCATTTCTTGAAGGAAGGGGCTTTGTATCTCATGTACTCAGATATTATTGTATTCAATCCTAGCTCATGTTTTTAACAGGTGCATTATATATATGAGACGCGTTGTATTATTTTATGGCTCTGTTATGCCAACATGTCATGTACCATTTAGCATGTACTTCATTTCTCAGTTCCATGTTTTTGGGAAAACCATAATTTTTGTACTAAGTTATCTCATCAAGTATCGGTATGCCTCTCCCACCTCATTGAGGTCCGGTACCACAACATAAAAGGAGACCTGCATTAGTCTCACCCCTTCTGTCACTATCCTCTTTCAATTCAACTTCATTGGTTTCGCTCTCTCTCTCCTTGACTCCCCTATGTTGTCTAAGTGATTGTGCCTTTACAACGTACTGCGGTCATACGTTTTTCTCCTAACACTCGTACGTTGGGGGGCAATCTGCTATCACCAAAAAATTGATCATCTAGCCTAATTTTCTAGATGGATCAAAGTACACCATTTAATGCTTTCACTATGAGAAATTACATAATAAACCACCTTTGTTAAGTAATTTATAGTTAAACCCATGAAGAATAATTAAATAAATCACTATTTATTTGATTTTCTTCTAGGAATAATTAATTAAACCATTGGTTTATTCTTATTCCTTATCAAATTTGACCCAATCATAAAAAACAAACAGATAAATCATTATTTTTCTTATTTTTCTCTAAGAATAATTAGTTAGTCACTAATTAATTATTATTCTTTGTTACATTTGACTATATCCCCTAGGAATAATTAAATAAATCCTTATTATTTATTATTCCTTAACTAATTCATTGAGATGATAAATAAATCATTTATTTATTTATTATTTCTAAATAAATGTTTAAATAACTTTCCCTCCTAAACAAATATAATAAAATATTCCAAGTGGTTATTCCAAGAATGGGATCAATAATATTTTGTTATTGCTCATTATTCGAGGATAACTCAATATTTTTTTATAGAAGGGTTTTTCATTTATTATTCACTTTTTATTATTTTCATTGTTGCACTCACCGTTGTAACTCTGATTATTTTCATTGTCGCACACCATATTTTTGTTGGGTTTATGCATTATAGAGGAGAGAGACTCTACAGAAGCTAAAGATGTTTGAGGATAGCCAAGAACCCATCCCATAGAGGGGGACTAGTAAAATTTATATGTTCTCTTCACAGGTGTTATTATTAAATTATTCTTTACATATTTGGTTTTCATTAGATAATTGGGGTTATTACTCTTTCTTTTTATGTCTAACTATGATTATGGCATAGATCTGGACTTGGCGGGTTTTGTTTCTATCAATTGTTGCATATCTACAATGTTTAGCAACCATTTATATTGTTAAGATTGTTTGTCATCTACAATCTTAAGTGGGTTCTTTTCGTACATCTTTGAGAAGAAAACACTACAACAAAATGCGCTATCTTTTTCAATTTTTTAGCACATCAGTGCATTCGATAGTCAAGTGCACTAGTGCGTTTATACAAATGACGTACTAAGATTGTTGGGGCAGAAAATCTTTTCAATGCACCGACATGATACCATTTTATTTTTGAAACACACCTGTGCATTTTTGTAGAAGAGCACCAATATGGTAACATATTTTTTTCAGAATGCCAAAACCTGGTGCAGGTATTTTTTGAATACCCCAGTTTTGTTATTGTTTTAAATGCATTGATGCATTTTTTTCCGATAAGCACACCGGTTTGGTTTAAAATCTATCTGAAATTTTAATTTCACATAAAATTCCATATTAATCTCAGATTATCCCTTAGAATGCATCGACATGAATTACAATAGTTTATAGCATACATTTTATGCTTAAAGTTGCCTTATGCATGAAAAATGGTTTGAAAACTATATTGAAATTTAAATTGTGATTATATGGTTGTTGAGGTTAATTTTGGACATGCACACAAATCTTTATTTTTGATTTTTCTCAAATGTAGGAACAAAATATTAATAATATCTACAAATGGACAATTCTTCAAATTCTAGCTCGTTCCATATTGTTGATCAAATTCCTTCATGGAGTTCTCCCTTTCCATCTCTAGCAAGTTCAAATTTTATTTTTATTTCGATTATCTAATTGAATTTTTTTTTCATCCATGTCAATTTGAATAAAAATGTATCCAAATTTGGAGTAATCTGGTTCATAATCGAGTTCAGATTCAGAAAATATTACTGGATATTTTCAAAAACATTGGAATCTCTTATCGGAGCAACATATCGCAAGCAGATGGTAGATGAAAATGGATAGCCTCCACCCTACCAATTGGAACATGGCATCTTCCATCTGTAATCCTGGATCAAGGATGGTAATAATTTTTTGGTATAATGTAATTTCAACAAAGCAATCACATTGACATGCTTACTAATATCATTGACATTGTACTAATGATGTTCAATATTTTTTTAAATTAGGATTCTAGTGATAATGATCAACTCACCAACCATCTTCCAGAGCACCCCACTACAATGTCAACTCGAGAGAAATTTTCATTAAGATAAAGAATCGAAGAGAAAGCATATAAAGAATGGTTGAATAAACAACATATTCAATTCCCACTACACCCAGATTCACCAATTAGGAATGGCTAAAACAATAGTAGTTCTTCATCACAAGTTGGCAATAGAGGCAATGATATGGAGGTTGGTATGGATGATTACTTACAGGATATGAATGCCATGGAGGAAATGTTTTTAGATGCATTCCAGAATTATGACCTAAGCGATGATGCTCATATCGCTAATACCTTATTTGAAAGCCTAAAATCTGCTTCCACAACCCCTCTCTTTAGACCTTGCGCAAGTCAAAGTCTACTGAACTAGGGACAAAAATGCTGTTGTCTAATGTGAAATAAAAGTTTGGCATGTAAAATGCATGTTTCTTGGTAATTGAGGTAATTGACTTACACGACTGATAAAGTTCCTTCTATTTTGTCACACAATCAAATTTAAAAATTATCGGCTTTATGAGTGTTAAATATTTACATTGTACAATTATATTCCCCACCAACTGCATGATATTAAAAGATAAGGTCCTTCAGAGTGACAATGTCTTGCCAGGTAGTTGCGAAGAAGCAAAGAAGTTGTTGAAAATGTTGGGTGTTGAGTACACATCATATAATGCATGTCCTAAAGATTGTATTATTTATAGAGGAGAATATGTAGACAAAGAGATATGTCCAAAACGTGGGCATGATAGGTATCATAATTAAAAAAATGGGTAAGTCACATGATCCTCCTCATATGATATTGAGGCACATGCCTATAATCCCAAGGATTCAAGGAATATTTCGTTGCAAAGAATTGGCTATGTTGCATGGATGGCATGCCCCACACAAAAGTGATTCAGAAGTTATGTGAATCCCAACAGATTCAATAGCCATGAAGCATATAGAGGATACATGGCCTGAAAAATGCAAGGATGAAGTATGAATTCTACGACTTAGCATAGCCATGGATGATGTTATCACAAAACTCGACCCTGATAGGCTGCTAATCATTAATACTTTGAGTAACTATTTCAAACTAGTCTTTTGGCTGAGGCTTAGCCTCCTCAACCTGAGAGGGCTCTCTTAAAGGTTAATGATATTGATTAAAGATATAGATAGATGGCTAACCCTATGATTTGTGATTTTATATGTTTATAGGTTGAAAGATGGAGACATGCTACCATTGGGCTATGGAGTCAGTGACAGAGATAAAGATAACAAATAGCTCTTCTTATAAAACTGAGGCTTGTATATACTTCAATGAAAGAGTAACACATTCAAGAAAGTCTCAATAACTTGAAGTTCATAGCAATTAGAGCACGTGGGCATGAATTCTGAGTAATGATACATCAAGGTATTCAAAAGGAAAGTATTTAAAGTGATTCATCAGAGTTTAATACTTAAAGGAAGTCAGAGCATGAGTACCCATGAATTTTGAGTAATAAGTATTAAAACATTGAAGAAAAACATCCAAAGATAGATCCAAGAACTCAATTCACCATAGTTTAACACTTAAAGGAAGTCGGAGCATGTTCCTCCATGAATTCTGAGTAATAAGCATTAATACTATGGAAGTAAAACATATCAAAGATAAAAGAAAAAGCGCACTAAAGTACACTAAGAATCTCAGATTCAAAAAAGTCAAACTGCTTCTGTATATATCAGTCCCTGCACACCATTTACAGAAGTAGTCTTTTTCTATAACATTTTCCAACCCCTTCCTAATTCTACCTCTTGCTTCATATATAGCTTTTACAATAAGGATTCCCCCATCCTTCATCAAGAGAATTCGAATTTCTAGGATTAACACATATTCTAACAATAAAACAGACTATTAATTACAAGTAACAGTTAACTAACTGTCTTAGAGTCCTAATACAATTAGGAGTATAACTCCTTATTATGATAAAAAAACCTTATCTAGTAATTAAACATTCTCTTTGACACCTATAACTCCATGAGTTTGAATTTGATGAAACCTTTAACCTTGTTGTTAGATTTTGTTGACTCATCCCTTATCTGTCCTGAAAACTAGGAACTTGTTTCCTGTAATTATGAATTTAAAGAAAGCCTCGTATCTCCCAACTAGTGACACTTTTGAAAAAAGTGAGATACTCTCTTGTAGCTAGAGAGTTTATGAAGAGAAACCTCCTTCAGAATTCCAAAACACTTTTTCATGTGGCTAGAAACTGATCTTTAAAAAGACTGCTAAAACCAAAAAACAGAGTTCCTCTCAGCAGTTTCGTAGCGCAAGTCAAACCATCGATTTCTCCCACCTCATACTAAATTTAAAGAAACTAAAAGAGGTATTTGTATTTTAGTATGTTAGAAATAAAAACGTCTTTCAATTTTCAGAAATGAGTTTTCAATTGCTTAGGAATTCCCTTGGAAGTTGACTGTTAAAAACAAGGAGACAAAGTTCCTCCTTTTTAGGGTTTCATCCTTATGCTTGTATTCGAATCCTTCTGCTAACATAGTGACCCTTTAAGACATGTGACATGTATTTTATCATCCTTGGAACCTTTCTCTTACACTTGTGCAAAAATTAAACTCCTTGAAGGTGCATGAAGAAGGTCAGTTTGGATGTGCTACGAAATAAATTATTGTTTTTGTAGCACAAAACTTTGTTTTTTACATATCTCCTTTATTCTTTGAGTTTTTACCTTACTTGAGCTTTAAACATTCACAAGTGACCTCCTCATATTCTCCATTAGCATCATTATCCAAAAATAGCCACTTCTTTCCTTTGAAGAGTGATCAAAATAGCAAAACTGCACCTACAACAGTTTCGTAGCGCGTGGCTACGAATCCCCGATTTCGTAGCGCACGTAATGTAATTTTAGGGCTTTGCGCTACGAAATGGTGGATTTCTGTGTATGTTCTTTTTTAAACATATTTTTTTCAAAATTACTTGATATATGACTTCTAAGACATGGAATAAGGTTGTCAAACTTTCTTTGGAAATGAAATATGACCTTAAAGACTTTTAACCCTATGACCTAACCATTTAAGCATGAAATGACCTAGAGACCCTTTAACACCATGACTAGAAGAAGGGTTTGGAAATGAGAATGACACTATTGAGACTCTAATCCTATCACTTATCCCTTTAAGCATGCGATGACTCCAAACTTATTATAAGACCATGACTTGAAACAAGGCAAACTTTCCAAAGTTAAAAAAAAAAAAAAAAAAAAAAAAAAAAAAAAAAATTAGGGTGATAACAATGGCTCCACTAGGGATAGTATGCCCCTTGTGTTATGCTAAGAACTAGTAGCTCCAGTGCTGTAATCCATTCCTTTAAGAATAAAAACTCTAAAATTCCACCTAATCTGCTTCAAACTGTACCTAGTAAAAATTACTCAGCCAACCTTGAGCTTATTTGCATTTTCCTACCTACCTACCCTATCAATTGTAAACTTCTTTCATCTCAATAAATGTGAAATTTCCAATGTAGCCAATCATTTATTTTATTTGATATTTTAGTTTTTTGACTGCATCAAAGTTCAAAGTAGCTATGATATTGTGATGACCACTGCCACTGAAATTGCCTTTGATCTTCATAGAAAAACTGAAGCACTAGAGAGTAAAACTCTTCCATGTATTTAGCTATAGGATCCTAGAATACATGATTAGCTTGACGATCCTCATAACATCCTGTTACTTCTAACAAGTAATCTTTAGTCACACGACATTTATTTGACAATTTATCCAACTACTTTTCTGCGTGATTCCCCTAGACAATGTAATTTTCCTCACTATTATGATCATTCTTTGAAGTAATCTGCTGTAAGGAATTACAGAAACGATCAACCTTTTCCTCTACCTAAGGGTTATAAAAAATTTCTTCTAGTATTTCTTCTTGGTGTTTGCAATTATTTTCATCTTCATAATGATCCAAATACTTACAAGTCTGTTGCATCTCTTCTTCAATCTCGGAGGATGTAATAAGATTTTTATACGTTTACCCTTGCTAATTTCTATGTTCCATGTCATGGGATGTTATCCTTTCTTCTATTTGTTGAAATGTATTGTTATGAAGAGCCTCTAAATTTCTTCATCCATGAATACATCATCATCATAACAATCCTCCAAATATTGAATAAAACTCTCAGAATGTTTACAACAATCTTTGACCAGCAATAAGGAGGGATGACACTCTTTATACATGTCATAGAATATATCATGGAAATTAGCAAGAGAATATATTGAACCATTTTCCAAACCTTTATACCAAGACCATACCTTTTCTTCTAAAGTGGTCATAAACATCTTCATGAGACAATCTTCAGGGAACTGAACCTTAAGACTGTGTACATGCATATGGAACCTAACCAAATGAAGAGCAGCACTATCTTTCTTTTCATCTTTGAATATTGGAAGGTCATCTAACCATTGGACCTTTCGCATAGGATTTGGAAAGCTAGGGATATGAGACTGATTCATAGGGGCATAACTGGCATTCTTTCTTGCAATGGCACTCATCTTGAAACTTTATCAAGCTACTGATCTTCTAGCAGTGGAGTCACCTTCCAATTTGTTATTTGATGTGTGGAGTCGCCAAGGTAGATGCAACCTCGAACAACTTTCTGAGCTCCTGCTACCTTCAGATGTTCACCTTCTAGATTTCTGGAATGAGTAATCTTCAGACTCCCAGTAGACGCACCATAAATGTTATCAAAAACCCAACCCTGATAGGCTACTAATCAGGAAGACTTTGAGTAACTATTTTAAACCAATATTTTGGCTAACGCTTAGCCTCCCTAGCCTGAGAGGGCTCTATCAAAGGTTAATGATATTGATTAAAGATATAGATAGATGGCTAACTCTATGATTTGTGATTTTATATGTTTATAGGTTGAAAGATGGAGACTTGCTACCATTGGGCTATGGAGTCAGTGACAGAGATAAAGATAACAAATAACTCTTCTTATAAAACTGAGGCTTGTATATACTTCAATGAAAGAGTAACACGTTCAGGAAAGTCTCAATATCTTGAAGTTCATAGGAGGCAGAGCATGTGGGCATGAATTCTGAGTAATGATACATCAAGGTATTGAAAAGGAAAGTATTTAAAGTGATTGATCAGAGTTTAAAACTTAAATGAAGTTAGAGCATGAGTAACCATGAATTCTAAGTAATAAGTATTAAAACATTGAAGAAAAACATCCAAAGATGGGACCCAAGAACTCAATTCACCATAGTTTAACACTTAAAGGAAGTCAGAGCATGTTACTCCATGAATTCTGAGTAATAAGCATTATGACTATGGAAGTAAAACATATCAAAGATAAAATATAAAGCTCACTGAAGTACACTAAGAATCTCAGATTCAGAAAAGTCAAACTACTTCTGTATATATCAGTCCCTACACAGCATTTACAAAAGTAGTCTTTTTCTATAACATTTTCCAACCCCTTCCTAATTTGACCTCTTGCTTCATATATAGCTTTTACAATAAGGATTCCCCCATCCTTCATCAAGAGAATTCGAATTTCTATGATTGACACCTATTCTAACCATAAAACAGATTATTAATTACAAGTAACAGTGAACTGACTGTCTTAGAGTCCTAATAGAATTAGGAGTACAACTCCCTATTATGATAAAAACAATCCTATCTAGGAATTAAAAATTCTCTTTGACACCTATAACTCCATGAATACGAATTTGATGAAGCCTTCAATCTTGTTTTTAGATTCTGCTTACTCATCCCTTATCTGTCCTGAAAACCAAGAACCTGTTTCCTGCAATTATGACTTTAAAGAAAGCCTTGTTTCTCCCAACCTGTGAAACTTCTGAAACATGTGAGATATGTTATTTTAGCTAGAGACTTTATAAAGAGAAACCTCCTTCATAATTCCAAAACACTTTTTCATGTGTCTAGAAACGGATCTTTAAAAAGAGTGCTAAAACCAGAAAACAGAGTTCCTCTCAGCAGTTTCATAGCGCAAGTTAAACCATCCATTTCTTCCACCTCATACTGAATTTGAAGAAACTGAAAGAGGTTTTCGTATTTCAGTATGTTAGGAATAAAAATCTTTTTTCACTTTTCAGAAATGAGCTTTCAATTTCTCAGGAATCCCCTTGGAAGTTGACTTCTAAAAATAAGGAGACAGAGTTCCTCCTTTTTAGGGTTTCATCCTTATGTTTGTCTTCGAATCCTTCTGCTAACAAAGTGACCCTTTAAGACATGTGACATGTATTCTATCATCACTAGAACCTTTCTATTGCACTTGTGCAAAAATTAAACTACTTGAAGGTGGATGAAGAAGGTCAATCTAGATGTGCTACGAAATAAATTGTTGTTTTTGTAGCACAAAACTTTGTTTTTTACATATCTCCTTTATTCTTTCAATTTTTCCCTTACTTGAGCTTTAAACATTCACAAGTGACCTCTTCACATTCTCCAGCAGCATCATTCTCCAAAAATAGCTGCTTCTTTCCTTTGAAGAGTGATCGAAACACCAAAACTGCACCTACAATAGTTTCGTAGCGCATGGCTACAAAATCCCCGATTTTGTAGCCCACATAGTGTAATTTCAGGGCTTTGCACTACGAAATGGTGGATTCCTGTATATGTCCTTTTCTCAACACGACTTTTTCAAAATGACTTGAGTTATGACTTCTAAACACAAGGTGAGACTTCTAAGACATGGAATAAGGTTGTCAAACTTTCTTTGGAAATGAAATATGACCTTAAAGACTTTTAACCCTATGACCTAACCCTTTAAGCATGAAATGACCTAGAGACCCTTTAACACCATGACTAGAATAAGGGTTTGGAAGTGAGAATGACACTATTGAGACTCTAATCCTATCACTTATCCCTTTAAGCATGCGATGACTCAAAACTTATTATAAGACCATGACTAGAAACAAGGCAAACTTTCCAAACTTTTAAAAAAAAAATTAGGGTGATAACAGTGGCTCCACTAGGGATAGTATGCCCCCTGTGGCATGCTAAGAACTAGTAGCTCCAGTGCTGGAATCCATTCCTTTAAGAATAAAAAATCTGAAATTCTATCCAATCTGCTTCAAACCGTACATAGTAAAAGTTGCTCAGTCAACCTTGAGCTTATTTGCATTTTCCAACCTACCTACCCTATCAATTGTAAACTTCTTTCAGCTCAATCAATGTGAAATTTCCAATGTAGCCAATCATTTGTGTTATCTGATATTTGAGTTTTTTGACTGCATCGGAGTTCAAAGCAGCTATGATATTGTGATGACCATTGCCACTAAAATTGCCTATGATCTTCATAGAAAAACTGAAACACTGGAGAGTAAAACTCTTCCATGTATTTAGCTATAGGATCCTAGAATACATGATCAGCTTGATGATCCTCAAAACATCCTGTTACTTCTAACAACTATTCTTTAGTCACATAACATTTATTTGACAATTATCCAACTTTTTTTCTGCATGGTTCCCGTAGACAATGTAATTTTACTCACTATTATGATCATTCTTTGAAGTAATCTGCTACAAGGAATTACCAAAATGCTCAACATTTTCCTCTGCCTGAGGGTTATCAAAAATTTCTTCAATATTTCTTCTTGGTGTTTACAATTATTTTCATCTTCATAATGATCCGAAGACTGACAAATTTGCTGCATCTCTTCATCAATCTCGGAGGATGCAATATGATTTTCATAGGTATACTCTTGATGATTTCTATGTTGCATGTCATGGGATGTTATCCTTTCTTCTAGTTGTTGAAATGTATTGTTATGAAGAGCCTCTAAAATTTCTTCATCCATGAACTCATCATCATCATAACAATCCTCCAAATATTGAATAAAACCCGTAGAATGTTTACAACAATCTTTGACCAGCAATAAGGAGGGATGACACTCTTTATACATGTCATAGAATATATCATGGAAATTAGCAAGTGAATATATTGAACCATTTTCCAAACCTTTATACCAAGACCATGCCTTTCCTTCTAAAGTGGTCATAAACATCTTCATGAGACAATCTTCAGGGAATTGAACCTTAAGACTGTGTACATGCATATGGAACCTAACCAAATGAAGAGTAGCATTGTCTTTCTTTTCATCATTGAATATTGGAAGGTCATCTAACCATTCGACCTTTGGCATAGGATTTGGAAAACTAGGGATATGAAACTGATTCATAGGGGCATACCTGGCATTCATTCTTGCAATGGCACTCATCTTGAAACTTCATCAAGCTACTGATCTTCTAGCAGTGGAGTCACCTTCCAATTTGTTATTTGAAGTGTGGAGTCGCCAAGGTAGATGCAGCCTCGAACAGCTTTCTGAGCTCCTGCTACCTTTAGAAGTTTAGGTTCTAGATTTCGGGAATGATTAATCTTCAGACTCCTGGCAGACACACCATAAATGTTATCAAAAAACCTGACCCTAATAAGCTGCTAATCAGGAAGACTTTGAGTAACTATTTCAAACCAATCTTTTGGCTGAGGCTTAGCCTCCTCAACCTAAGAGGGCTCTCTCAAAGGTTAATGATATTGATTAAAGATATAGATAGATGGCTAACTCTATGATTTGTGATTTTATATGTTTATAGGTTGAAAGACGGAGACTTGCTACCATTGGGCTATGGAGTCAATGACATAGATAAAGATAATAAATAGCTCTTCTTATAAAACTGAGGCTTGTATATACTTCAATGAAAGAGTAACACATTCAGGAAAGTCTCAAACTTGAAGTTCATAGGAGTCAGAGCATGTGGGCATGAATTCTGAGTAATGATAGATCAAGGTATTCAAAAGGAAATTATTTAAAGTTATTCATCAGAGTTTAATACTTAAAGGAAGTCAAAGCATGAGTAACCATGAATTCTAAGTAATAAGTATTAAAACATTGAAGAAAAACATCATAAGATAGGACCCAGGAACTCAATTCACCATAGTTTAACACTTAAAGGAAGTCAGATCGTGTTCCTCCATGAATTTTGAGTAATAAGAATTAAGACCATGGAAGTAAAACATATCAAAGATAAAAGAAAAAACTCACTAAAGTACACTAAGAATCTCAGATTCAGAAAAGTCAAACTGCTTTTGTATATATCAATCCCTGCACATCATTTACAAAAGTAGTCTTTTTTTATAACATTTTACAACCCCCTCCTAATTCGACCTCTTGCTTCATATATATATTTTACAATAAGGATTCCACCTTCCTTCATCAAGAGAATTCGAATTTCTATGATTGATACCTGTTCTAACCATAAAACAAACTATTAATTACAAGTGACAGTTAACTGACTGTCTTAGAGTCCTAATACAATTAGGAGTACAACTCCTTATTATGATAAAACAACCTTATCTAGGAATTAAAAATTGTCTTTGACACCTATAAATCCATGAATTCGAATTTGATGAAGCCTTTAACCTTGTTGTTAGATTCTGTTGACTCATCCCTTATCTGTTCTAAAAACCAGGAACCTATTTCATGCAATTATGACTTTAAATAAAGCCTCTTATCTCCAATCTGGTGACACTTATGAAAACATTGAGATAGGTTATTGTATTTGGTGATTTTATTAAGAGAAACCTCCTTCAGAATTCCGAAAAACTTTTCCATGTGGTCAGAAACTGATCTTTAAAAATACTACTAAAACCAGAAAACAGAGTTCTTCTCAGTAGTTTCGTAGCGCAAGTCAAACCATACATTTCTCCCACCTCATACTGAATTTGAAGAAACTGAAAGACGTTTTTGTATTTCAGTATGTTAGGAACAAAAACCTCTTTAATTTTTTGGAAATTAGTTTTCAATTCTTTAGGAAACCCCTTGGAATTTGACTACTACAAACAAGGAGACAGAGTTCCTCCTTTTTAGGGTTTCATCCTTATGCTTGTCTTCGAATCCTTCCGCTAACAAAGTGACCCTTTAAGACATGTGACATGTATTCTATCATCCCTAGAACCTTACTCTTACACTTGTGCAAAAATTGAACTCCTTGAAGGTGCATGAAGAAGGTCAAGCTGGATGTGCTACGAAATAAATTGTTGTTTTTGTAGCGCAAAACATTGTTTTTTACATATCTCCTTTATTCTTTGAGTTTTTCCCTTACTTGAGATTTAAAAATTCACAAGTGACCTCCTCACATTCTCGAGCAAAATCATTCTCCAAAAATAGCCGCTTCTTTAATTTGAAGAGTGATCAAAACTCCAAAACTGCACCTATAGCAGTTTCATAGCACGTGGCTACGAATCCCCAATTTCATAGCGCACGTAGTGTAATTTCAGGGCTTTGCACTACGAAATGGTGGATTCCTGTGTATGCTTTTTTTTCAACATAGTTTTTTCAAAATGACTTGAGATATGACTTCTAAACACAAGGTGAGACTTCTAAGGCATGGAATAAGGTTGTCAAACTTTCTTTGGAAATGAAATATGACCTTAAAGACTTTTAACGCTATGACCTAACCCTTTAAGCATGAAATGACCTAGAGACCCTTTAACATCATGACTAGAACAAAGGTTTGGAAATGAGAATGACACTATTGAGACTCTAATCCTATCACTTATCCCTTTAAGCATGCGATGACTCAAAACTTATTATAAGACCGTGACTAGAAACAAGGCAAACTTTCCAAAGTTAAAAAAAAAAAATTAGGGCGATAACATATGGCATAACCGCATATTCCCTCCAAAACACAAATTATTCTATTTGGACTGTAGTAGTGATCAATAACAATATCTCCTCATGGTTGTTCATGTAGAATGAACATATTACGTTGACTCTCATAGTCCCTGGTAGAAGACACATTAAGAATAAGGATGTCTACTTACAACCATTGGTATATGAATTGAAGGAATTATGGGAAGGGATACATGTGTACAATGTATTAAGACCCATCACAACAAAGAAGAGTTTTGCATTGTAAGGCATATGTTCTTACACCATACATGATTATCAAGGCTTAGGAGTTTTCTTTGGTGAATTACATTCTTATTTATTTGTTTAGTAACAATATTGTTTCACATATTAATTTAATTTGTTTCAATTGTTCAACTCTTCATGGTCACTAATGTGCCAGCCTCTATACAATAATTTCGCAAATCTTGTAACAAAAGGGTATCATGGATGTAAATGTTGTGGACCTTATTTGAATGATAGGTGGTCTAACCACCAATGAAATCCAGTGTATGATTTCTCCAGAGTATTCCTCCGAGAAGAAAAGCCTTATAGAAGAGAAACATCTGCTTTCAATGGTAAACTAGAAAGAACATAATGGCCTTCAATAATGACACTAGATGAATGGATTAGAGCATATGAGAGAGAGAAGGAGAAGGAGTTTTCAGAAATGTTCGATTTAAATGGGGATCCTATGTTCGATGATCGATAATTCTTCAACATCTATTTTGCAAAATTGTCCATTGGGATGAAAAGGAAATTTGTCTTTTATGAGCTCCCATATTGGAAGTATATTAAGATTTCCCACTTACTAGATCTCATGCATATATTTAACAATGTTCCATCTTATTTTTGGAAGCACATATCATCAGAAGAAACTGGCATAGTGGTTGTTAGCAGAGATCTTATTTCTTCAAAATTAAAAAGAAACATTGGCCAAGATAAGAAACTAGAGGAGAGGTTGGTCCCTCTTCGTCTTTCAAAGAAGGGGATGTCCCATGGATTCTAAAGAAATATGATCTTCATCTGGAAAAGGAAGTTATAATGAGTGTGAGTATGCCTTCTTTATATGGTTCATCACCATGGAATTTCTTCAGTGTGGAAGATCATTTATCAGGGTTGAAATCACATGACCATTTGAACCTTTCAAGAGTACATATGTCCAAAAAATGATTTTGTTTTTATTAATTTATGGAATGGGATCTTTTATAATTATTTCTTGTATAATGTACTATTTACTGTGTAGTTTCATTATCCTCTGCTCATGAATGGGTGTGTGAACCATGACTTCCCCCATGATCGATGACATGCCATATCTAAATTATCTGCATTTGTATGTTGGATCACATCAAAGGAGATTCATATGGCTAGCATTCCATGGTGGCATCAAGAGACAACTGAGATTGTTTGTATGTTTGAGAAGGATCTGCTGACAAGTTTCATGATCTTGCAAGTTCATCTTCTAATTCACCTAGTAGATGAGGTTGAATTAGTTGGGGTCCTTTCTTGTCGTTGGATGTTCTTCTTAGAGAGGTACATGAAGAAATAGAAAGGTTTTTTTAGACAAAGGGAAAAGGGGTATATATCGTATGATTATTTCTATTATGATAGTGAGTACATCAAGTCTATTGACAACACACCAGGTGTGGGGATTTCAGATGATGAAAGGGATGAAGACAAAAAAGAAGGGTATCTTCTCGAAATAAATGGAAAGAGGTGCATGATAAAGAGTAAGTGCAGTCTTATCATCTGTCAAATTACTACACAATAACTAATCACACTGAGCTTCATATTAATGCATATTTGTATATCATACATACTAAATATGTATATGTTGGTTTGATTTGATCATTAGTGAATTTAGAAATTGAAGCCATCAACAAATTCATTCTTTACAATATGACAATGACACAACGATGGGTCGCATTGTACAAAGAGAAGAGGAGGAAATGGGATAGTCTCAAGAAATAATGGTGTGAAAAGTAGCGTGGGTTTGAGAAAAAGATTACATGATACATGATATAATGGCAACGATGGGCATGAAAGTGATATAATGATACAATGAGTCCCGTGTACATAATGAGTTTGGAAAATAGAGGCTAGGACTAGATACAATAACATCTATGGATATGAGTACATGAGACAGAAATCCCCCTCAAAATGAGAGGAAGGGGAGATCAAAACTAAAAAATCGCTGCTAATAGGAAAGGTCTCTGAAGATCTGAATGGACTATCTGAAGGAGACATACATTTCATGGGCTCTACAATCGATAGAAACCGAGCTAATTAAATCAATGGAATAACATATTAGGTTAGATCATAATTTGTTGTCATTAGGGCCTGTGGGGGGCTACTTGAAGGGTTTCCCCCTTATGAGGTTTGAAACATTTCACGCACACCTAAGAAATGTTAGTACAATATGTTGGATCACTATACCATCAAGTGTAAGATTCTTGATCGTGTAGAATGAGATAGAGTCGAGCACACAAGAAACTACCAAATCAAAAGGAAATGATGATTCCCTTTGTTTGATCCTAGGAACCAAATAATGATGAAGGCTGGAACCAAGTTACACAACCGTAGAAACCATTCTCCTGGAATAAATATGCTAAAGTCGACAAAAGAGGGTCTACCAAAGTTGAGGTAGTGAGGATTCCTCAAAAAAGGCACAAGGATCATTGTAATGTGACTTATAGACTAAAACCAAGGACAACGATGGAGGAAAAGGATGAGTGGTGGACTAGTGATTTCCATTGTCATAGCATAATAGGCATGGTTGACCTAAAAGTGACTGACTTTATCCTAGAGGGTGTTAGTCATTACAATTTCCTATGCTGAAAAGGAAATCGAGAAGGATAACCTAAAACCACTTCGAATCAGTAGCTAGCCCTATTGAGCATGAGAGGGATATCTCTAAGTCTCTTATTAGTGATATGACTTTAAAGAAAATGAATCTTAGGCTATATATATAATATTGTTTGTGTGCTTGTGAAAATTTGGATTTTAGGGTTTGCTAGACTAGGGTTTGAAAGCCACAAATAGGTCTAGGTTGTAGGAGTGTAGAAGCAAATATGAGAAGGAGCTAGATATCAAAAGCCATGGTGTATTTAGATAATTTTCAATGTAGTATAGAATAGAAAATAAAAAATAAACTAACGAGCATAAACCAACATGATTTCATTAGCTTAGGAAGACATGAACATAACTATGAAATCCAGATAAACAGAGCTTGAGAAACAATAATTATGTATATTTCATTGAAAGGAATCCATGTAAAGAAGATATATCATTTATATGAATATGTTTTAACCATTAAAATAAAAATAGAATGAAGTATAGACACCATGAACTCACTAGGCTAGAGTTCCTTGAAAATAACTGCAATAGTCTCTGTATTAGCTAAAATGATTATTACATGCAAACCTCCTCTACAAAATGTCCAACCCTCTTCTCTTGAAGAGAAATGATACATATAGACTCTCCTTGACCACTTGCCCACCTTTAGTAGTCAAATTTATTGTTGGAGGAACTAACTCCAATATTCTCTCAATGAATAGGTGAGAGTGAGAAGGTGAAACTCAAACACATCTTGGAGAGTTTTTTGAGGAGTTTGCTTCCTTTATGAGGCCTAATAAACATCAAAAACAACCTATGATCTACATTTATTCATGCCTACATCAACTAGCCTTGAAAATAGTTCCATTACATAAAGAGGTTTGACTTTGACTAAGTCAAACTGGAAACTATAAATTTTACACAGTGAAATTTACAAATTAAAACACAAAAAAGTGAAGAAGCGCAACGCAAACTTTGAGCTTCTTTTCCGATAACCTCCAGAGGTTAAACTGAAAATTTGAGAGAATGGTGAACTAGCCCTTCAATATAGTTTCCAGAACAGTTTGAATTTTTGAATTTGGACCATGGGAAGGCCTTCAACAATCCATTCACCCAATATTGCTCCAGGGGCATAGCGCCTGTCAAAAAAGGGTCCAGAATGCTAGATTTTTGCCACTTTTTTGCACTTTGCTCCAAAAATGAGTCACCTCTATAAAATATGAGCAAATGGTTTTTAGAGGATGGAAAGATATTTAAAAAAATATAAACTTTTCTTGAAATAGATGCCTGAGTAAAAAGCGCAGCGCCTTGTTTTTGCAGCTGCTGATTTCTGAATTTAGCTCAAAAATTCTTAAAAAACTAAAAGTGCTCAGAATTTTCTCAAAATTCTTTGGAAGCTATAAACATATGTTTTTTAAACCTTCATAGATGCTTCAGCAAGCATCTCCAATTTTCCCTCATCATTTTCATGTTTTTTCCTCTGCTTGAGCTTGCTTTCAAGCTGCTTTACCTTGACATTGGTGATCATGTTTTGAGCTTGGTAGTGGCGTGCCATATGTCTAAGCAACTAATTTTCTCTGTTTACCTTCTCAAGTAGGTTCTCCAAGTGTTGATTCACCCTGTTGAGACAATATTCCTTGTCTTCATTCATCTCAAGAGAAATTATGTCTTCTAGGTCTATGTCTTCATTCAATAGTATGTGTTCTTCCTCTTCTTGCAATGCCTTCTTTAGGCCCTTTGTTCTTGGCCTTTTCCTCTTTCCTTTCCCTTTTGATCGTTCAGGCTCACTTGATTCCATGATTTCTTTGCCCTTGCCAACCTTCTACAATAACTTGCCTTGTTCTTTTTCCATGATCAATTCCTTTGCTTTGAGCTGACTATTCTCTTGTTCAAGGAATGAAATGACGTATATAGCTCTTTCCATATTGATTGTAAGCTCCTTGATTTGATAGTCTTTATCTCTGATTTTCTGTTGCATGCTTGAATTATTATCCTCTACATCTAAGTCAAATAGCTAAAACTCATGCTCAACTATGTCTTTATCTTTCGCTGTCAGTCCATGCTTTGTTGATGAAGAAGGCTTGTCACCTTTCTCACCATGAGAAGAAAGCACAAGCCTCTATCTTGTCTTGTACACCTTAGTCACCTTAGGCTTAGGTACTTGAGTTTTCTCAACTTATTTGCTAGAGGACCCCACTTCCATTCGCTATTTTGGTATGTTAGAAGTTTGAGCTGCTACATTGGCTTCATGCCATTTCACGGTAATTCCTAAAAAGGTTTCCCAAGTCATACCTTTCTCTGCAAGCTAGTGAAGGACTATAGTATTAACTAGACTATGATGAAACAGGCTTGGATAGTGCTCCTTTTTATTCATTTGTATTTTCTCAGACATTTTGGCAATGGTCCTGAATAGATAGTTACACATGTTGAGTGGCTTCTGAGAGGTGAAGTGCATTAGGAGGTGAAAACGATAAGCATAAAACCTGGAGAATCTCCCTTCACATGTAAAGAAATTCATGATAATATTCATCAAAGGGGCATATTTCTCCAATAAGTATCTGAAAGGCATAGTGTGATCACGTTTTTCCCTGTATGGTGTTTTTAAGAGGGGCTTGTAATATTCAAGATCTAGGTTCATTCCCTTGAACCAATATTCACCATTGTTCGGTAGCCCTGTTGCAAGTGAGATGGAGGCCACTGAAAAAATGAACTCAACACCAGCAATAACAACACTTTCACCCTTCAACTGAGTTGCCACCCAATCTGTTAATTGTTCCTGAAAACCCACCTCACTCACCCTTTTGTAAAACTCCAAGCGATGTACATCTTTGAAACATTGTTTGATGAAAGGATATGAGTTGATTTCATTGCAATTTGATGGCTCATATCTCAGGATTTTCCCTTCCTTATGATGTCTTTTCCTGTCTGGTGAAGATTCTGCCTCCATGATGACAAAAAACCCTAGTAGCAGGAAATGAGAAAAAGTGTGAGGTATGAATGAAAATGAAGTTATGTGAAGGTGGATTTTGAAAAAATGATAAATAAGGTTTAAAGAGGTGGATATTAAATTTGGAAGGTGATGAAAATGAGTGAAAAAATAGTGGAAGAGTGAGATGCTTGCAAGGAGGAAAAATAGAGTTTGTAATGAAAAATGCCCAAAAACCTCTAGGAATGAGCTAGGGCTTTACTTTTGGAGAGGTAAAATTTTTCTTTGAGGTTGATTAAATGGTTAAAATGGTTTATTAAACATGTATACAAGAGTAGGTCAACATTTAACATGTTTAGAAACCAAAAACTAAAAATTTCCATTATCACCCTATCATTTCCCATGAAAAATTTCACTACAAACCCTAATTTGAAGAATCATTGGCATGAGATGATTTTGAAAAGAAAATGAGGGACAATGACGATGTACATACTTGTTGATTGGCTTAGAAATCAATGAAATTAAGTTTTCAAGCCAAAAAATGGAATTTGGGAGAGATTTTGGCATTTTTTGGACACTATGTCATGTGTGCAGTGCCTTGTTCATGTGCGCAGTGCCTACTCTCTATGTGCATCACTTGTTCATGTGTGCAACACCTCAAGGTTTTTTCCAAATTTTCCTAAGAAACTGAATTTTTCTCTCTTTTGTATGGGAGAGCTCGATTCTTAAGAGTGATAGCCACCTAAATTACTGGAAATAAAATACACACCAGTATATATAATGATGAAGAATTTTTAGGACCCTTTTCAAATATAGTAGTGCTTGAGAAGCCTACCATTGATCGCTCCTCCTGAATAATCTCCTCCATACATTTCTTCCAAAAAGAAGGCATTCTTCCCTCTGAAAGAAAAAATTCTGTAACGTCCCTTCCATAAGTTTTCAACTTTCCATCTTTGACATTTTCTTCATTTCTAGCATCCCACCGAAGAACCACATCTCCTAGATTGAAATTGTCCTCCTTGGTCTTGTGATCATAAATCTTTTTAATCTTCTCCTAGAGTTTGGATGTGTTTTGAAGAACCTCTTCCCTTGTCTATTGTAAATGAATCATCTGATTTATCCTTCTTTGCATGTCATTAGTCTCACTATCCAATTCCTACAAAATTTTCATGACCAAGATAGCAAGAGATGAAGGAAACACTGTATCAATTCCATACACCAACTGAAAAGGGGACATACCTATTGATTTTTTAGTGCTGACCCTATCTGCCCAAAAGGCATTGATGAGATTTTTATTCTATTTCTTCTTGTTCGCCTCTAAAACCTTCTTGATGATGTTAACCAAGAGTTTATTGGAAGATTCAACAAGGCCATTCCCTTGCGGATGATAAGCAGTAGAATGTACTAACACAATATGGTATTTGGCACAGAAGTCCACCATTATTTTTGACTTGAAAGTAGTAGCGTTGTCAATAATTATTTTTTGTGGGCAGCCAAATCTAGACAAAATATTAGACTCAATGAATTGAATGATGATAGAATCAGTAGCTTGCCTGGTTGGGATTGCTTCGATCCACTTTTTGAAGTAGTCGGTCACTATCAAGATCCATTTGTGTTGTGCTACAGATGAAGGATGGATTTTGGCAATGAAATCAAGACCCCACTACTAAAAAGGAGCTGAAATTAAAATAGGATGTAATGGTAATGGCAAAATATTTCTCTCCTTGAAAAATTTGACATTCATGGTAGCTCATGACGATTTTGTATACATCAGAAAAGAGGGTGGGCCAATAGAAGCCAACTCTTAAGATCTTTTTTGTTGTAGTTTTCCAAAAGTGATGACCACCACAATCTCCTATATGGAAATCCTTCATGATATCCTTAGCTTCATTTTCTACCAAACAATTCAGCAGCACACCACCAAGATCTTTCCAAAACAAATCACCATCTAGAATACAATATTTTGAAGCTTTCAGTTTCAAAGATCTATCTTTACCTTTGGGGATTTTTGGTGGAGGATTCAAGTGCTGCAAGACATAGACAATGTCAAAATACCAAGGTGAGGACATAAACATATCTGACACCTGTAGGAAAGGATCGTCTTCTTCTTGTTCTTCAGAAAGTGCAACAATCAAATTGATGTCTAGTGCATGTAGATTTGATTCAGCCATGAGTTTAGCTAAACCTTGTCCTTTGATGAGATTTGTAGGCTTTATCTCCAAGTCATACTCTAGCATAGCTACAATCCACTTTCCTCTTCTGCCTTCAGGATCTGTCTGCACAAGGATTTCTTTAACTGTTGTAGTAGGAACATAAGCAATGGTGTGAGAATGCAGAATATAAACTCGAAAATCCTTGAGAGCCTTCACCAAAGCCAAGGACTGCTTTTCAATGATATTGTATCTCAGTGTTGCATCTCTTATAGTGCAATTGAAAAAAGCTATAGGCTATTCATTCTTTTGATCTTTCTTCTGCATTAGGACACCTGCTAACGTATGCTCATAGGCAAAAGAAAAGATTATGAAATATGAAGTGTAATCTAGCCTAATCGAAATAGGAGCAACAGATAATGTGATATTCACTGCATGAAATGATTTCGTAGCCTCTAAATAACACTTTACCTCACTATCCTTCTTCAACATGTTTGTCATTTCTTTTGAGTGCTTAGCTAGATTAGGAATTAATCTTCTCAAAAAATTGATTTTCCCATTGAAATACTGAATCTCTTTCTTGTTCCTTGGGAATCCTAATTGTTGAATGGCCTCCACTCTTTTAGGATCAATGTGGATGCCATATTTAGAGATGATGTGTCCCAATAGCTTACCTTCTTCCATGGTGAAGAAGCTCTTCTTTGGGTTGAGTGAGATGCCAAATTTTCTGCATTTCTGAAAAACAATTCTTAAATTATGTAAATGATATTCATCAAAATTTGAAAACACTAAAAAGATCATCTAAATAGATAACCAAAAATACACCTTTTTCATTTGTAAAATCTATTTCCATAGCCTGCTAAAAAGTAGCTCCTGTATTCTTCAACCCAAAAGGAATCGTGGCATACATGAATGTACCCCACAGCGTTATGAAGGTTGTCTTGAGTTAATCATCCTCGTGTACCAGAATTTTGTTGTATCCAGAGTATCCATCTAGCAATGACATCATAGAGGGCCCAAATACCCTCTGAAGTATGTGATCCATCTTGGGCAGGGGATAATTGTCTTTCAAGGACACCTTGTTCAGATTTCTGAAATCAATACATAGATGAATTTCCTCGGTCTTCTTTCTTACAGGCACTAGATTAGACATCCATTTAGAAAATTGAATAAGGACTATGATTCCAGACTTATAAAGCCTATTTACCTCTTTCTAAATTGATGGCAGCAGCTTGGAATTGATCCTCCTTAATTTCTAGCAAAATGGCTTCTGATCAGGCTTAATAGGAATGGTATGTTGAATGATACTTTTGTCATAAACCTTGATAGTTGAATAGTCCCAAGCAAATACATCAACAAATTATTTCATTAAATACATGTACTTACTTTTTGTTTCAGGAGATAAGGACTTTGATAACTTGACCATTTTCGGATTATCAGTTGTGCCAATGTTTACATCTTCAACTCCTTTTTTTGTAGGGACCATGGTGGGCTTCTTGGTGACATCATCATGATCAAATAACTCTTCCAAAGGCACCAAGCCTCTTGGAACGTTGTTGTCCTTGATTTTTAATATCTCAATCTCAGCTGAGTGGATGTCCGGATCATTCAAATTAGATGCATCATCAATGTGAGAAATCTAAAATTCTCCTTCCAATTGCAGAAAATTGTCTATCTGTTTATCATCCCCAAACACTTGCCAAAATCTCATGTTATCTAGAATAGTTGGGTGATGTTTGACATGGATGGAGTACTTTTGATTAGGATGAATAGGAATTTTCACCATACTTGCTGCAGTGGCGAGTGAGTCAGCTATGACATTCTGAGTTCTAGGAATAAGAGACAAAGTGTATTTTGAAAAAGTCTTGAGGATGTCAAGTACAACATGGTGATAAGCTCTAATTCTTGGGTGCTTGGCTTGGTATTCCCCTTTAACTTGTTTAATTACCAATTCGGATTCGCCATAAATAAAAATATCCTTTTCTCCCAAATTCTTCAGAATTTTGAGGCCAGCAATCAATGCTCATACTCCGCCTCATTATTTGAACATTCAAAAGATAATTTGTAAGAACTCATTCTCACAATTCGAGAAATTTTATTTGACTAATGCAATGGACCATGTATCCAGACACCAATCCAAGCTCCTTCTCTCCCTGATGCACCATCGAACTCCATGGTCCAAAGACCATTTTCTTCATCCAGAAAAAGGATCTATAAAGACTGAATTGTTTACTTTTTAGGAAGATGGTCAGCTGTCTCAAGATTCTCTGTTCTCTGCACTATTTTTTCAATATCCTCAATATACTTCGCTGGTTGCAAACACTCTTCACTAACCTCTTTACCTTCTATTGTAATAACTTCATGTATGTTTCTCATGACCTTAGGAACTTCTGAAATTTCCACTAGCTGACTTTCATCATCAACAAATTTATATCGCTAAATAAAATGAAGGAAACAAGATTAGTATGGTCAACATGTATAGGATGATTCACTTGCTTCTCCTTACTGTTTATCATGAATTTCATCTTCTTTTCCCTATAAAGTTTTCAGAGCTCACTGAAAACAAGGATAGTGGTGTATGAAAATTCAAGCTGCAGAGTGCCCTTTAGTTTTGCTCCCTAAGACCTTGAAAGAAACATGCCAAACCTAGGAGGAATATTAGCAACTACTACATCCACGAGTACATTTTTGGCCAGGATTTGGTCCAAGGATACTACCAAATCTTTAATGAGGCCAAGGAATTTCACTCTCCCATAATCAAAGGAATAAAGATCATGGTAGGGTCTGGTGCTACTTAGTCCTAGTTTATCCATGATGGCTTTAGGCATAAGATTATGTGAGGCACCAGAATCTAGCATGGCATTATGAAGGATAAAATCATGAAGTTGAAGACTCAAATAAAAAGGAGGAATTTCACTATCTTCAGGAGTTCCTTCTAAGGCTGGACCAAAAAGGATTGTTGGCTCATCATCAACTACATTAACTGTATCAGACATCTGGTCAACCTTAAGCATCTTTGAAATATGAAATTTATATTTTTCATTCCTCACTAATTTAGTGAGGGGAATAAGAATCTTCAATTTAGGAATGTCATTTTCCAAACTAAAAAGGTTAGATTTCTTTTCTACCACTTTTGTAGCAATGTCCTTCTTTTTTATTTTCCCTTTAGCTTGTGACTCCTTCTTGTGGCTTTCAGTCTGCAACTCTTTGTCCTTCCTCACATTGCTAGTAGAGGCTTCATTTGTTCTATCCCGGTTCAATATGACAATGTCATTTTCTTTATTCTGACCTGTAGGAGAAGTTTCCTTGCTTGGTGTGTCTTTTTGTACATTTTGTCTTTTCTGAGTTAAAGTAACAAGTACATTTCTATTCCTCAAATTGTACTGCTTTTGAAGATGACTAAAGGAATTCTGATATCCTCTTTGGTACTCTTTAGTTTGAACATGCCACAGATTGTCACTTGCAAGCACAAATTGTTGATCACTTGGTATAAGAGAATCTTTGAAAAACTGATCCTATTCTGTTAGGAAAGTGGGCAGTTCATATTCTTGGAAGAAGTGATTTACTTCCATAATATCTTCTTCATCTTCATCATGGCCTTCAGTATAATTTTGATGAAATGGAGCTCTTACTTGACCTTGAGGATCTTGGTTTCACTGCTTTTTTTGTCAATTTATGAAATGTTGTTGTTGCTGTCTGCGACAGTTGGGATCCCTCACTGAAGGTTCTACTTGTCGATTAGTTATGGATATTCCATGCATCATCCTCTCCATAGTTTTTATCAGATTGTCAAGCTTTACATCAGAAGATGATGCAGGTTCTTCTTTAAATACAACTTTCTTCTCAATCCTCTCAAGATTTGATTTAGACTTCTTGATAAGCAGTTTGGCTTCAACACTCAATGCATTTCGTTGCATTTCTTCAAAAGTAGCAGGGTCTCTCTCTCTCTGAGCTGATATGCCATGTCTGTGTCAAAGGCATCGGAATAATGGAGAAGTGCTAGACCAGGTGGAGGATTCATATCATTAGGAATAGAATTGTATACCAAATTAAATCTTGCTGTAAATTCTTGAACTATCTCATTTGCATTTCTTTTCATTGAATTATACTCAACCAATATCTACAATGGATTTTTCTTCTCTTGCCAATGAGCTAGGAACAATTCAATCAACCTTTGTGAGTTATTTACAGAATTAGCAGCTAGGCTGCGAAACCACTTCTTCACATCCCCTGAAAAGCTCTAAGCTATGATTCTCATTTTAGCATCATCATCATCAATTTCTTCTAGGTCAATAAAATCTATCAATTTATCAACATGATGTTGAGCTGTGATTTCTGCACTTCCATCAAACAAGGGGAGTCTCTGACCATAATTTTGAGGCAGAGAAAAAATTTGAGTGGGTAGCATGAGGGGCGAAAATCATGCATAACTATCAGAGGTGGTGGGGGTACTACAATGGGCTATGTAGGTAAGGATGATGATACTTATGGGGGTGGCGGAGCTACTACAATTGGTTGTATAGGCGAAGATGGAACAAATGGAGGTGGTATGAAAGATGATGAGACTGAAGTCTTGGGAGATGTAACAGATGTGCTTAGAGGCGAAACAGAAGATGAAGAAGTGGCTAGGTATTCAAGTTGATACTTGATCAAGGCCTTTTCAGAAGTGACCTGGAGTTGGTTAGCAAGGCTTTGAAGCTTGTCAAAATTCAACCATAGTTCATGATCAGTTTTAGCAGACAAATATTATGAAGAGATAAAGTGAGTTTAAACCTTTAGAGGCTCTAATGTTACTTCAAAAATACAGGACTTAGACTTCGACCTCGAAAGAGATAATTCTATCTGCTCATCAAAAGGAATTTTCTCAAAGGCAAATAGATATTTAGGGGGAGAGGTTGTTCTTTTAATTTTTCGAACTGCACTTTTAGTGATGAGTAATATTAGTTTTCTGAGTAGTCTTTTTGGATTTTTAGCAATGAAGGGTGGACTTGGGTCAAGGTTTAACCTGGTGTGCCTTTTAGAAGCCAAAATGTATACACCCTAAACTAATGAAATTTATGAATTCACCCTATATTTGGATATTGTAAGCTGTGAAATATAGAGCCAGATCTTTGAAAGCTCTTAGATATTTCCCAGGAATGATTTAACAGTCATTCCCCAGCAACAGTGCCAAAAATGTTAGTCCTTACAATTTCCTAGGCTGGAAAGGAACTCAAGAAGGGTAACCTCAACTTCGGCTCAATAGCTAGCCATATTGAGCATGAAAGGGATCTCTCTAAGTCTCTTATCAATGATATGACTTTAAAGCAAATGAACCTTAGGCTAGATATATAATATTGATTGTACGTTTGTGAAAATTTGGATTTTAGGGTTTATCGAACTAGGGTTTGAAAACCACAAATAGGTCTAGGTTGTAGGAGTGCAGAAGCAAATATGAGAAGGAGCTAGATATCAAATTCCATGGCGTATCTAGATAATTGTCAATGTAGTATAGAAGAGAAAATATAGAACAAATTAATGAGAATAAAGGAACATGATTTCATTAGCTTAGGAAGACATGAACATAACTATGAAAACCAGATAAACAGAGCTTGAGAAACAAGAATTTTGTATATTTCACTGAAAGGAATCCATAGAAAGAAGAGATATCATGTAGATGAATATGCTTTAACCATTAAAATACAAATAGAATGAAGTACAAACACCATGAACTCACTGGGCTAGAGTTCCTTGAAAATTGCCGCAACTGTCTCTGTATTCGCTGAAAAGATGATTACATGCAAGTCTCCTCCACAAAATGTCCAACCCTCTTCTCCTCAAGAGAAATGATACATAAAGACTCTCCTTTACCACTTTCCCACCTTCAAGAGTAAAATTCCTTGGTTGAGGAACTAACTCCAAAATTCTCTCAACCAACAGGTGAGAGTGAGAAGGTGAAACTCAAACACTTCTTCGAGAGTTTGTTTAGGAGATTGCTTCCTTTATGAGGCCTAATAAAAATAAAAAACAATTTATGATGTACATTTATTCATGCCTACATCACCTAGCCTCGAAACTAGTGCCATTACATAAAGAGGTTTGACTTTGACTAAGTCAAACTGGAAACTAGAAATTTTACACAGTGAAATTTACAAATTAAAACATAGAAAAGTGCATAAGCACAGCGCCGACTTTGAGTTGATTTTCAAGTGACTTGTAGAGGTCAAAATTCCAATCTGAGAGAATAGCCAAATAACCCTTCAAGTATAGTTTCCAGAATAGTTTTCATTTTTGAATTTGTACCATGGGAAGTCCATCATAAATCCATTCTGCCAAGGTCACTCCAGGTGTGCAGCACCTGTCACAAAAGGGTCCAGAATGCTAGTTTTTTGCCACTTTTTTGCACTTTTCTTCAAAACGGAGCCACCTCTAAAAAATCCGAGCAAATGGGTTTTTAGTGGATGGAAAGAGCATTCCAAAAATATAAAATTTTCATGAAATAGATTCCTGAGGAAGAAGCGCAGTGCCAAGGCACTGCGTTTCTGGAGCTGCTAATTTTCTGAATTTAGCTCAAAAATTCTCAAAAACCTAAAAGTTCTCAGAATTTGCTCAAAATTGGCTGGAAGCTGTAAAAATATGTCTTTTAAACCTTCATAGATGCTTTAGCAAGTATCTCCAAGTTTCCCTCATCATTTTCATCTTTTTTCATTTCCTTGACCTTGTTTTCAAGCTGCTTTACCTTGACAATGGTGATCATGTTTTGAGCTTGGTAGTGGTGCGACATATGTCTAAAAAACTGATTATCTCTTTTTTCCTTCTCAAGTAGCTCCTCCAAGTGTTCATTCACCTTGTTGAGCCAATATTCCTTGTCTTGATTGATCTCAAGAGGAATTCTATCTTTTAGGTTTATGTCTTCATTCAATAGTATGTGTTCTTCCTCTTCTTGCAATGCCTTCTTTAGGCCCTTTGTTTTTGGCCTTTTCCTCTTTCCTTTCCCTTTTGATCCTTTAGGCTCACTTGATTCCACGATTTCTTTTCCCTTGCCAACCTGCTGCAATAACTTGTCTTTTTCCATGATCAATTCCTTTTCTTTGAGCTGACTATTCTCCTATTCAAGGAATGAAATGACATGTCTAGCTCTTTCCATATTGACTGTAAGCTCCTTGATTTGATAGTATTTATCTTTAATTGTTTTTTTCATGTTTGAAGTCTGATCCTCTACCTCTAAATCAACTAGCTCAAACTCATGCTCAACTGTGTCGTTATCTTTCACTGTCGGTCCCTTCTTTGTTGATGAAGAAGGCTTGGAACCTTTCTCACCATGAGAAGAAAACAAAAGCATTTATCCTCTCTTGTACACCTTAGTCACCTTAGGATTAGGTGCTTGATTTTTCTCAACTGATTTGCTAGAGGACCCAACTTCCATTTGTTGTTATGATATGCTAGAGGTTTGAGATTCTACATTGGCTTCATGCCATTTCAGGGCGGTTTCCAAAAAGGTTTCCCAAGTCATACCTTTCTCTGCAAGCTGGTGAAGGACTATAGTCTTAATTAGACTATGATGGAATAGGCTTGGGTAGTGCTCATTGTTCTTCATTTGTATTTTCTCTAACATTTTGGAAATGCTCCTGAATAGGTAGTTACACATGTTGAGTGGCTTCTGAGAGGTGAAGTGAATTAGGAGGTGAAAATGATAAGCATACAACCTGGAGAATCTCCCTTCACATGTAAATAACTTCACGATAATCTTAATCAAAGGGGAATATTTCTCAAATAAGTATCTAAAAAGGATAGTGTGATCATGTTTTTCCATGTATGGTGTCTTTGAGAAGGGCTTGTAATATTCAAGGTCTAGGTTCATTCCCTTGAACCAATATTCACCATTTTTCGGTAGCCATGTTGCAAGTGTGATGGAGACCACTCAAAAAATGAACTCAACACCAGCAATAATAGCACTTTCACCCTTCAACTGAGTTGCCACCTAATCTGTTAACTGTTATTGAAAACCCACCTCACTCACCCTTTTGCAAAACGCCAAGCAATGTACATCTTTGAAGCACTGTTTGATGAAATGATATGAGTTGATTTCATTGCAATTTGATGGCTCATATATAAGGATTTTCCCTCCCTTATGATTTCTTTTCCTCTCTGGTGAAGATTCTGCCTCCATGATGATGAAAAACCCTAGCAGTAGGAAATGAGAAAAAGTGTGAGGTATGAATGAAAATGAAGTGATATGAAGGTTTATTTTGACAAAATGATAGAGGAGGTTTGAAATAAGTGGATATGAACTTTGGAAGGTGAAGAAAATGAGTGAAAAAACAGTGGAAGAGTGAGCTACTTGCAAGAAGGAAAAACAAAGTTTGTAATTAAAATGCCCAAAAACCTCTAGGAATGAGTTAGGGTTTTACTTTTGGAGAGGTAAAATTTTTCTTTGAGGTTGATTGAATGGTTAAAATGGTTTATTAAACATGTATAAATAGGGAAACATTTTACATGTTTAGAAGCCAAAAAATAAAAATGGCCATTATCACCCTATCATTTCCCATGAAACATTTCACTACAAACCCTAATTTCAAGAATCATTGGCATGAGATGATCTTGAAAAGTAAATGAGAGAGAATGATGGTGTACTTACTTGTTGATTGGCTTATAAATCAATGAAATTAAGTTTTCAAGCCAAAAAATGGAATTTGGGAGAGATTTGGGAGTTTTCTGGACACTTTGTCCCATGCACAATGCCTTGTTCCTGTGTGCAGCGCAGTTTCTCTGTGTACAACACCTACTCTCTCGTGAAAATCGCCTTGTTCTTGTGCGCAATGCCTCAATTTTTTTTCCAAATTTGCCTAAGAAACCGACATTTTCTCTCTTTTGGATGGGAGAGCTCGATTCTCAAGAATGAATAGGAGGTAAATGAACCAAGTTTCGGGCTTTTGAGTTTACATAGGAAAAATTATTTCTCCTTTTCAAAAAAGAAATGGGACCCACAAACCTTTGAAAAATGATTTTTCACTTTTGAAAACAGAGTTACCTTTACAACTGAAACATGACCTACCTTTCACTTTCTTGAGTGCTAGGTCTTCTTCTTATGGAACTTTTTGACCATGAGAACATGATGAATGTGTGATAACCCACAAATCAATACACAAGAGCCTCTTATCATGCTCTATTCACTGCTAGATTTATTCATGAAAATGATGGACCTTAGAAACCCTAGCGACCTAATGGATGACCTGAAACTAAATGGAATGATGTTGATGATTAACATGTTTTTATTATGACACCTTCATAAAATTATGTTAGTTGACCAACATGAGTGAATTTCCAAAAGACTGAACTCATTTCTAGACTGACCACATAGTGACCAAATTTTGTTGTGTAAACCTAGTGACATAAAAAATTTGATTTTGATAGTCTTAACAAGCATAGTAAAAGCACATTTGATCCAGGTGACAGGATAACAAGATTGACACTAACAGAGAGGATGGTCAATTACTTAGATGGAGGCTTTTCAAAGACAGGTGTGAATAACTAAAGGCCAAATATGATTGAAATGGGATGCATTCGATGCAAATATGGGTGATATATTGTAACATGACTCAATGGGACTCTAAATGGATTTGATCGGCGCAAGGGTGACTCATCTCTGATGCTCTGAACAAGGGTGACTTTATGATGTTGCCACATGGGGGAGGCCCAAAGGTGATCGTAAAAACATGAGTAGTAAATAGTTATTCACGAAAAAAATCAACACGTAAGTCAACCAGTACAAAGGAAAAGTGGTACCCGAGTACAGTGAATCATATGAAGAGATTCAATTTCAAGAGGTGGCAAAGTGAGACCTCATGGGAAAAATGGTTTCTTTGAGAAGTTTCAAAGTACCAAAAATAAAGAGAGACCCATTATAGAACTTTGTGAGATATTTTCAATAGTGTTGAAAATTCGTTGAAATGAGTTACGATTTGCTTGTAATGGTCAACGAAAAAAAATAGGGTTTTCCCTATAAAAGGGCTTCTTTCCCCCCAAATCCAATTCATTTTCACATTGATCTGTTAGAGAATTTGGAGAGGAGGAGGAGACCCTAAATCTTGGCAAGCTTCTAGCAGACAAACTGATAGATGGATTTTGGATCTGTGACTTTTAGATAGGTGACCTTAATTGTCTAAAAATGACCTTATGCTTCTTGAAAGGGTGGTTCCTTGTGAAGAATCAAGGTAAAAAAGGAATATGGGAATGAACTACTAGAGAAGGCATAGGATCATCCTTGCCCACCAAATCAAATATGGGGACTTGGTGTTAAGTGTGGTACCAGATAGGGTAATATTTGAAGATATGATATCAAGAATATATGATATGTGATATGCCTATGGGTCACCAGAGAGGTAGGTAGGTCAAAATATCCAAGGAATGAAAGTATAATCCACCATACCTAGAATGTTATGATCTAGGTCAAGGCTAATGTTAATCAAGTGAGAAGGTGGCTAGGGGTGCCATCGTGCCCCCAAGCATGATACATTTCCCCCGAACATATGATGATGGAGGGGACTAATTGTGTATGCAAACATGGGAATGATGCCCCTAGCTAGATGAGTTGTAGAGTTTGATTGCGTTCCAAGTGCTCAAATAAGGGATTTGAGAATTTGACCCTATTGGCACGAGATCTTCTAGACGATGATGAGTAGATGTAAGGGCATAAGTCCCCCCCATATTTATATGTATGGCTATAGCATATATCGGCATACCAGATGTTTTTAGAATAGTGGACTCTAAGCACTTATATGAATGTACATAGTATGGTGATTCACGTTGTGGTGTGTCACCATTTATTGCTATGGTTGTCTTCTTATGGGAAGAATGAATAGGAAAAGTAGGAGAAAGGAAATAGTGGATTACCAATATCATTTGGAACTACATATATGAGTCACAGGGAATGAATTTTTGGGTTCACATACATAGTGTCACCATACCAAAGAGTGGATTTGAATATGATGAATTGATGCTCACCTAGATGATACTGGGGTTGCACAAAAACAATGTCAAATGGAATAGCTTGTTGATGTAAGATGGAGGAATGATTAAATAGATCATTCACATGGTGATATAGAGTGATATGGGACTCTAGAATTTATTTGATATGGGGAATAATAATGGTACTATAATTGACACTACTAGATGTGCTAGGAGGATTGGGGAGAATTGCCTCTCCTGGACTCTCAAAAATGGATGCAACCTTACCCAAACATTGTCTGACAATGAAATCACCACAAGGTGGGTGTGGTTCGAATTCATGCGTTGAAAGTAAGGGGTGATTGAACCAACCATCATCATGTGTGATATGGTTCACATGTAGGTTTTAACCCCATATAGAAATTACCTACGTACAAATTCTAAAAAAAAAAAAAACAATGGTGAGAGCATAAAACATAAAACATATATACATAGAGATTTTCCCCTGGATCCCAAAACTGAGACTACCAGATTGATTTTTCATTATATTACTTTCAATGTTACAATACATATATATAGATGTTGAAGCACCCATAAAACCCAATCCATTAACCCTGTATTAGAACATAACCATAGTTCCCTTGACCAAATCTACAAAATACCATGGGAAAAAAACCATTATGCTGAAAACCATGTGCGAAAACCACGCAAAAAACCATAGGTAGGTCAACCCACCTAATATATGGTCCAAAAGCAATTTCTCCAGGGCACTACCTCGAACCCTGTAGAGCGGGGCTACTGCCCCCCACAAACCCCCTGGGGGGGCTGCCACCCCCCCTCTGACTCTTGGGTAGGGTCCCTCTAGGTCAAAGTTTTGTAAAGATCCCGCATTTTGAAGAGTGGATCTCACTTCGCTTCGTATTTTAAGAGTCATAGGGGCTTTAGGGTAGGTCAAAGCCCCTTATTTGTAAAAGGGTGGGATCAATTTGTATGTTTTGAGCTTCGCCCATGGTTTACTGACCGTGGTATTGTAAGAGAAAAATATATATAAAGTGTTTTCTTAGTAAGTCAAAGGGATGGATATGTTTTGATGTTTTTGAGTCTGTAATTGTCATATCTTTCTATGTTAGAGGAAGGGGAAGGTTCCTGTAGATGTGTGCATGAAGACCATGGTAAGTCTGCACTTGTGTGTGCAGGGGAAGAAGGATTGTAATTGTGAAGATCTAAAGATAATAAAGAAGATTTCGAAGGCATACCTATGTACTTACATTTTTTACTCTACTTTATGAAATTACTATTTACTTTTTTGCTTCACGATAAAAGATAAGATCAGAATTAATATATGAATTTTGTTACAGTTAATTACAGTTAAGGTCCATTGGTTGCACAGTAGATAGAGTTTAAGATCTACAAAGTAGTATTTTTGTATGAATAGATCAGATTCGGCATAATATTCAGTAAGATCATGGAGCACAGTAATAGATCTATAGATGAGTCAGACTAAGTTAATATCCACACTCCATAATGATTTTGGATGTGGAAACTTGGTTCAAGCATCCCCCAATATCGCCTTTGGTGAGACTGCGGTCTGCATGAGAATATCATTGCCAAAATGGTTGGCAATAAAGGTCTTTGTTAGTTAGCGCAACTAACTCTAAACCTAGGTTTGAGCCCCTCAAGGCAACAAATGGTTTTGTTGTTGATACTGGGATCTATCTGAGGGATATGTGATGTGGCATCTAACCAGAAAGGAGATTCAAGATTGGGTCAATCTGAAGGTGCATGAATTTTTAGCACAAGGGAATAGAAATTTGTGCCTGTCAACAAAAGGGTGGTTACAGAAGTATATCTTTACAGATCAGCATGAGATATTTTTCAAATTTTTCCCTAATGTGCTGCAAGAGTGGCTTTCAAAACTAGTTGAAGGTAAGACCTGTTGGAAGCACGATGAGCTTACTGCATGGACCCTAGAGTTGATTAAGTGACTCAAGGAGACTGAAAATAAGATCACAAGAGTTGTTGATTATTGGATTGATAGTGTTCTCGAAGGCTTTATTACTGAATTCAGGATTCACAGATTGATAAAATACAATGAAGCTAAGCACCAATTTTTCAAGGGTCCATGAGGTAAGTATTTGAATTACTTAAAGCTCTAGATTAAGATGTTGTTATGTGAGAAGGGCGCAATGCACATGCAAGTGGATTTATGTTTAAAGGAAGCAAGACTAGATCTATACAGAGAGAAAATAAATTCAGAATAAACCTTGATAATTTTTCTTAAGCTATTTACAGTCCGTTATTGGGTGCATTAGAAAGCAAAGAAGAAAGGAGCGGCCCTAGCATGCCTAGACGTGTGTCACATTCAGATAATCAAGGCACTTCTAGGATTCCCCATCTAACCACTCCACCTCCACATCGTACACCTACACCCCCACCTCCACCTCCACCTCCACTTCCCCCATTTAATATGGCTAATGCAATAAAGTTTTTTTTTTTTTAAGTGTCAGGGATGAGAGAATCTAGAGAAATTTTGGTTTGTCATAGAAGTTGTATGGAAAGCGCAACAAATCAGTGATGAAGATATGAAGAAATATCAACTTGTCACAACACTATAGGACAGATCATTTTCATTGTATATTAAGTGTAATACAACAAACCTTGGCACTTCAGTAACTGATACAAAGAAAGCATTAAACCCAGAATTCAAGAAACCAAAGTTGCATTTGCAGTCGCAGTACATTACAGATATAAAAGAGATTAAGAAAGCAGTCAATGAGACTGTCTGGGAATTAGATCATAGATTAAAATGTTTGTTGGGATAGTTCAACTTTCAGGTCTCCAATGAGCAACACAGAGTGGCATATATATGCGCTATTACCGCATCTCAGATTACCGCTATCGCAACAAAATATCGCATCGCAAGTTGAGGCATTAGAAATTGTGATGAAGCTAGAAGCATCGTCGGTACAAAACATTCACGTAGGATAGATACAGAACTAGTTAGTGAGCTTACATATGGAGATACAATACTTGAAGAAGGGAAAATAAGTTCGACCTTATATGTGCTCAAAATTTTGGTGCATAAAGTGTAAAGTGAAAGGTCACTATAAGGACCAGTGTTCTGTCTATCGTGATTATTTGGTTGCTGGGGGTCCTAATCCTCTGAAGCCATAACCTAGTGTTGGACCAAGTACCGGATCGAGTGTTTGGTGTATTATTTTCCAAATTGTAGGCAACAGTCAACTGACCAGTGTTATTTGTTACAAAAGTATGTGCAGTCACCAAAGTGGTTATTTAGTAACTTTTGTCGGTCACTAGGACATGACGAAAGAAATTGTCGCAGTTATGATTTAATGATAGAGAAAGTAGAGGCATACAAAATTCAAGCTAAAGGCCCTCCGTAGGAAGATCATGGTTCACTTGCAGCCCATGGAGGATTTCAGGGTCGAGGATGCGATCAAGGAGGGGGCGTTGGATGCAGTCAGGGTCATATTATATGTTATAACTAAGGCAAAGCTGGACATTTTGTGCGGGATTGTCAGAACCCCACTACCCCTTCCTGTAAGTAGCCTAGACAATTCAACCATGTAATAGAGGATTTTCCGTATTTTTATGGCTAAAATTTAGGAAAAGAAGAATCAACATCCTTCTTAGAACTTGCAAATGATGACTTCTAAACCCCACGAAGATGATCTAAGTGTTAACATAGTTACACAAAGTGGTGCAACTATAGGAGGAGATAAAACAGAGGGGAAAATGCCTATGGTGAATACATGGGTCAGGAAGGCTAGAGAAAAGAGTATCAAGTTCAATATGCAGAGGGAGAAAGAAAAATTCATGGAAGTGAAGAAGTGTTTCATGGGCCTAGCAGCTTCAACATTGAAGATACAGATGCAACTAGTACCACAAAAGAATAATCCCAAAGTGGTTATTGTGAAGGAGAACCCTAATCTAACCATTCTAAAGTCCTTTCTGATGACATGCATGAAGTTTCTAAGGGATCAAAAAGAAGTGGAAGGATTGCAAGAACTAATCGACAACCATGCTGGTAAAGAGAAGCCATAGCCTGAACATCACACAACAAACAAACTATACATAAATAAGAAAAGAATTGGCCGAGAGATGTGATTAACTGCATAGATCTGTGAATTCCAAATGGACCAAGTAATTCTTGACTTGGGATCAGGTGAAAATTTATTATGGAAGAATACCTAGGAGCAAATGGGGCAAACAAAGATACAATGGTCACTGATTCAGCTATGCATGGCTGATCAGTAGAAAATCATGTTGATGGGTCGATTTCATGGTGTTGTTGTGGACATTGAAGGAGTAAATGTGGTGGCAAACATTGAAGTCATTGAGATTGTGGATGACATCAATCCATACCCAGCTTTACTTGGACTCGATTAGGCTTTGGATATGGACATTATAATCAATCTTAAAAGAATAAGTATGGTATTCAAGAAGAATAGCACCAGGGTCATTGTTCCTCTAGACTCCTTTGAAGGAACGCGGTATACGGAACCTATCTGTGACAAATATGGCAATGAATATATTGACAATATCTATAGGTTAACTTCACAAGACAAGGATTGGATCAAACCAACTATAGATGGGAGGATAAGATGGGAAAATGATAGTTCGTGTGTCTCGGACTCTGGAGAGGAATTGGAGAACTAGAAGAACCGGTTGCACGAAGTTTTTACTTTGCTCTATAACAGACTTACAAAATATCTTCGCTGCATCTCAACAGATGTATGTAATTTACCTTACTTTGATGGGATAGGTTATGTCAACTTATTTCTTGTTGATTTTGAAAGGGATGTACAGGAAGAACAATGATTCTAGGCCTTGGATATAGCTCTGAGGTCTACACCTGTGCGATAGTTGGGTACACATAAAGACAATATAGGATATTTGAAGGAGTATCATCGCTTAATGAGCTTAGGTTCGGTCATGCAAACACAAGACTCGTAGACAAGTATAATGGTAAGGATGATCCTAGAGAACATTTGTGTCATTGGACTATGACATGGTGCGAAGAACCTCAACCAGAATGGGTACACATATTTTTCAATCCTTTGGATGTGATATCGATGAATTGGTATCTCGAAATGGAGTTGCGCCATGGCACTGCTGACTGGTACAATTTGAAGGAAAGATTCATATTGACCTTTAACTTTGAAGATGGTTATCAGTGTATCGATGATGCCCTTCACGAAATCAGAGCAAGAATTTTCCAGAAACCAAATGAGCCAATGACTTAGGTACAACGTAATTGGAACGCGCAGTTGAAACACGTAATAAAATGCTATAATATGATCGTTGAATGTTAGGATATTCCGACACATAGGAAATAGTTAAGTATAATTTGGTCTAGTGTAGAGTTAGGTAAAGTGTGTTTATTTACTATGTACTTTTGTAACTTTCAATCTGACGGTAACTATATGTTCTAGACATGAAGTGATCCTATGGTTCATTCTCTCCTTGGTATTATCGACACTTGATCCATGGCTTAACACCCGATTGGTCCATGATAAATATTTAAAGAGAATGGAGGGTAATTTGTAGTGTCACCCTTCATGAGATAAGCTTATGTAAATTTTCTTTCTTTTATTAATAAATTTCCTTAAGTGGCCACATTGGCTCAGGTCGTGCATTATTTCCCTCTTTAAGGGTTTTAACCATGTCAAGAATACTGGTGTATTGATCTGTGATCTATTTGTGAGAGGTGTCCTTTGGTTTTCTATCTGAGGAACTTACCCTATAAATTCCTACATGGTATGAGAGTTATTTTAGCGCCGCATCCATTGGTTATCCAAATCGAAAGCCGATACAACTGCATCTGACTGTCATTTCCTAGATCTATTGTTTCTGACTGCTTTCGGGTCGAGAGGAATGCTCTATTGTGTTAGGAGCATTTGTTCTAGTGAGGAACCCCTTTCGTTTCATGTGAAAAGGTTTATGGTAGCCCTAGCTACGTCATTTTAAGATCTGTAGGTATAAAGTCTTTATTTGTAGTTTTAGTTATTTATCTCTCTGTTTATTTCAGTTTATTTATCTCTTTGTTTTTTATTATTGGATCTATACCTTTCATTTTTGCATATGCTCTTTGCCTTGTGACTTAATGCGATCTGGGAAAATCAAAAACATAAAGGAAGGATTTTTGTCATGCATATGCTCTTTTCTGTCGCACCTTAGTTTGATCTCGAAAAAGCAGAAACATTGAGGAAAATATTTAGTTTCTAGCAAAGCTAACTTCAAGCCATAAGGTTTGGTTTTTTTTTTATGTCCATGTTGGGTTGTGTGGTTTTTTCTTTTGTAGGCAAAAATATATTTTTAAATTAAGCACACATCCCAAAGCTTCAGTGACTAAAAAAAAAAACCCTTCCTATTTTCCAAAAATTACTAACCTTTTAAACTAGCTCACTTGGTCCAAAGATTCTTTATGAGAATAGAGGTCTTTGGTTCAAGTCTTTCTTTTTGTTGAGTTACTTTTTCAAAAAACACATGTAACTTATGTTTTAAAGTTACTTTATGAAAAGTGTTCTCACCCATTATAAAAAGTGAGTCACTTATAATTCTAAAGTCTATTTATATTTTATTTATGTTACAATTTAGTGGGTAGCTCATAAAGTACCATTGTAAAAGTGAATTTCACTTATTTATAAAAGTGAGTCACGTAGTTTTTTCTTAAAGTGAGATAATTAGATTAAGTTTGGAAAGGTGGGGATATTTTTTTAAAATATAACATTATCATTCACTTCTGCACATTCACACACTTCATCGGCATATTCAACAACTTTTCTTCGAAAAGCCATAACTTCTTCATCCGGAAGTCGTTTTTTGAGCTGTTTTTTGAATCGGCCCAATTTTTCGAGATATCTCCATTGGAACACTTAGTTTCAACATCTACAGCTTCAGTTTCTTTTAAAATGGAAAGTCCATGCCAAGTTATTCTTGACAGCACCAACTACTTCCAATGGTGGTCCTACTTTGTCGATTTACTTAGAAGTAAAGGTCTTTACAGAATAGCCTCATGCCAAGAAACTAAAGCCAAAGATGAAGATAAGGCAGCCAAATGGGAAAATAGGAATGATCCAAGTGGATATTTAGATACAATGGCATGGAAAAACTCCAAATTCAAAGTGGCAGAAAAGCAAGTATCTTGACATCAAATCGAAGTGCTCTTCACCTTGATTCCAACAGTGCAAATGGCACTCCAATCTGAGTATGGATGATGAAGTTGTGGCAGAAATAGTTTTCCTTAGTTCCTTTGAAAATGAGGCATTTTCTCTTAAAGATGGCTTTAAGCCTTTAAGGGGAAAAATCGCAATCAGAGCATCCAAAGGGGCAGAATTAAGGAGGCACAGTGGAACTCCCGATCAACGATCTCCAATTAAATCAGAGTTGGGAGCAAGCGATCGGTTATATCGGGATGATTGGAATCGGCGAATAGAGAGTGATCGGATCGATGAAACACAAGGCACAAGACCATGACCAATGGGCCATTGTGATTGCGATCTTCCGATCAGCAACGGGAAATCTCAGTCGTCAGATCAGGAAATAGATCAATGGCCAGGATTAAATTGACGGATCAGTGATCGACAAATCGATGATCGGAAATCGGTGATTGCCCGCGACAGGACCAGTGAACAATGCGATAGCGACATGTGATGCAATCTCAGTTGTTCGATCAAGGATCAGATCAATGGCTAGGATTAAATTGGCAGATCGGCGTATCGATGATCATTAATTGGAGATTCCCGATAAACAAGGCCGATGACATCATTGATAGTGATCGGCAATAAGGATCAGACCTGATCGATTTATAGTTCCAATTTGATAAATTTTGAGGTTTGGACTTTTAGGGTTTTCAATGTTTTTCGATGTCTTTTAAAGGTTTTTATGTATTATCGCTTGGAACGAAAAAAGTCTATTTTAGAAGGCTGTTGTGCCCACCGATTCTTCTACTCCACTAGTTTCCATTCTAACAAAAACTTACCTCTGATTATTAAGCAGCTTTGTCCTAAACGACACATATAAAAGTTCTATGCCTAGAAAAAGTACGGGGAGAGAGGTCTTTCAGCACGCTGTTTGAGGTAGGAGAGATTTTAGGTCGCTGATAGTGCATTTTATCTGATTTGGACAAATTTTAGATGTTTTCAGCCCCTCTCAACACCACAGACGTATTGGTGCTGTCCACTTCTCCATATGAGGTCTCCACTTCACAGCCAATGTCTAGAATGGAGGTATAAGCCTCTTTTGATGTACTGATGATTTAATTCTCCTCTTTTCATGCCATTTAATATATGAAGGCCTCCCCATTGATAGAGCAGGGCTTGGAGATGTAGTCCGATTTGGATGAACCCAGTTATCAAGTCTTGGTGTCTTCTTGTCATGCTTTTCATTCGTTTCATCTTCTTTTCTTGTGTGCACATTAAAATTTTGTGTTAGGCTGCAATTTTTACATGTGATTCTTTTCATACATCTATAAGAGAAAGTATCATGGATCAAGTTGTATAAGAGCAGGGATTTTTAGATGTGAATTGCATGTTTGCATGCTAACAAGAAATAGGTTCCAAAGAGGCGAAGGAGAACTAGAACCTTTCAATCCCGAAGCAGGGCGTGCACATCGAAGGAGAAACATGGAAGATGAGGCTCATCTTGAAGAGGAGCGTAATTTCAGAAAGAGCTTCTATTCAATGGTAGAGAATATCAGTCAGCTAGTTTTAAGGCTGGAGAAAGCAGAAGAGAGAAACCTAGAAGAACAAGGTTCAGCACATGGGAATGGTGGAGAATTACCCCCTCCTTCTCCTTCTAGGTATGAAGGTTCTCCTTCCTCTCACCACCATAATCGTAGAAATTCAAAGGATGCATCTAAGAAACCTTTCTTTAAATTAGATGTGAAATTTGATCTTCCCATGTTTAATGGTGAAAGTAATGCAGAAAAGCTTAATAATTGGATTAGGAAAATTGAGGTCTAATGCAAGATTCAACAAATCATGGAGGATGAGGCAAAGATTCAACTGGCCTCTCTACGGTTGAGCAGCACTACGCTTGTTTGGTGGGAGAGAAAATTGCAGAGCAGTAAGAATGTGGGTAAACTCTTTTACTCATGGCCTAATTTTCTTTCTGCGTTAAAGGAACAGTTTTATCCCTTAGAATACAAGAAAAAATATTAATGAATTAGCAGTATTTAATACAAGGCAAAGGTCAGGATGTTCAAGGTTTTACAGAGGAGTTTAGAAAGCAAGAACTTAATCTGGGTATTGCACTTGATACACCTGAAGTTGTAACTAATTATATTGGGTCATTGCATAGAAATATTAGGCATTCATTGTTGTTGTTTGAAACAACCACTATTGACTCAGCTAATGTGAAGGAAATTCATATTGAGAACAGGGGCAAAAATGAAAGGAATGATCAGTCCAGAAAGCCACCATTCAAACCTCCCAATGGCAAATCCAAAGCAAAATGGAAAGGAAAGGAGAAGAAGACGACAACAACCAAAGAGGGAGAATGGCCATATTGCAATTATTGCAAAAATGAAGGCCATGATGGAAATCACTTTTGGAAACAGCACCCAGAAAAGCGTCCAAAGAAGTATGGAGGAAAAGGGAAGCAGAAGACAGTGGCAATGGCACAGAAAGACCTTGGATCGGATTCGGGAGATGAAGTGTTGATCACAACAGTAGGAACAAAAGGTACTCTTACACCTCATGTTAATTTTGAATCGCATGAAGGCACCAAATATTTAAATGAGTCCCTTCCTAATGATCGAAAGAGAATTAAACTATTTCATATCAGAGTTGTTGTAAATGAGTCCCTTCCTAATGATCAAAAGAGAGTTAAACTATTTCATATTAGAGTTGTTGTAAATCACACTAAAGTTGAAACTCTATTTGATACTGGGTCCCAAGAAAATTTAATTGTAGAATCCTTGGTAAAGAAACTTGGCTTAGAAACAAAACCACACTCGAAACCTTACTCGCTTGGATGGATACATGATAAAGAAAAACTAAATGTAACCAAGCAGTGTAAATTCAAATTTGTGATCGCTTCTAAGCTAGTAGACGAAGAACAACTGGATGTGATAGCATTGGATATCTATGGCATGGTGTTAGGGAGCCCATATTTGTATACTATAAAGGTAGTCTTCTTTCGTCACGAAAACAAATACCAAATCACAAAATATGGGGTAGAATACATAGCAAGGGCTCATCAAAATAAAATCAATGCCAGCCTTGTAAGTGCTCGACAAATGAAAAGACTGGTGAATTCCAGTATGGGTTGCATTCTTATGGTTGGAAGGGAAAAAGAGGTAGAATTCATTGATTCTTTCTAGGGCTGTGATCAGGAACATAAACAGGAATTATCTAAATTAATTTCTAATTATGATGAGTTGTTTCAGGAACAGAAGGGATCACCTCTGAAGAAGGAAATCCAACATGAGATCCATTTACAGCATGATGATCCTCTGCCAAATATTGGCATGTACAAGATGTTGACTATCGAGATGGAGGAAATAAAGAAACAAGTACATGAATTGCTAGACCAAGGAGTCATTAGGCCGAGCACCTCTCTGTGTGGGTCACCAATTGTCTTAGTACCAAAGAAAGATGGCACATGGAGGATTTGTGTGGATTACCGTGCACTAAACAAATCACAGTGAAAAACTGCTACCCTCTTCCACACAGTCATGACTTATTAGATCAGTTAAAGACTATTGTTTATTTTACAAAATTGGATTTGCGCAATGGTTATCACCAGGTCCAAATTGTAGAGCAAGACGTGTGGAAAACCACCTTCAAGACCAAGCAAGGGTTGTTCGAATGGATGGTGATGCCATTCGGGCTTTGCAACACTCCAGCCACTTTTATGAGGGTCATGAATGATCTCTTTCGGCCTTTCATTGATGAATTTGTTCTTGTATATTTAGATGATATACTTGTCTTTAGTAAAAGTTGGGTTGAACATGTGTGTCATGTAAAGAAAGTGCTTGATGTACTGAAAAGGAAAAACTCTTTGTAAAATTTTCAGTGTGAGTTCGGGAAAACCTCTTTGGGTTACCTAGGTCATATTGTTGGTCATGGTCAGTTAAAGATTGATCCCTCTAAAGTTGAAGCAATTGTAAATTGGCCTAAGCCTACTAGTGTAACCGAGGTCTGCATCTTTTTAGGTGCAGTGAAGTATTGGAGGATATTTATTGCTAATTTCTCTATTATTGCAGCACCTTTGCACACATTGACAAGTGTGAAACAGGTCTTCCAATGGGAGGAAGACAGTAGAAGTCCTTCGAAACATTGAAGGAAACGATCAGCACCATGCCAGTCTTAGCCTTACCCGATCTCCAACAACCATTCAAGATCGAAACCAATGCCAGCGGTTATGCCATGGGAGTTGTACTGATGCAGCAAAAGAAACTGATTTGTTACCATTCTGAGAAGTTTTCTCAAGCTGTGAAAAACTATCCCACTTAAGACAAGGAGCTTTATGCCTTGGTGTAGAGTGTGAAAAAGCGGAAACACTACATCCTCGGCGAGGAGACCATCATCCATACGGATCATCAGCCCTTGCAGTACCTTTACTCACAAACCAAGTTGCAGCAATCTCGTCATTTCAGGTGGATGGGTTTTCTTCAACAGTTTCACCTAGTAATAAAGTATAATAAGGGCACTAGCAATAAAGTGGTCGATATGCTATCTCACCCTCCTATTTCTGCTTCTATTATTTTGCGTAATGCTTCGTTATCTTTTGAGACTTACGCTGAACAATATGCTAATGATGATGACTTCAAGGAGAATTATGCAAAACTAACCCATGGTTCATAGGTGGACAACTATCACTTGCAGGGGAAACTGTTGTATCACTTTGGTAAATTGTGTATTCCCACAGGGGAAAGAGTACATGTAATTCGAGAGGCCCACACCTCTCTTGTGTCTAGACACTTTGGTGTCGAAAATACTTTATGTCATGTACAAAGATTTTGTTTTTGGCCTCATATGAAACACATTGTGACTCGCTATGTAAAGGGTTGTGTGATGTGTTCTCTTTCAAAGCCCTCTAATAGAAAACTCGGGCTCTACACACCACTCCCTAGTTCGAGTCGTCCATGGGAAAGTGTGTCAATGGAATTTGTAGGAGGTTTTCTTTTGTCCAAAAAGAGTCACAACTACTTGTATGTTGTCGTTGACCATTTTAGCAAGATGTGTATTCTTATGCCTTGTAAAAAGCAGATTACTGCAGAGAAGACTGCTTCTCTTTTCTTTCAGCATGTTTGGGTCCATTTTGGATTACCCACATCTATTATGTCAGATTGGGACTCTTGCTTTCTTGGAGAGTTTTGGACCAATTTATGGAAGATGATGGACACCAAACTGAAAAGAAGCATGAAATTCCATCCACAGAATGACGGACAAACAGAGGTTTTCAACCTTACCGTGTTACACTTTCTACGAGGCTATTGTGGGAAACATCCCAAGTTGTGGGATGAACATCTCCCATAGGTACAACATTCCTACAACCAAGCAGTGCATTCATCTACATAGCATTCACCGTTTGAGACATGCTTTGGTTACTTGCCAAAGGACCCTTTTGATATGGTCTTTGGAAGGGAAGATGGCTCTAGTGGATGTAATGATAGGGACAAAGCTCAATAGTTCATTCAGTGAATCCAATTGATTCACCAAGTAGTACAAGAGCAGTTGGAGAAAAGTCAAGCCCATTACAAGGCTTGACATGACAAACACTGAGTCGACCACCAATTCCATGTGGGCGACAAAGTGTAGTTCCACATCAGCAAGGACAGGATGAAGGGAGAAGGGAAGAAGTGGATACCAATCTGATATGGTCCATTCAACATATTGGAGAGGATTGGAAACAATGCCTTTCGTCTTGATTTGTTGATTTATATGTAGATGTACTCAGTAGTGAACGTAGAGAACTTGAATTCATATGAGGCACCATTAATCATGGACACAGATGAGGTGGGCATAGTTCCTACAGTTGATGATTTTGCACCAGAATATCTTGATGAGTTACTGAAAGACATCATCCTTGACAGAAGGACCAGGACTTCATGGTGAGGAGATGTGGAATACCTTCGAGTGGGTTTTAAGGGAATGTACCCCAGCAAGGCCAAATGGTTGGAGAAGGAAAAGGTGAGGGAACAATTCCCTCACTTGCGAATTGACTAATGAAAGCTTTTGGCAGTCCAAAACCTCCTCAATGGGGAGGATTGATCTAGGTGGACCTTTAGATACAATGGCATGGAAAAAATCCAAATTCAAACTGGCAAAAAAGCAGGTATCTTGATATCAGATCAAAGTGCTCCTCACCCTGATTCCAACTGTGTGAATGGCACTCCAATCCAATTCTGGATGATGGAGTTGTGGAAGAAAGAGTTTGCCTTAGTTCCTTTGAAAATGAGGCATTTTCTCTTAAAAATGGCTTTAAGCCTTTAAAGGGAAAAATCATAATCAGAGGGTCCAAAGGGGTAGACTTAAGGAGGTGCAGCAGAACCCCTGATTAGTGATCTCCAATTAAATTGAAGTTGGGAGCAAGCAATCAGTGATATCGCGATGATTAGAATCAGTGAGCAGAGAGCGATCGGATCGGAAAAACACAAGGCACAAGACCAGGACTGATGGGCCATTGCGATTATGATCTGTCGATCAACGACGGGCAATCTTAGCCATCAGATCGGGAAACAGATCAATGACCAATACTAAATCGATGGATTGGTGATTGGTGGATCGGCAAATGGAAAATCGATGATCCGTGATCGGTTATTCCATACGATAGGGCTAATGAACAATGTGATAGCAACATGGGATGCAATCCGAGTCATCTAATCAAGGATCAAATCAATGGCCAAGATTAAATCGGCAGATTGGCGGATCGGTGTATCGGCGATCGGCGATCGAAGATTCCTGATAGATAGGGCAAATGACATTAGTGATAGCGATCAGTGATAAGGATCAGACCCGATGGATTTATAGGTCCGATTTGATAAATTTTGAGGTCTGGACTTTCAGGTTTTTCAATGTTCTTCAAATTTTTTCAAGGTTTTTATGTATTATCGCTTGGAACGAAAAAATCCTATTTTAGAAGGTTGTTGTGCTCATCGGTCCTTCTACTCCACCGGTTTCGATTCTAACAAAAACCAACCTCTGATTATTAAGCGGCCTTGTCCTAAATGACACATATAAAAGCTCGATGCCTGGAAAAAGTATGGGGAGAGAGGACTTTCAGCACGTTGTTTGAGGCAGGAGAGATTTCAGGTGGCCGATAGTGCATTTTGTTTGAGTTGGACAAGTTTTAGATGTTTTCAGCCCCTCTCAACACTACAGATGCATTGGTGCTGCCCACTTCTCCATCTAAGGTCTCCATTTCATAGCCATTGTTCACAATGGAGGTATAAACCTCTTTTGATGTACTTATGATTATATTCTCCTCTTTTCATGCCATTTAATATATGAAGGCCTCCCCATTGATAGAGCAAGTCCCGGAGACATAGTCCGAGTTGGATGAACTCCGTTATCAAATCTTGGTGTCTTCTTGTCATGATTTTTATGTGTTTCATCTTCTTTTCTTGTGTGCACATTAAAATTCTATGTTAGACTACAATTTTTACATGTGATTCTTTTTATACCTCTATAAGTGAAAGTATCCTAGATCAAGGAAAGAATAAGCATGTGGGTTGATAGGGATGTCTATTTCTCCAGAACTTAGATTCCATATTGCAGAACTTGATACCCCTAGGGAAGCAATGAAACATCTTACTAAAGTTTTTGGAATTAAAAATGAAAATAAAGCCCATCAACTCGAAAATGAGCTGCTTTCGTTGGACCCCAATAATTTTTCTTCCATTGAAGATTTTTTGTCCAAGTTCAAGACCCTTAGAATTATCTTAGAAGGTGTTAAGGTTAATAAAGAAGATGGTAGCCTTATCTATTCCGTTCTTACTAACTTGGGACCAACCTACTCTGTGTTTGTTTCCACCTTCCATTCTACTAGAGAAGCCTTCATTTCTCAAGGACAAGACTACAAGTCCACCTCTTTTGATGCCTTATGTGATTCTTTAATAAGAGAACAAGAAAAACTCTTACATCATGGTCTTCTTAATCTTGGAAACTCTTCTAAGAAAGCCTTAGCTGCCAAGCAACAACTAAATTCAAAGAATCCTAGGAAGCAGTATCCTAAAAAGAATGGTGCTAAAATAAACAAGGGTCCTAAGCAATTCCAGTCTCAAAATGAAAAATATTTTCAACAAAATTACAAGGAAAATAAAAACAAAGGGAAGAAGACTGATAGGCATTGCCACTTTTGTAATCGAGATGGCCACTTAGAATCCAAATGCTTTAAGAAGATGGAAGCCTTGGAAGAAATAATGAAGAAGCATAACATCCATATGGAGCACTCTTCAACTTCAACTTCATCTTCAGGAATAACACTTTTTGCACGTGGTTGTCAAGCATCTCGGTCTGGTTATGTACTAAATGTATCTTCTTCTACTCATTCTCATGAGTGGCTCATTGATTCTAGAGCTTCTTATCACATGGCCAAAAACAAAGCCATGTTTTCTTCTTTAAATGATTGTAACATCAAAATATATATGTTGGTGATGATAGATCTCTTAGTGTTGTAGGGACTAGAATTGTTCATCTAGAAAATGGTCAATTTAATTATGTATTATGTGTTCCAACCTTATCCTACAACCTTCTATCTGTATATCAAATAACTCATTCAAGTGACGTAAATTCATTGAATTTTCACCTCACGATGTTGTAATTAAGGACCTAAGAGATCCTATATAGATTTTAGCTATTGGAATTGTTGATGATTCTAAAAGGTTGTATACGTTTAACAACTTTGGGTCATAAACAATTCCCTAGATATTTGTTGCTCATAATGATGAAGTGAGAAAACATTGGCATGAACGATTTGGTCACTTAAACTATCACTCCCTTTAGAATCTATGTAAAGAAAATACGGTGACAGGTCTTCCTATGGTATCTTGCAGAGATGGTATTTGTTCTGGATGTGTACTCGAAAAACATCATCGGGATAGTTTTGAAAAACATGCCTCTTGGCATGCTTCGACCCCTTTATAGATTGTGCATAGTGATTTATGTGGTCCACCTCCAATTGTTTCATTCTTTGTCTACAAGTATTTCTTAACTTTCATTGATGATTTCTCTAGATGTACTTGGGTATACTTATTAAAACTAAGAGTGAAGTATTTAACATGTTCTTGGCCTTTAAGGCCTTTGTTGAAAAACAATCTGGACATCAAATTCTTAAGCTAAGATCTGATAATGGCAGAGAATATGTTAACTAAAAATTCATCAATTTTTGCACTGAGCATGAAATTCAAATGTAACATATTGTTCCATATACTCTACAACAAAATGGTGTAGATGAAAGGAAGAATCACACCTTAAAGGAAATGGCTAATTGTAAGCTTCAATCTAAAGGACTTAGTCTTAATTTTTGGGCAGAAGCAATTAACTGTGAAAATTACATAGTAAATTGAACTCCTACTAAGGTTTTAAAGAATATCACTCCAGAAGAAGCATGGAGCTCAATTAAACCAGATGTAAGTCACTTTTATGTTTTTGGAAGTGAATCATGGGCCCATATTCCAGATGAGAAACATAAATCTTTAGAACCTAAGAGTGAAAAATGTATTTTTGTTGGATATTCTAAAGATGTCAAAGGATATAGACTTATTCCACTTAAGTCCAAAAAAGTTATCATTAGAAGAGATGTAAAGTTTGCTGAAAATATATCGGTCTATGAGCCTAGTTTGGCAAATGTGTCACCTCTCTCTATCCCTTCTACTTCTGAAAAAAAATCTTCTTTCAAATGATGATAACGAGGATGAAAATCCTCCCCCACCTTCTCAGGATCCTCCTTCAGCTCCTTAGCTTCAAAAATGGGTCTGTGCTACTCAGGATGTAGCAAGTGTGCTTGCAGGTGATCCTACAGATCAACGACGTACACATTCTTAGTTTGATAGAGCCTCTTATTTATTGGCTCAAGCTTCAACAAATTATGATACTAACACCTTTGCAAAAGCTTTAGGCCATCCAGATTGGGATGCAGCTATGAATGAAGAATATCGTTCATTATTGGCAAATGATACATGGGATATTGTTCCTCTTCCAAAGGGACGGAAACTTGTTAGATGCAAATGGGTTTATAGAACTAAGTATGGACCAAATGGAAAAGTTAATAAACATAAACCGTGTCTTGTTTCTAAGGCTTTTTCACAAGTTGAATTCATTTACTATACTGAAACCTTCTTGCCTGTTACCAAATGAACTCTATCTTCCTTTTTATTTCCCTTGTTGCCTCTTTCAAATGGGAAGTCCATTAGATGAATGCTAAATTTTCCTTCTTTCATGGGGACTTGCATGAAGAAATCTATATGGAACAACCTCCTGGCTTTATACAAACAGACTCTAGCCTTGTATGTCGGCTTAAGAAATCCCTTTATGGTCTCAAGCAAGCCCCTTGGGCTTGGTATGCCAAAATGGATATATTTCTTTTAGATACTGGCTTTTCTAGGTGTCATTCTAACAATACTGTCTACACCAAGAAAGTGGGTAAGTCTCTTATGATTCTTGTTCTTTATGTTGATGATCTTATCCTTACTGGTAGTGAACCAAACCTTATAAACCATGTGAAGTCTAGCCTTAAAAAGAAGTTTGAAATGACAGACTTAGGACACTTGAATTATTTTCTTGGTCTTCAAGTCTTGCAATCCAAGGAAGGTATTCCCCTTTCCCAGTCCAAGTATGCCTGTGATCTTCTACACCAATTTCACATGGAAGACTATAAGTCAAACCCTTCTCCCTTTCAGTTTGGAGCCAAACTTTTAGTCACGTGTGCTTCCCTTGAAGTTGATGCTACCTTATACTGTCAGCTTGTAGGAAAACTTTTGTATCTGACCCATACCCATCCTGACCTTTCCTTTGATGTTGGCCTTATTGCTCGGTTTATGAAAAACCCACATGAAAGTCATTGGAAAGCAACTAAAAGAATACTTCATTACGTTTGAGGTACAGTTCAGTTCAGGATTCATTAGAGTGTAGAAGCATCTCCTCTATTGGTTGGTTTCACTGATTCCGATTGGGCTGGTGGCCCTGATGATTGGAAGTCTACTGCAGGTTATGTCTTCACTCTTCGTTCTGGACCTATTACATGGGCTTGTAAGAAACAAAGTGCCATTTATCTTTCTTCAGCAGAAGCAGAGTATCATGGCACTATAGAAGCTAGTAAGGAAGCCTTGTGGCTTCGTCAGATCCTATCAGAGTTTGGCTTTCAGCAGCAACATCTCACTACACTTTGGTGTGATAATCAAAGTGCCATTTAGCTATGCAAAGATCCAATCCAACATCAATGAAGCAAAGAAATTGAACTACACATGCACTTCATCAGAAAGCTCCTTCATGACCATGTTCTTGAAGTTCAATATTGTTCAACCGATGATCAAGTTGCATACATCTTTACAAAGGCTCTCACAGAGGCAAAGTTTACTAAACTTCGATTTATGGTTGGAGTTCAGGAAGTTTCCACTAAGGGGGGATAGGCTCTAATGCCTCCTTCCTTCTCCTATTGTGTCATACTTTTACATCCTTCAATCCTATCCCAAGTTGTTCTTAAGGGGGGATGTTAGGATATTCTGACACATAGGAAATAGTTAAGTATAACTTGGTCTAGTGTAGAGTTAGGTAAAGTGTGTTTCTTTACTATGTACTTTTCTAACTTACAATAAGATCGTCACTATATGTTCTAGACATGAAGTGCTCTGATGGTTCATTCTCTCCTCGGCATTAATGACACTTGATCCATGGCTTAACAACCGATTGGTCCATGATCTCTATTTAAAGAGCATGTAGGATCATTTGTAGTGTGACTGTTCATGAAGGAAGCTTATGTAAATTTTCTTTATTTTATTAATAAATTTCCTGAAGTTGTCGCATTGGCTCAGGTTGTGGATGGTTTCCATCTTTGATGGTTTTAACTATGTCAAGAATATTGGTGTATTGATTTGTGATTTTTTTATGAGTGGTGTCCTTTGGTGTTCTATTTGAGGAACTTACCCTGGAAATTCCTACACCGAAGAGGGCCAAGAATATCTATGCAACATTAACATCCCTGTGTCAGAAGGACAATGCATGGTTACAGGACCAGAAGATGAGATACCTGACATAACATAGCATGTTAAGACCAATCAAGTCAATATAGGCTTAGAGGAGGAGCCCAAATTTGTAAGCATCAGAGATTACTGGGATGAGGATACAGTAGGTAAGGTCACCGAACTATTACATGAGTACTAGGAGTTGTTTCTGAAGAATTTCATTGAGTTAAAAGGCATTGCAAGCAATCTGGGCATAATGAGGATCACTTTGAAGCTAGATGCAAAACACATAAAATAATGATCATATAGGCTAAACCTAAAATACAAAGAGAAGGTGAAGGAGGAGCTTGAGAAGATGGTCACAACTGGAATAATTGAACCAATGGAAGAATCTGAACGGGTGAGCCTTAAGGTAGTGCTAGAGAAAAACACTAAGGGAGACATAAGGATTTGTGTAGTTTTAAGAAAGTTGAACGATGCATACGTACATGACCTGTTCCCAACATTGTTCCCTGATGAAGATTTGGATAATGTGGGAGGACAAGAGTGTTACTCCTTTACAAATGGATTTTCACAGTACCATCAGATTAAGATCGCGCTAGGAGATAGGAGTAAGACCACATTTGCTATTGAGTGGGGATCGTTTCAACATACAGTCGTGATGTTTGGGTTGAGGAATGCACTTGCGATACTCTCCAAAGTTTTCATTGCAACATTTAAAGAATACATCCAAAAATTTCTTAAGGGTTACTTTGATGACTGGACAGTCTTTGGACTATTCAAGAAGCATGTTTTGAGACTGCGCTTGATGTTGGATACCTACAGGAAATATCAAATCTCACTGAACCTGAAAAGTGTATTTTTTGTGGAACATATGGAGTATTATTGGGACATGTTGTTTTCAAGAATGGATTGATGGTGGACCCTGCAAAAATTTCTATTATTATCAATCTGGATCCACCAAAGAATGTGAAGCAGCTACACGCAACTCTTGGGCATATTAGTTTTTATTGGAAGTTCATAAAGGCTTATGCTCATATCACTACATTGATGGAAAAATTACTAAAGAAAGATGTCACCTTTTGTTGGGATGATGAATGTAAAAAGGGGCTCGACATCTTAAAGGAAAAAATGATCACTACACCAATCTTGGTGTTTCTAGATTGGAAGGAGTTCCATGTTCATGTAGATGTGTCATGCATAGATTTGGGTGTTATCTTACTGCAACCAGTAGAAGGGGATCTTGGTCGCCTAATCATCTTTGCAAGTCAAGAATTATCTAAGAAAGAAAGGAATTATTGCACAATGGAACAAGAGGGCTTGGCTATGGTGAACGTGCTGCAAAAATTTAGGCATTACATATTAGGTGCACACTTCAAGATGTTTACAGACCATTTTGCGTTGAAGTACTTGGTGAAAAAGATTGTGTTGGGGGGGTAGATCTACATGCAGCTATTGCTATTCCAAGACTACAATTCTGAAGTAATATTCAATCCAGGATGATTGAACATTGGGCTGGATCATCCATCTCGAATTGAGACTGGTGAAGAACCAACGGACATTGAAGAAGGACTACCTGATGCGCAACTCTTTGTAGTAAGGGTTGTTGATGATCATTTCACCAATATCATTTACTTTTTTTCTACTAGAGTAGCACCTGTGGAGTATACAACTCAACAGAAGAAAGAAATTATAGTCAGAGTTGCGGCTTTTTCTCTGATTGCCGGACATTTGTATAGAATGGGCCCTGATGAGATATTGCACAGATATATTCCTGAGCATGAAAGATGTAGTATTTTGATAGAAGCATATGGTGGTGTCTCAGGAGGACACTATGTAGGAAAATCCATTGTGAAATATATTTTAAGAGCAGAACTATGGTGGCCCACAGTGCACAAGGATTCCAAAGAATATTGTAGTGCTTGTGATGTCTGCCAGAGGACTAGATGACTGTCGAGAAGGGATGAATTGTTGTTGAATCCACAAGTCACCTTGTAGGCTTTTGATAAGTGGGTGATTGACTTTGTTGGGTCGATCAATCTATCAGGAAAGAATACTAGTGCATGATACATTATTACCATGACAAATTATCTGACAAGGGGGTTTGAAGCACAACTAGTAAAGGATTGCAATGCAGACACTGCTACGTAATTCATATTTGAATATATCTTGTTGAGATTTGGGTGTCCAAATATCTTGATGAGAAACCGAGGATAGAACTTCTTACACAACACTATTAAAGAATTGACAAAGGAATTCCAGGTACATCATTAGAAGACCACGCCTTATCATCCTTATGAAAATGACACAGTTGAGGTGTTCAACAAAATTTTGGAGAAAGCTTTGACTAAAGTATGAAAAGTCAACAAAAACAATTGAGATGTGCACATACCAATAGTTTTATGGGCATACAGGACTACTTGCAAGAAGTTGATGAGACATACTCCGTTCAGATTGGTTTATGGACGGGAAGTCATAATACCTATGGAATACATACTACCGAGTCTTAGGATCACCACATTCACGGACATGGTAGACAACGACATTATGGAGGAGAGATTGAAACAACTGCTCACACTCGAGGAAGATCACTTTATTGTAGGATTTCACAAAAAAGTGTAGAAAGCCAGTGAAAAGGCCTGGCACTATGGACACATTAACTAGAAAAATTTCAAGGATGGAGACTTGGTTCTATTGTATGATAGTAAGTTTGCAAGGTTCTTGGTAAAATTAAAAATGAATTAGTTAGGACCATACATTATCATGAATATCTCAAATGGTGGCATAGTTCAGATCACAAAGCTGAATGGAGAAATATTTCCTAGGTGAGTAAATCGTAGTAGTATGAAAATATACAAGGAAAATTCCATCCTTGGGAGTACGCAATGACTATATGAATGTAGAGAAGTCTTAGTGCTACAGGAAGTTGGAAGGAAGCATGAGACTTTAAACTAATCTACCAAAGAAGGAATTCATCGAGGAGGAAGTGTTGCACAATATTAAGGAGGATGGAATAGATGGAGAAATTTATGATGAAGAAGGAGTACCCATGATGCTGGGAAGCGTATGACATAATTCATATAGAATATGACCATTGGGGTTGCTACAATTGATTTGACAGGGAAATTTTCATTAAAAGGAGTAGGGGGAACACATTCACTACAAGAATAAAGTACATTGGTGAGGGACAAAAGATGTCACCATAAGCTCATTGGTGATGGTCAAAAGAGTATTCGTCACCAAAAGTTGAATGTCACCAAAGGTCGCATCGCCAAAAGTATAGGTGTTGTAGTGACATAAAAATTCTGTCACCAATAATGATTTATAATGACAGATAATGACCTTCACCATTTCATATGAGCAATGGTGATGGACCATAGCCTCCGTCACCAAAAACTGAACATCACCAAAAGTGGTGTCACCAAAAGTATAGGTGTTGTAGTGACATTTGATGTTCGTCACCAATAATGATTTATAATGACGAATGGCGACCATCACCATTGCATATGAGCAATGGTGACGGACCATAGCCTCGGTCACCAAAAACTAAACATCACCAAAGGTGGTGTCGCCAACAGTATAGGTGTTATGCTTACATTCAAGGTCCATCACAAATATTGATTATAATGACGGATAGTGACCTTCACCATTTCATATGAACAATAATGATTTATTGTGATAGATCTTTAATGGTCATCACTATTGGTGCATATATATGGTGACGTTCATTGATTGTCACCAAAAGACGCATTGCTAGAAGTATAGGTGTTGTGGTGACATTCAATGTCCATCATGAATAATGACTATAATGATGGAAAACGACCATCACCATTTCATATCAACAACAACGATTTATGGTTATGGACCTTTGAGGGTCATCACTATTGATGCGTATATATGGTGGCGTTTGTTGACCGTCACCATTTCATATTTTTGGTGAGGGTCAAAAAATGTCACCAAAGCTCATTGGTGATGGTCAAAAGAGCCTCTGTAACCAAAAATGGTTTGTCGCCATTCCATATGGATGTTAGGGCACGATGGAATTGAACCACCAACCTCCTACTTGTAAAGCAGGTGCTCTTCCATTGAGCTAGCACCCTTTAAAGAATTATATTTTTTAAAATTAGACCTTGAAACTTCATAAATTGTAAATTCTACAACTTTCAATAAATTAAAGTCTCAGCAATATTTTACTAAACAAGAAAAGCAACATCGAAGATGTAGGTCCCTACCTAATGGTTATTGAAGTTATGAAAATTGGGTGGAGGGAAAAATAGTTATGTATAAGAGAATCAATATGTTTAGTTGAATACTCAATTAGAAGTGAAACACTGAAGACATTTATAACCTACAAATGACCTATAACTATCAAATGCACCAAATATTGCAAAGGAAATGTCATAAGTGGATATCATATGGAAGAAGAGGAGGCAGGGACTTGGAACCCTTATACATCTTAGCATGCCTTAGCACTTGGCACAAATTAGCTTGCTTGACATGTCTTTGTACTATCTGGCACATCTTAGCATGCCCTATCATTCCCTAACACACCTTGGTAGTCATGACCTCACAACTAGCATTGAATTTTTCCATGACTTGGGAACCTTACATTCACTAGAACACCTTGGCACTCCCTAATTGTCATGCCCTCTGTTATCCTCCATAATGTCCCAGGCTGATGAAGAGATTGACGAAGGTAACCACAAATAAATCTTTTAGTTTGGTAACTAGCCCTACCAAACTAGAGAATAATTGGAATGTAAAGGATTTTAGGCTAGATAGCTAGGGTTAGGTGGGTTTTTGGAAAATTTAGGGAGTTGGAACTCTATCCACAGGTGTCTTGTTTGGTAGGGACTTTGTCAAAGAGGCAAGGACTTGGAACTCTATCTAGGATAAAGAACCTAACATGCATGACAAAATCTCCTTGGAATAGAGTACCTCCTACCTACAATAGCATCTCCTGCTCAAAATATAGAACCCTTCTCTACTGTGCACTTTTCTTAAAGATAAATCTATGCATAAAATAGTATTAAGAAGAACACCTAAATTAAGAAATGTGAGCATCTAATTCAAACTATAAAAGTATAATAAATATGGCTCTATATAATTTTGGGAAACACTACACAAGCATGCTTTCATACAACAACAATAAGATGCCTAAAATTGATGCGATTCTTTCATCGTTGCTATACCCTCACATCGAAACTGGAATCTATAGCATGTACCCCAAGGCTGTATACATTTGTTGAAGGTGTAGATTGAAAGGATCTGCTGAGATGAAGTACTATTGAAGGAGAAACACCTTCAAAACAATATATAAAGTCCATTGTGAATTCAACCCATTTGCACATAGACCAAGGCTACTACTAGGTACACTTCTCCGCTGAATGGAAATTACAATGTATTATAGTGCTACTGAAGGAAAAACACCTTTAGTGCAACATGGATAAAAATCTATCATATATTGTCACTGTGGCCTCGATTCTCAATGATCTCATCAATATAGGGAACGACTTTGATAATTGAAAAACCAAAAGGTGAGATGCATAGATCATTTGAAATGACATATTTGGGCATACTTTATTATTGTTTAGGAGTGTTAGTATAGAAAATGCAAGGTAACTTGTTGTGTCTTTATGTCACAGGCCAAGGATGTGAAGAAATACATAAAATATTAAATAGCATGGTATAAGTCAATTGTAGGTTATTTTGAAATGAGAATGGAATTCTCCTTGTGTGGGTTCTAATCTAGTGGGTATAACTTTAAATAAGAAATTGATAGTTATGGCGTTGAAATTGTCTCACAATTCATGAAATGTCCCAAATTTGTTCACTAGAAAGAAGTAGGGTGAGTTGTCAGGTTTATGGAAGGGAACACCCTATTCGCAGGAAGATAACTTGAAATTAGTCGGGAATATTATTTCTCGTCTTCTTGTACGTGTGTGCTTTGAAAGGATAACCACATCCAAAGACTCAATAACAACTCTGGTAAAGTTCATATATGTGAAGCACTTCTGAGGAAACCCATCACTTAATGATAATTGAGCGAGGAATATGTCGAAGGATTCAATCTTGCACTCAGCCATAAAAATGAAGTTGGGGTATCCAGCATCATTCCAACAAACCAACTCCAACCATAATGTGAAAGGCAGGTTAACTATGAAACCTCTTTCCCAATTTGTAGTGTTTTTCCCTTTTGAATTCCAATAGGTATCTGGCTACATAGATCCACAAAACGCGTGCCAGGTAAACTCTGCACAATACAATTGTGACGTGCAATCTTGACACACACTCTAGTTTCCCTCTAAAAGAGGGTAAGTCAAAATATTATGACAATCTTAATTGTAATTTGATCATAAAATATTGAGGTATTGAATGGAATAAACAATATACTATCAATGCACTAATGAAGAAATCAAAATAAATGAATTTATTATTGTTACAATAGCACCTCTTGGGATTCTTGGATAAAGCACCTAACTTGCATGGAAAAATATTCCTAGAATAGAGTACCTCCTACCTAGAAGTGTGTCCCCTGCTCAAAATTTAGAACCCTTCTCTATTTTGCACTTTTCTTAAAGATAAATCTGTGCATAAAACAGAACTAAGAAAAACACCTAAATTAAGAAAAGTGAGCATCTAAGTCAAACTATAAAAGCATACTAAATATGGTTGTAAACAATATTGAGGTATTGCATGGAATAAACAATATACTATCAATGCACTAATGAAGAGCTCAAAATAAATGAATTTCTTATTGCTACACTAGTGCCTCTTGGGATTCTGAGATAAATCACCTAACCTGCATGGCAAAAGCTTACTAGAATAGAGTACCTCCTACCTAGAAGTGTGTCCCCTGCTCAAAATATAGAACCCTTCTCTACTATGCACTTTTATTAAAGATAAATCTCTGCATAAAATAGAACTAACAAAAACACCTAAATTAAGAAAAGTGAGCATCTAAGTCAAACTATAAAAGAATACTAAATATGCCTAAAATTGATGCACTTCTTTCATCACTGCTACAACCTCATAGGAAAACTATAATCTACAACATGTATCCCAAGGCTGCATGCATCTACTAAAGGTGTAGACCGAAAGTATTTAATAAGATGAAGTATTGTTGAAGGAGAAACACCTTCAAAACAACAGATAGAGTCTAATGTGCATTCAACCCATCTGCACACAGGACAAGGTTGCTACTTGGTACACTTCTCCCCTAAATGGAAACTACAGTGTATTGCTACTCTACTGAAGGAGAAACACCTTCAAAGAAGCACAGATAAAACTATAACATATATTTTCACTGTGGTATTAGTTGTAGAAGTTCTCATCAATATAGGTAACAACTTCGAAAATTGAAAAAACAAAAGGTGAGCTACATAGATAATTTGAAATGATAGAATTGGGCATACTTTATTATTTTTTAGGAGTTTTAGTATAGAAAATGCAAGGTAGCCTATTGCATCTTTATGTTACAGACCAAGGATGCGAATAAATAAATAAAATATTAAATAGCATGGTACAAGTCGATTACAGGATCTTTTGAAACAAGAATGGAGTTATCCTTGTGCAGATTCTAATCTATTGGGTATAGATTTAAATAAGAAATTTATGGTTATGGGGTTGGAATTGTCTCATGATTCATGGCAAGTCCCAAAGTTCTTCACTAGAAAGAAGTAGAGCGAGTCGTCAGGTTTATGAATGGGAACACCCTATTCACAGGTAGATAACTTCAAATTAGTCGAGCATATTATTTCTCCTCTTCTTGTACATGTGTGCTTTGAAAAGCTAACCACCTCCAATGACTCAAGAACAACTCTAGTAAATTTTATAGGTGTTCAACACTTCTGAGAGAACCCATCACTTAATGAAAATTGAGCGAGGAATATGTCGAAGGATTCAATCTTGCACTCAGTCATAAAAAGGAAGTTGGGGTATCCAATATCTTGCCAACAAACTAACTCCAACCGTAATGTGAAATCCAGGTTAACTGTGAAAACTCTTTCCCACTTTGTAGTATTGTTGCCTCTTGAATTCCAACAGGTATCTTGCTACTTAGATCCACAAAACTTGTCCCAGGTAAATTTTGCATGATACGATTGTGATGTGCAAGCTTGAAATGCACTCTAGTTTCCCTCTAAAAGAGGGTAAGTCAAAATATTATGATACGCTTAACTGTAATTTTATCATACACTGTTGAGGTATTGTATGGAATAAACAATATATTATCAATGCACTAATGAAGAACTCAAAATAAATGAATTTCTTGTTCCTACAATAGCACCACTCTTGGGATTCTCCAAGGAGCCACTAATTTATACACATTTGGAATCTTTACTTGGTCTGCAGAAATATTAAGCAAGGGTAGTGATCACTCTTTTCCCTCCCATGGAAGGTCTATACAGAGTCAACAATAAATTGATTTAAAAGTGAGGTATATGCTTGAAAAATAGGAGCCCGAATCTTCAACTCTAATTTAGTGGCAAGGAAATATTCAACTGTAAATGCTTGATCTTCTACAGTGTAAATTTCTAGATAAATGGTTAGCGTAAATCTATCCATTGTCCACATATCCCAAAAAAACATGTATGTCTGGACTCTGGTTGTGTGTAAGAGAGGGGAGATCACATAATTAATCCATTATCAAAAGAAAAAGTTAAAGCACAACATTCTATGGAGAAATTTTTTAAATTTTATTACATACCTTAGAAAGTTTGAAAGGACATAATTGAAGCTTCCCTCTCCTTCCACACTTCATTAAATATGCCCCTTTTCCAATGCAGATGTGGCCTGCAGAATCATAATCAGTAAATAGAATATGAAAAGTAAGTTTAATGAATTAAAGTAGCTTTGTTATACCTCAAGCAAATGGACTGTGAGAAATTGGATTCGTTCTCTACAAAAGATGATATAGTAAGATCTAATTACATTTTTAACTAAAACAAAGGTAAATTGGATTCATGCTCTGCAATAGATAATATAATGAGATATAATGACATTTTCAACTCAAACAAAGGTAAGTTGAGTAAGCTCAAACTCCAAAATGATGGCATCCAACATTTGAGTGGTAGTTACTATATATATCTAGCTAGAGGCTATAACATAAAGATATTTGTTATATGTGAAGATAAAAAAATGAAAGGGATGTAAAATTTTGACCATCAACTATAACTTCCTTTCAAGGACTAGATCAAACCATAACATTGTTATCAAGATAATCAACTCACCCATTCTAGTAGGCTTCTAGTAGTTTCATGATAAAACTCAAACTCAATAAACTTCAAACAACATAAATTAACCAACAATATGTCTCAGGTTGGTTATCTAAGGATTATATCATACTAAATTACCTTTTGCATCCAACATTGAAAATGATTGTGAAAGAAATGAAGACAAAACAGTGATTATGATGGATGCATGTGATGAAATAAAATAAAAAAAGACCTTTCTTCTTGCTACTAATGAGCCTTCCAGGGGATTCTTGGATGAAGTTGATCCTGATCTGCTTTTTGAAATCAAAGAGACATTTTCTAGCTACTCTGATATGACGAACAACAACCCTAATGCTTATGAAAATGAATATGGAAAGCAATAAGCATCAATGAACCTGGTCTTGAAGAAGGTGTCTCAAAGTCTAATATGGATAGTATTTTAAATTTCTACAGCTAGCAGAGGGTTTTCCCAGATGGATTCCCTAGAAAATTTTGTTTTTTTTGCTATAGAGTGACTGTGTTTTATTTCTATTCTATTCCACTACAAATTGGTAGAGATATTTTTTGTCTTCATGCAACAATTAGTTTTAGATTTATTCATTCAAGCAGTAGCTGAATTTCAAGGAAATTCTACACAATGGATAATTAATCTTATTTTCACTTATATCTTTTGCAAGTAAAATTCACAACTAAATTTTCATCCAAAGTGTTTAGGTTACTAGCAAGTGGTATCATAGCATATCTCAACATTGAAAGGCATAAATCATACTATTCAATAAGGTTGAGACTTGAGATACAAAAATCTTCCCAAGTTATGCAAGTAAGAAAACTGCTGATTTTTAGTTCTAAATCTATCCAACCAGAACAAAATTATTCCATTTTCAACACCCTCTAGTCAAAGTTATTCCTGGCCTCATTCAACTCAATTAAGAATATGTCAATCTCGTTGAGATTTCTTCTTCATTTCATGCTTCTAAGTTATATAGTTATGCAACCTAATATATCATTTATGTTAGGTGATTATTCATTAAAAATTATTTAGTCCATCCACCACATGTACTGAATTTTTTGATTATTTTCTAGGAAGACTCTAGCAGAAAATAGAAGATTATTTTAGTACCTAGTGTTATAAAACTCTAATCTAGAAAAAGTATTTTGGGTTGTTTCCCTAAAAATATTTACAAAATTTTCAATCCCAAAGCCATTTTAGGGAGAATTTTAGTCAGGGAAAAATTTAGTATTATTTTTGGAAAATCTGAATGAAACTAAAAGAAATTCTTCTCGTTTGCTCAAAAGATTCCAACACCAAATATGTGTGAATTCACAGAACTTAAGGTTTGGAAATAATTAAATTTCACTTCACTTTTCCAGGACCATATATGAGTGAATTCACAAAACCTAATATTTGGATTCTGGAAACACTTAAATTTCACCTCATTTATTAGGATTGGAAGTTCCCAGAGATACAAACATGTAGCATTAAGGATCTACTTTGCTTGTTTAAGGACAATGTTCAGTTTATAAATAGTGATACCATAATCCTTGTATACATGCCTGACATAGTTCTTTGGTCACAATTAATGAAACTGAACTCCATCAATACATAAAAAACAAGGTAGAATGTAAGAGAGCATCTACTTTTCAACATATACTCTGAAAAAAATAAACATCTATACAGTCATATAAAGTTGTCACCACACCAAAGAAGGAATTAAAAACCAAAATAAAAATAGGAACAGGATTGGATTATTATGGTTACCCTAACAAAATGTTAAATAGGATCAATATGTTAATATGGAAAATAGTGTATTTAATTATGATTTATTGAACCCAAGGGGTTAGCCCAACTGAATGTCATTAATGTTACTGGGTATTTGGCTAGTTCTGTGCTGGCAGGTGCCCTGTTTGAAATCCCTTGGGTGAGGTGCACTAGTCAATGTGAATGGGTTTACCAAGGATGCCATCCATCAATGTGGGGAAACAACCATTTGGTTCCCCAAATAGTTTTTCTTGGAAAGAATAATAATAGGATTTCCTAAAGAGAAATTTTGAGATGCATACAGTGTACACCCAATAAAATTGACTCTATAGAGAAAAACCATAAAAGAAGGAAAAATAAATATTCTTTTACCTATGTTCCCTCGTTTTCCCTCCTGCCCTATGAAAAGTGAAAATATGCTACTCTTAAACTTAAAAGAAAGGATGAAAAAAATAGTGAATTTTGAACGAGTCCTCGTTGTGTGGAAGAAAACTAAAAGTGGGGCGGAAATGCAGTGAGGTTAGAAATGAAACATACCTAGGCACCATTAATGGATTAAAGAGGTAAAATCTTAACTCACGACTCTCTTCAATCTCGTTTTCCCTCCCACCCCGTGAAAAGTGAAAATATGCTACTAGTAAACTTAAAAGCAAGGATGAAAAAAATAGTGAATTTTGAACCAGAGATCTGAGGTGTGTGTACTCCTCCCCATGTGGAAGAAGACTAAAAGTGGGGTGTAAATGCAGTGAGGTTAGAATTGAAACATACCTGGGTGCCATTAATGGATTGAATATCCAACGGTGGGGGATCTGAGGTGTGTGTATTTCTCCCTGTGTGGAAGAAGACTAAAAGTGGGGTGGAAATATAGCGAGGTTAGAAATGAAACATACCTGGGCACCATTAATGGATTGAAGATCCAATGGTGGGGTTTGATATCAGTCTGCTACTGGTAAAACCTTAATTCACAACACTCTTCTTCCCTCCCGCCTTATGAAATGTGAAAATATGCTACTCTTAAACTTAAAAGAAAGGATGAAACAAATAGTGAATTTTGAACCAGTCCTCCTTGTGTGGAAGAAGACTAAAAGTGGGTTGGAAATGCAATGAGGTTAGAAATGCAACATACCTGGGTGCCATTAATGGATTGAAGATCCAATGGTGGGGTTCAATATTAGTTTGCTACTGGTAAAAACTTAATTCACAACTCTCTTCAATCTCGTTTCCCTCCCACCCTGTGAAAAGTGAAAATATGCTACTCGTAAACTTAAAAGCAAGAATGAAAAAAATAGTGACTTTTGAACCAAAGATCTGAGGTGTGTGTACTCCTTCCTGTGTGGAAGAAGACTAAAAGTCGAGTGTAAATGCAGCAAGGTTAGAAATGAAACATACCTAGGTGCCATTAATGGATTGAAGATCTAATGGTGGGGTTATATATCAATCTGCTACTAGTAAAACCTTAATTTACAACTCTCTTCAATCTCCTTTTCCCTCCCTCCGCCCTATGAAAAGTGAAAATTTAATTCACAACTCTCTTCAATCTAGTTTTCCCTCACGCCCTGCGAAAAGTGAAAAATATCTACTAGTTTTCCCTCCCTCCACCTTATGAAAAGTGAAAATTTAATTCACAACTCTCTTCAATCTCGTTTTCCCTCCCACCCTATGAAAAGTGAAAATATACTACTTGTTTTAGAAAGTAAATGAAGATTGGAATTAGAAGGGCTTTGTTAGATCAAAATTAAGGCTGAATTTTTTCAAAAATGTTAAAATTCCCCTCCCTAAAAAGCAATAAATACAATATTTATGGAGTATAGAGTAGATGTGTAGGTGTAATGTAAGTATGTGAACAATTCTAAATATGGGATTAGTTAAAGAATAGTAGTAATAAAAATAATAAAAGTCAAAAGTATGGGGATGAGTGCAAAAATCCAAATGTTGGCTCAATTAATAATAAAAATAATAAAATTCAATTTGTTATATTTTGATTTTGTTATTAACTTGTGAATAGGTTTTGTTACAATACCATGAACCAATACCATGGCTTATCAATACCTCAAGCCCAGAAACCATAACTTATTTCAGAACCAAAATATTTTATAACAATATGACAAGATTCTTAACCATGGATATTCACCCCCACTTTACAGTGGACATTATTAACTTGTAAAAAATTGGTTTGGTTATAATACCATGGGCCAATACTATGGCTTATCAATACCACATGCTCTAAAAACATAACTTATTTCACAATCAAAATATTTTATAATAGTATGAATATATTCTTAACCATGGATATTCATTCTCACTTTACCATGGATATTATTAACTTGGAAATAGACTTTGTTACAATACCGTGGGCCAATACCATGGCTTATCAATATCACATGCCCAAAAAACATAACTTATTTCAAAATCAAAATATTTTATAAGAATATGATAGGATTCTTAGTCATGGATATTCACCCCCCCCACCCTCCCCCACTTTGTCATTGATATTATGAACTTGTGAATAGGCTTTGTTACAATAGCATGGGCTAATACCATGGCTTATCAATATCATATGCCATATCTTATTTCACAATCTAAATATTTACAAGTATCTTATTTCACAATCTAAATATTTTATAACAATATGACAAGATTCCTAACCATCTATTCACCCCCACTTTACCATGGATATTTTATTTGAAGCTAATAGGAAAAGGGTTGTAATTAGTTTTGACATATATATAAAACCTGTATCCTTATAAATACTAAAATTATTCCCATATAAATTAAATTAAGGTTTTAATAAAATTAAAAATGAGAATACTTTTGTATTTAAAGATGTGAAATTTATATAATACAAATATTAGTAAGAACCAACATAAATCTATATTAACTAAGGATACAAGTGATGATAGCAAGCAAAGTGAAGGGAAGAGAGGGGGGGGGGGAGATAGTGACAAATATGGAGGGTGGAGAGAGAGAGAGAGAGAGGGAAGAGAGAGAAGAAGAGAGTGGGGGATAGATATATGGAGTTGTAGGGGGAGAAGGAGGGAGGAAAGAACTAAGGCATAAGGAGATAGAGGTGGAGAGAGAGAGGGAGTGACAAGGGATAGATGGATAGAGAGAGAGGGAGAGAAGAGAGGAGGGGAGAGAGAGAATAGGTGGGGATAAAGATAGGGAGAGAAGGGAAAGAGAGAGAGAAGGAGGCACAAAGATGGAGGGGGGAGATAGAGAGAGATTAATGGGGGTGGACAGAGGGAGGTGAGAGAGAAAGGGAGAGAGAGGACTAAGAGAGAGGAGAGAGAGATGAAGTTAGAGGGGGAGAGAGAGGGAAGGAAGAATAAAGCCATATAGGGAGAAAGGTAGAGAGAGAGGGAGTGACAAGGGAGCGATGGAGCAAGGAGAGATAGAGGGAAGACAGAGAGGTGGAGAGGAAGAGGGAGGGAGAGATAGATAGATATGGAGAGACAATGTCTATGTTTGAGGGGTGAAATAGAGAGAGGGAATAAGAAAGAGACACATAGATACTAATATAGATATTATATAGTATTATATAACCATCCTAGATCCATATTAACTTGGATCTATCAAGCGCGAAAAAAGAGGTTTGAACATTGAGTGATTGGATCCCTCTCTACGCTTGATAGATCCAGGTTAAGATGGATCTAGGTTGGCTTAATAAGTTTGTAGTTGAATTGACGCTTTTGTTATCCATATCAATTTACGAGAAAAAAATATTTCGGTGAAAATCACATGATAGAACATTTGCCGACGTGTTGCGAACCAACATGTGTGGTTAATCATCAGGACTAAACTAAAACTTCTTTTTTTTTATGGTTGTGCTTCAAAACAATTTTTCCATATTTCGTGTATTTATCATAATAATAATATCTAATTTTACATTTATTTTTAAGCTTACCTTTTTTATGCAATGATTTTGTTGTTAGTTTATAGAGATAGACATGTTATACTTTTGGAATTTGAAAAGGAAACATTTGCTGTTAACTTGGTTGTATTGAAAACATTTGAGTGTAAGAAAGAAACATGCCCTCTTAACTTGGTTGTATTAAAATCATAAGTGTTCTTGTATACTAGGTGCGTGCAAACAAGAGAGAGTATATGGTAAGTTGAATAAATAGTTGAAAACAAACGTTAGTTAAGGAGAAAGATACAAAAATATAACAAATAGGCTAGGGTTAGGATATTACTATTTTGGGACATCCAAAGTTGAAGGTACATTTTATGGAGGTGTAGTCTAAGCCCTTGGGTGTAGGGCACATATTATGGGTATCTTGGACTTTTGGCATGTGTTAGTGGTGTCAACTAGCGATGGAGTGTCCAGCCAATGAGTAGGAAAAGTTTTTCATTTACAAGGTTGGCATCAATCAAGTACTCTCCCTCTCTACCCAACTCTAAGATTAGGAGTGTGAATAATGGACTTATTATTGTAACAAATTACAAATATTTGATTATCTTTAAGTTCAAGGGCTTGAAGTGGCTGCCTCAACCTACAATTATTTAAAGAAACTATGTGTTTTTCAATTAAACCCTTGTGGGCAAGGAGCTGCAAAAGAGGAAGGCCTTATGGCTATTTTTAAGGGGTTGTAATGACCCTCGTCTTATGGTAAATATGTAGATATGATGCTAATGGTCTTGATCTGAGTACATTCATGTATATAATGTAAATATTTTCCTATCACCTTGCATTGTGTAAATATGATAAATATTTTGTGGTTACCCTAATGTACATGTTGAAGTTCCACTTGCATGATTATGGGAAACACTTCTCAGTTATCCTTGTGTACATGGGGAAGATCATAATTACTCTATGTGATAAAAACACCTAGTAATATTTTCACATTGAACACTATACAATAAACTTAACCCTAATATCTTAGTGAAGAACAAGTAACTAGCTAGACTCTGGAAGGGTTTTTTGATTCACTGTTAGTGAAACTCATTGCAGTTAGGTGTGCCAATGCGTGGTGAGTGTTAGTGAGTGCTAAGAAAACACAAGGGAGGACTAGGTCAAAATGCATGGAAATGAATGAATAAGAGTGTGTGACAGGGAGTGTCAATGAGTTCCAGGTGTGGTAAGAGGGGAGTGACATGGTATGCTAAGCAGTGCTAAGTCATTCTAACATGCTAGAGCGACATGCAGCCAATATGTGCTAGGTGCCAAGGTGTGCCAAATAGTGCTAGGAAGTGTTAAGGAGAATTAGGGAAACACAAGGGAGCATTAGGTGAAAATAATGCATGCAAATGAACGATTAAGAGTTTGTGACAGGAGGTGTCAGTGATTTCAGGGTGTGTTAAGGAGGGAGTGACAAGGATGCTAGGCAGTGCTAAGGAATTCTAGAGGCTAGGGAAACATGAAAAGATGTGTTAGGTACTAAGGTGTGTCAATGCATGCTAGGGAGAGTTATGGAGTGTCAGGGAAAAACAAGGGAGAACTATTTTCAAATGCATGGAAATGAATGAATAATAGTGTGTGACAGGGATTGTCAACAAATTCTAGGTGTGCTAAGGAGGGAGTGACAAGGTATGCTAGGTAGTTCCAAGGAATGTTAGAGTGCCAGGGTGACATGCCAAGATGTGCCAAGTCCTAGGGTGTGCCAATGTGTGTCAGGGATTGTCGTGAGAACACAGGGGATAACTAGTTCAAATTGCATGGAAACGAATAGATAAGAGTGTGTGATAGGGATAGTCAGCAAGTTCCAATTGTGTTAAGGAGGGAGTGATAAGGGTATATGCTAGGCAGTGCCAAGGCATGCTAGAGTGTCAGGGCATGTTAGGGAGTGGTAGGGTCTGTTAGGGAGTGGAAAATCATGCCAAGGAATGCATGGGGTGATAATGTGTGCCATGTAATGCCAATGGATTGTTATACATGCTAGATGTTATGGCATGTGAAGATGTAAACTATGTTGCTTAGTTGTTTTATAGACACTGTTGGATGTGAGCCTTGAGTTGGTAGCTTGTTAAGTGGGATGAGTTAATATTGGACATGAGAAGCCTAATATGATTTATAGTCCATTAGGGGAACAAGTTATACTCAATTTGTAATAAATGTAACTTGGTAAAGTTGTTGTAGTCGAGGCAGGACTTGGTTGGGTTCCTAAGTCTAAAAGAAGATAAGGGTAGTTATGAGGGAATGATAATTAAGGAGTGCCATGGGATGCCAAGGAATGAAAAGGCATGCTGACATATGCCAGATAGTGTCAATGCATGTCAAGGAGTGTTTGGGAGTGTCAAGGAATCATAAGGGAGAACTAGGTAAAAGTGCATGGAAATGAATGAATAAGAGATTATGCCAAGGAGTGCCAGTGAATTCTAGGTGTCCGATGGACGAAATGTGTTAGGAGAATTTCATATTAGGACTTGTAGGAGGAAATCCTACGATTGTGATAAGAGGATGGAAAAATCATTTTGAGACAAAGGGAGACTTTGGTCTAGGCACAACACTATTTTTTCAATGACTTGGTTGGGTTCCCAAGTCACAAAAAAAGTAAGGTTATCTATGAGGGCATGAAAACTAGGGAGTGCCAAGGTGTGCAGGGGATTTAAAGAAGTGCTAACACATGTTATAAAGTTCCAATGAATTTTAGGCATGTCAAGACATGCCAAGTGATAAGGCATGCCAATGTGTGCTAGGTTCTAGGACGTGGCGCCAACACATGCTAGGGATTGCTAAGGAAACACAAGGGAGGACTCATTTCAATTACATGTAAATGAATGAATGTGCATGTGTGATAGGGAGTGTTAACAAGCTATAGGTGTGCTAAGGAGGGAGTGAAAACGTATGATAAGTAGTTCCAATAGATGATAAAGTGCTAGGAAATCCTACTAACATGTGACAAGTGCCATGGTGTGCCAATGTGTTCCAATGAGTGTTAGGGAGTGTCAGGGAAGCACAAGGGAGCACTAGGTCATAATGCATGGAAATAAAGGAATAAGAGTGTGTGGCATGGAGTGTTAGTGAGTTCCAAGTGTGTTAAGGAGGATTTACAAGGCATGCTTGGAAATGCTAAGGAATGCTAGAGTTCTAGGGTGACATGCAGCCAAGATGTGCTAACGTGTGTAAGGAAGTGTTAGCTGGGAGTGCCAGGGAAGCACAAGGGAGAAATATGTCAAAATGAATGGAAATGAACAAATAAGAGTTTGTGATTAGAAGTTGAAATGAACAAATAAGAGTTTGTGATTAGAAGTTTGTGAGTTCTAAGTGTGCTAAGGATAAATTGACAAGGTATGCTAGGCAGTGTTAAGGCATGCTAGAGGCTAGGGCGACATGCCAAGATGTCATAGGTGCTAGGGTGTAACAACACATGTCAAGGAGTGATAAGGAGTGATAGGGAAACCCAAGGGAGAACTAGGTAAAAATGCATGGAAATGAATGAATAAGAGTTTGTGACCAAGAGTGTCAACGATGTCTAGGTGTGTTAAGGAGAGAGTAACAAGGTATGCTATGTAGTGCCAAGGAATGCTAGAGTGTTAAGGCGGTAGGCCAAGATGTGTCAGGTGCTAGGATGAGCTAGGGAGTGTTAGGGGGTTTCAAGGAAACGTAAGGAAGCAATAGTTCAAAATTCATGAAAATTAATGAATAAGAGTGTGTGAGAGGGAGTTTCAATGAGTTCTAGGTGTGCTAAGGAGGGAGTGACAAGGTTATATGCTAGGCAATGCCAAGGTATTCTAAACTACCAACGCATGTCAAGAAGTGCCACTGTATGCTAGGGAGTGTCAAAGCATGCCAAGGAATGTAGGGGATGTTAATGCATGCCACATAGTGCCAAGGCATTCTAAGACATGTCAGGTGTTATGGCATGTCAAGATGTAAATTGTGTTGCTTAATTGTTTTAGACCAAGGTTGGATGTGATGAGCCTTGTCTTGGTAAGTTGTTAAGTGGGATGAGTGAGATTGTACATTAGTACCCTAAGATGAACTACAAGTAGTTATTAGGTGAATAAGGCATATGTTGAATTTCCATGACACATGAGAATCCGGGTTTGGCCTTAGAATTTTTTATGCGAACACACTCAAGTGCCACAACAAATCTACTATGCAGAATGAAATCTTCCATGAAAGAAAAAGTAATGGATTGAATGCACATAATTTGGGGTCTGAACATCTTCATATGTTAATGCTTATTATTTTGACATACAATATCCATTTATACGTCTGGTGTAATACTCCTCTAGAGATTTCTATCCAACAACAACATCTCTATGGTAAAAGGTGTACTGTCAGAGGTTTCTCCATCAAAAATAGCAACCAAAAGGGACTTTACTGTGCACACAGATGAAGAATTAAGAATATTGTTATCTATGAGTGCTGATGTGGAGGTATGGGACAAAATTACACAGGCAGCAATCCTTATTGTTCAACCAATCAAGATATAAAAAGGAAAATGTGTGATTATTTATACATGTGTGATAGTATTTGGATAAATTCCAACCTAACCCACAAATTTGTTGACATTTTGCTGGAGCTGACCTATAATTGTTCCTAAATTTAATAAACATGTAAAATAGGACTAACTTTTGAATACAAAATATAAATTGATAGGAACATGGCCAAATTGTGAAAGTGTAAAAACTGGTATGGTTAAAGGGACTGATCCCTTTGAAAAGTCTTAAATGTAGTAATGAAGGTTGAGCCACATTCTAGAACCCCTTTGGGCATCCATCTTAGGAACTGGTGTAGGATGCAACATTTCAACATAATTTTTGTAGCAGTGATGTTAACACTTGTATAGTGACATGGGGTTGGAGTTGGCCTGTCAAAGCTCATTGGTCTACTTTGTAACTTCTCCAAGGTGATGCCTTAGATGATTTGGAGTACGAGGGCATGAATTGATATTTAGTTTGCATTGAAGAAGCTTTGGAGGCTAGATACTGCAGAAAAACCCCTTGTTCTGAATAGGGAAGCACATGCCACTCATGAAAGTAACAACAATTACACAAATTTGAAACTCAAATCACATCACTATTTATTACTCTTTGAAACAAGAAATAACTAAAAATTTCAAACACTACTATTCACTTTTCCTTTAGTCTGGAAGGTACAATGAATCTAGAAACATGTACAACAATGTCTCATCTTTCTTAACTCCTAATCCTAATGCACCTTCCTTGCATGGATAGACAAGACAATTAAACTCTGACGCTAGTGAATATGATATGAGATATGAAAACATTCTTGCTTAGCTAAGGCTGAGAATTAATAACTAGGGAAGTTATCCTTTTAACTGTGCATGCAGAAACTAAATAAAACAAAGAGTTTCGCTACTCCAGGTGCCAAAAACAAATCCACTTCCTAAGGTAAGTGCTTTGCCCAGAACAAGATATTAAGGACTCAAAAAACTTGTTGCTTCCTTCAAGAGAGATGTATGCCAAACAGAACTAAGCTATCATGCACTATCCTCCAAATTCGTTCACCTTTAACAGAAATCGTGTGCCCAGAAAATGAAAAGAGACCAATATCCAACAAAATTCACTAACCAGCCATAGACCCTTGTGCTCAAACAATGAGATAATAAGGGAATGTCAACTAGGGTGGAATATTTCACCACCAAAATTGACAAGAGATAGAAGGGGTAAAAAACTATCAGACCTAATGCTCAAGAACAAATGAATTAATCCACACTTGGTGATCCAAAATGAATTCAATCCTTCTTTATTTATAGATTTTCTAGAGGGGTTTCATATTCTTAAGTGATTGAGTAAACCTTACTCCAAACCCCAAATTTGGGTTTTTTAAGCCCAGTTTCCCCAAAAATTGCCCAACAATGGGTATTTTGGGGTTTTTTCCCCTTTATGGAGGACTATAGTCTACAGGGATGGATAGGATATTACGTCCCATTCGTCCTCAATTTGTAGAGGACGTTACATGGCACCTAATAAAATAAACAATGCTTTAGTTTAGGACGTAACAACTAAATGATTATTTCTTTCCATTAGGACATAAATCTTGCAAAAATGATCATGGGGTACAAATACTACAAAAGGCCTAAATCTTACAAGCATTTCCATAGTCCAAGAATAAAAACTCTTTCAGGTGAAACAAGGTCAGTACCACATATTACAAGCACAAATGACAAATTTGAAAACAATATACTTATTCAATGAAATAATGATGAATCATATTAACACACTTTAAATTTAATAGCTCTTGAGTTGTAGTGTCAATCAAAATTTCTCAGTTTGGATCGTAATTAAGTACTCAATGTTGTTTTGGGTCCAATTTGGGGAAAAGGAGGATCTCTTGGCGACAATGGAATGATCAGGCTTTTCAGAAGGGAGCTCTGCTATACTTTTCAACATACAAGCCATTCATTCTAGTGGAGAAGATATAGAGAAGCCTTTAATAAGGACCTTTCCAAGATAAATTTGGAGGAAAATCCATTTTGAAAGCTTAAACCTAGTTCTAGATTCAAACAAGAGTAGTCATTTTTCAAAACAATTATTAATTCCGAAGAAATTGGAGCCAATCTAACATGTTGACCATTTATTCTTCTACTAGACAAGGAAGCATTTATGAAAAGTCTTTGACCCTTTGATCCAGTATTTGATGTAAATCTCTTGATTAGAAATGTAATAAGAGATGCAGTTTATATTAAGGAAAAGGGAAAAGTAGAGGGTCAGTTAATAATTATCTCTAAAAAACTCTTAATAGAATCCTGACATATTTGAAATGGAAAAGGATAACGCCATGGCTATTTTTTTCTTTAGAAACTTTGCTAATTTCAATTATTGAAGCATGTATTCATGCCATGAAAGAAGCTCACAAATGGTTTTGATAATGGTTGAACCAAAGAGAATGTGCAAAGTTACACTCACATAGACGTATGGAAAAAAAGTATGTGGAGCTTGTTGTCCTAGACTCCAAACAAAGAATGGAAAAAAGGTGAAAAAACCAAGTCAAAAGGTATGTGTAGCTTTTGCCATGCAGAGGTAGGTGTTAACTCCACACTCTATAGTGAAGGCTTTGCGGTGCAAGTGACACAAAGGTTTGCATGCAGAACTTTGGATGAAAAGGAGTGGAGCTTGATGCTACATGTCCACTATTACCCCACTTTTCATATGAATTACAGGAGATAAAAATAATGGGATACGGGAGATACAGAGTAGATACTATTATTATTCAAATTTAATAAAAAATATTACTATGTCTTCCTTGACATAAAAGAAACATCTTCCATAAAATATTTTCTCCATGAACCTGATTTAAAATGAATTTCTTCCGTTGAGGCACCCAACCACAAATAGAAATGATGTCGATGGGCCAATTTTAGTTTAGAAAAATCACAATTAGTTTAAATTCTAAGATATCCTATTTTCAATTCAGATTTGAGTTACAAGCAGTGAAACAAGACTCGCCGATCAATCGCGATTAATCATGAGTCAGAATCTACTCACTCTCCAAACAATCTAATCTAAATATTTGCGATTCAAAATCACGTTGACCAAGTTTAACTCATGATCAATGCAAGTTTGACTTGAGACTTGCCGACTAAAGAAGATTCCTGCAATTGATTCCAATTTATTCGATTTTCAGCCTTGACTCGACGAGCATGAGTTTTTCAAGTTTAGGTATTCTGCATTGCTAAAAACTAAACTTCAGTCATTCCAAAATTTATTTCTCATTTCTTAGGTCTAAAACTCGTACATCAAGACCTTCAATAATCAATCACTGCTCACTATTACACAGTCCAAACTCAATATCAGGGAACCGCCAAGGTGAGCCTATGTCCAGACTCCATATCGGGCAATCGCCAATGTGTGCTCTATCCATACTCCATATCAACCCCGGGCAGTCACGTGTCACCTTCAGCGTGTGTTACCTTTAGCCTTAGCCGCTTCACTATTCAACAATCGAGGTACATTGGCACTTGGCTTAAATAATAGGTATATTACTATATTGAAGTTTCAATGTCGTTTTCAATGGAAATTTTCAAGTTTCACTATTCAGCAATTGAATGTTCGGCATATTCCTTTGGTTATGACTTTTCAACCCTATAAATGGGGCTTAAATAGATTTTAAAAATGCACTAAGAAATGGTTTCATACCAACCATCGACCAAGTCATCAAGCATTCCTTCCTTGGTCGATGTCTTGCCGACTTCAAAGGCTTTAACCATGCATTCACAACTTTGGGTATTTTTGTTCTTCCAGAATCTGTTATTGATGTATTGGTTCAGTTGTCTTATGCTAAACGAACTTGAAAATTCAAGATTACAATGCAATATATGTTGATATTATTTCCTTTAGGTAGAATTTCCTCATATATACCTAATTGTGTTTCAAGGTCATAATGATATATTAGGTCGAAATTCTCTTGTGTTGTTGGACAGACTCCTCTTTGATCGTTAATAAAACCTCATATCCTTTAAAACCAACCCTCTTTTTTGCGAAGTTATATATGGAATTTTTAATTTTAATTTTTTATTGTATTTTATAGGAGCCAAATTAAATAGAAGGAGCAATTCCAAATCTAAACAGAAGCCACAATTTAAACACAAGTCCAAAACAACAACAACGTCGAGGGAGAAGGACTTTGCTTGGGCTTATTGTGACAATATTATTGGAGACCCTAAGCTCCTTTGTAAATTTTTCAAAGCGAAATGTAGTGGAGGCATTTATAGATTCAAGTACCACCTTGCACAAATACCCGACCATGATATAGGTCTCTGCAAAAATGTTCACGAAAATGTCAAACACCTAGCAACCTTGGCCATTGATATGTTGAGTCAGCATAAAGAAAAGCAGAAAAAAGAAATAGGAACTCCTGGAGCTGACAATTTTCCTTCCACTACCCCATTGTCATCTCCCTCTGTTGAATCCTCAATGCAGTTCCCAAGTTTCCCACACATGCCTCCAAGTCCAAGTCAAACTCAAGGCCAAATGAATCCCCCTGCATTCAACATTAGAGGTGGAAACATAAACATCTTTTTTTCTCCCCGCACAAAACCCAGTTCCCAACCTACCTTGGATACCGCTGGTTGGAAAAACAAATATCCATAGTTAGGCAAGGAAGGCATTCCATTATGCCATAAGTCCTTATTAGCAAGCTATGATTGATGAATTTGTTGTTGCAAGTCTAGGGTTCAAAGCTTCTTCATTAGAGAGAATTAGGAAAAAATTTCTATTAGAAAGTGTTGAAGATGCCATGCTTTTGCTATTTGAGTTTCGTTCATCATGGGTAGAAACAGGGTGCATGATCATGAGTTATGGATGGATAGATCGGAGGAATAGAACTTTAATAAATCTCTTTGTATCTTGTCCAGTAGGTACAATGTTTCTCAAATCAGTGGATGCCTCAGAAAAGGTTAAGACTTCACAACTTATTTGTGAAATGATAGAGCAAGTTGTTCATGAAGTGGGAGAAGAACATGTTGTACAAATTGTCATCGACAATGCAACTAATTATATGGTTGCTGGTAGACATTTTGAGATTAGGAACCCCACTATTTTTTAGACCTATTGTGTTACCCATTGTATATATTTAATGCTTGAGGACTTTGGTAAGCTCCATTAGATACATGAGGTTGTCGAGAAGGAAAAATCCATAACCAGATACCTATACAACCACATTATTTTCCTAAACACCATGAGAAAATACACTGAAGGTAAAGAAATTGTTCAACCTGCAGTGACTAGATTTGCAACAAATTTCATATCTTTGCAATTTGTGGTTGATCAAAAGATAAATCTGAAGAGAATGTCCTTGGGACCTGAGTGGATGGCATCTAAACATTCCAAGACCCTTGAAGGCATTTAAGTTGTCGCACTTGTGTTTAATGACAGTTTCTGGAAAGATGTCGAAGAGATTATTGTTGTGATGGAGTCCCTTGTTAGAGTTCTCAGGTACTTCAAGTCTTTTAACCTTTTCATGTTTTAAATTTCATTTCAAGCTTCTTTTTATTTTCAATGTTTCATATTAATATTAAATTTGAAAGATTTAACTTTCAAGATGGTTGATGGTGACAAACTCGCTATGGGTTACATTTATGAGGCGATGGATCTCACAAAGGAAACCATCAAAAGAAGATATGGGGATGAGGAGGAAAAGTATATGCCTCTTTGGGACATTATTGATGCACATTGGGATAGGAAATTGCATTCCCCCTTACATGCTACTAGGTACTTCTTAAACCCATAGTATTTTTATAATAAGAGAAAATTTAATGAGGATGGGGAGGTTCACAGGGGACTTATGACATGCATGGAAAGGTGCTTCTGTGATCCAGAATTTCAAAGTCGTGTCTTTTCCCAACTATAGCATTATAGAGCACCACCTAAATTATTTTCCTATACCAGTGTTATACAAGACAGGTCTAAGGTGTTGCCATGTACCCTTTGAGGCTTGAAGGCTTTATCAGCTCATTAAATTTGTTAAAACTTTATTTTGTATGTTAAATGTTTTATTAAAATTTTTTGTCTTTTTAAGTTTTTACTATTTAGTATTTAGTATGCCTACTCACGAACCCTTGCTACTTGCTAGGTCTTTGGTGGCAAAATTTTGGAGTGATACGCTAGATTTGAAGAGATTTGCCATTCGAATCCTGAATAAAGCATGCAATACTTCAGGTTGTGAGTGCAACTGGAGCATGTTTGAGAAAATACATTCTAAGAAGCGCAACCGATTGACACAAAAGTGCTTAAATGACCTTGTATTTTTCCATTACAATCTACAACTTCGCAACAAGAAAATACTAGGTGAGAGCTTGAATTTGAAGGTTTCATAATCTGATTTGGAATTTAAAGTTTAAACTTTAAAGTTCAAAGTCAAACTTAAATTCACATTTCAATGTCTCATTATAATGATAGGTTTGGATCATTCACCAATAGACGTTGAAGAGATAGATTTGCAAACTACAAATGTAGCAGATTGGGTCCAATTAGAGGAGGCTCCTCTTTTAAGCTTACATGACTTGAAGAACTTTGAGAGTCAAGCAAACGGAGGAGTGGAAGGAATTGCTTCTAGTTCTCACTCCTAAGAGTCTTAGACTCTTAGTTACTATTTTTTTTCTAATCGGCATGTAGTTGTTTGTAAACTTTTAGAAGCGGTTGCTTCTAGTTCTATGTAGTCACTGGTTAGGAGTCATGACTCAGTAATTTGGATCATGTTTGGACTCATAACATATATGAGATGTGTTAGAGCCTATATTTGCCTTAGGCTGAAAAGACAAGGTTCTAGGTCCACATCAAACCATGCTCAGCTTCGTAGCTAGCCCTACGAGGACAGAAGAGGGCTCTCTCCAGGTCAATCTCAGCGAAAGATGACCTATGGGGCTTGAGATGACTGATTTAACAACTAATCTTAGGCTAGGTATGAAGTGCAAGGATTTGATTTAAGTTTTTTGGGGGTTTTGTTGGAAAAAGGGAAAGGCAAATTTTGGGTCCGGGGATGAGGCCAAATTTTTGCAGAGTTCAGGTAGGGGCAAGATAGGCAGTAGTTTTGATGCCTTGGATTGAATGAATGGGTCGATCAGACTGGTGAGGAGCCAAGGAGGGCAAGAAGGTCTCAAGGGTCCTCCTCAAATAGATGAAAACATGAAGAATTAAACAAAATATCAAGGCTAAGCATAACAGTCCAATGAATTCTACCTTAATCACTCATTTGTTTAATTGAAAAAGAAAATAGAAGGGAAAATCATACACATAAACATCAGTGAACTTAAAAATACATAGAGAAACACACCATCAAAACTTAGAGCCACATGGATCCCAACAAGTGCTGCAAAACCCTGGTCTTTCCTTTGCCAAAATTGCAGAAATGAAATGTACAATAGAGTGCCAAGCAATCCCAAGTATCCAACCCTAAAAATTGATTGAGAAATTACATAATATAGACAAGCCTAACTCTTTCCCATGCCTCTAGGGGTCAATCTCATCATTTTAGGAGCTATTTGAACCAATTCTAAAGAAGGAACTGAAATCTAGGTAGTCAAACAACTTACCCCTATATGCTAGGAAACTAATTCATTCATTTAATTTTAACTTTTTAGTGAATGAATCCTCTAGAACAAGAAAAAATGTGCCAATATTACATCATGGTTATCAAATTACATCATCCAAGGTCAAGAGTGAGATCAAAAAGCAAAACTGGTCAAAATTGGGCAAATTTCTGAGCCGAATAGTGAAAAATAGGCAAAAATCTTCTATGCGCCGCGCCTGATTCTCTATGCGCTGTGCCACTTTGGAGCTGATTTTGAGGCACTTCCTGAAGTCCAAATTGAGCCCAAGTGTGCTTGTTGGAAAGGTATGCCTGTATACTTTTCAACCCAAGTATAATTTTTGAATTTGGATGTCAGTTTCCCCTCCAAAACGTCAATCTCCCAAGACAGCTTCCTGTGTGTCAAAATAGGGGCAGTGAGGTCATTTTTTGAGTGTTTCTGACCTCCCGAGGACTCAAAACTTGCCCAAATTTATTGGCCTTGCAGAAGAAACCATGATTTTTCATGGAAAATCTAGAAATGCAAATGTTTTGCAATTTGGAGCTCCCTAGCAAAAGCGTGCGCCACCTGGCGCAGCGCATAGGGAGGAAAACCCTGTTTTTTGTGCCAAAATTTGTCAAAATGCCAAAAATGCCCCAAATTTCTTGAGATGTGGGCTGGAGCTTCTCCATCAAGTGTCATGCTGGGCTAAAGAGGTTTTGGCCAATATCTGAAGACGATCGTGTTGTTTTTGCCTCTTTTGCTTCCTTATTGCCTTCTTTAATTTTGCCTTTAGATTCCTTATTTGTGCCTTGCAAACCTTGTTCCGCACCATGTAGTGGAAAGCCATGTGTCTCAATAATGCTTTGTCTCTGTTAGCCTTTTCCAGTAGTCCCTCTAAGTGGATGTTGTCTCTTTCGAGCCAAGACTCCTGACCATCATTAATCTCTCGCTCCAATGAAGTGAGCTCAATCCTTCTCCTTTGTGCAGCTTTGCGATTCTCGCGGATGTTTTGTAACTCCATGATTGCTTGCTGATCTTCAAGCTATTTTTTCCTTTGCTCCAAGTATTTCATAGTCCATTTAGCCCTTTCCAAGTCAAGGGATAAGGCTTTGATCTTTGTTTTCTGCTCCTGAATGATCTCCCTAAGTTTGGCACTTTCCGGGCCCATATCTGTATCATCATCATGAATGAGAATGAAGTCGGTCTCTTGTTCACATGAAGGCCCCTCATCCTGCATTGGCCTCTTGCCTTTGTTCTGTACCTGTGGTGCTGATGTCGGAAGTGAGACCCCTTCCACACCGGGTGGAGATAACACTCGCTTCGCTGCTGCAAACAAATGTCTAGTGCCCCTCTGATATGTGATGAATACCGGAACACTAACAGTCTCATGGCGCTCATACTGATGAGAAGGTCCACCTGTCTCATGCCCAACCTTTGAAATCCCCTGTGAAGCTCTGAAGAAATCATGGGAGATAAAATCATCCCAAGTGATGCCCTGTAATCCAAGGTGATGAACCACCAAAATCTTGTTGAGAGCAAAATGATAAACACTTTTAAGTTGCTGCTGAGGGGTTTTGTGCTGCACAAGGATGGTCATCCTCTCTATGTTCCGGAAAATGAAATACGGAATGTTCATCATCCATACCTAGGTGAAATGCATGAGCAACCTGATGTGGTAAGCATATAAACGAGAGAACCGTCCCTCACAACTGAAATACTTCATGATTAATTTCATTAGTGGAGCATATTCATCTTTAAGATATCGAAATGGAAACACTCTCTTGAGCTGCCTCAAGAAACCAGTTTTAATATATGGTTCATAATGTTGTCGGTTAATCTTCTTCCTCTTGTTCCATGGTTCTCCAATGTTGGGTATGTCGGTTGCCAGTGAGATAGATTCTGGTGTAAGTGTGAAGGTGACACCAGCCAAAGTAACCTGATCTCCATGTAAATGCAGGACAAATAGACGAGCCAACTCATGATGAAATTGAATATTAGCCACCTTCTCACAAAACTCATAGCATGACTGATGCTGAAAATAGAAAATGGCTAGAGACCAGGCATGTAATTCAGTGAGGGTGATTGGTTCTTCTCTGATATGTCTACCTCCTCTATGAGGCCTCCGGGGTGCATGTTCCTCCATGGGTGAGTCACTTTGGGTTTCCATTCCATAATCAGATGAATGCTCAGATGCCATGACTGTTGTACAAAATACCTTGGAGAAAAAGATGTTGCTGTGTTGGACTGCTCTTTTGTGATGTGTTTAATTTCTGCCACCAAGGGGAAAACAAATGAAACAAGGGATTGTTAGGAAGGGGGAAGAAATAAGGGATTAGGGACTATTGGGACAAATTTTATTAGGGAAAGTAGGAGGGTTTTGAGATTTATGTGTGGGAATAGGGTTTAGGGTTTTACATTTAAAAGTTTGGGAAAGGGAATTTGGGATAGGGGTTTGATGATTTTAGGGGGTAGGGAAGACTGAAATTAAGGAAAAAGAATGAAATAAAGGAGAAAAGAAAATGATGGAAAAGGATGAACTTGGTGGCAAATAGCTTTTAAAATCCTAGGCAGCCATTCTTATGTTAGGGTTTTGACATGGTGGATTTTGATTATGAGTTTAGACCATCACCATTCATCAATCACCGTATCATAGCACAAATTTGAATGCAATGCAGTGATAGAGATCCTACCTAGCAATTCCGTGCGTTTTCATGGCGATTTGGAGCAAAGTTTAGCAATTTTGGGCCTTTGAACTGTATACGCCACGTAGCTTTCCCAATGCATCGTGGCTTCCCAGTGCACCCTGCCCATTCAAAAATACACTGTGCGATTTCTCCCAGTGCACAGTGCCTCCCCAGTGCGCCGCGTCGGCAAGTTGCAACGAGTTTTTGTCCAATTCCTCACTCTTTCACAAAAATCACTTTGAGATGCCTCCTGTTTATTCTTGGTATGAAAATGGGCTTTGAACACATAGAAATACCTTTATAAAAACATGGCTTTGATTTTGTCTTTGTAAAGAGCCACTTTTGTAATGTTTTAAAATTGGCATTTTCTACACTTTAATACAACTATGTCTTTATGTTTCCTCCTTGATTTTTTGGCTTGAATGATGTTTTCTTTTGGAAATTTTTTCAAGGATAGTGGCATGTCTTGACAAAGGAAGGCCAGGGCTGTGCCTGGAGAATTCAACAACTGAAAATCTTTTGAAAATTACATGGCAATTAATTAAAAAACGAAATGACGAATTTTCTTCAAAACAGAGTTTTGAAGAAAAGTCATAGTCGAGCATATGATGATGAAAATATTGAAAATGAAAACTTATTAAGGACCTCCCTCATGGGTCTGCTGGCATTGTTGGACATTGTTGAAGACCAAATCAACTAACCCTAGACCTAGTGACTGAAATGACTCTTGCTGATCAGGAAACTGAAGCAAGATTGTAAGTGATTTTAAAACTTGATTTTGATGAATAGACCTGAGCCAGTAATGATAAGGGATGAGGGGTAATGAATGACAATATCCTTCCATCAGATTATGGCATGCCCCTAGCAGAATGCAGCTGAGTGAATCGAGTGAGACACCTAAAAATGAAATGCAATAAGAGAAATGATTCCTGACAGAGGGATGACCAGACCGACTCTAACATTGGCTCCAATGGGGATGGTAGCTCCTAGGAGGTGCTAAGAATATCAGATCTCTGGAAGAGCTAGATAGTGCCTTTGTCCATTGGGCTATGAAGTCATTATTTCGACAAACAACGCAAGACTTTGACTCATTTATTGACTGAAACCTGACTCAAACTGACTCAATTGTGAAACTAAAATGACTGAAAAACTGACTCGACAAACTGAACTCAAAATTGAAATTCTTCTTCAAAATTATAGCCTTCACTTCGGGCCCCAGACTGAAGAAAAGATCACAGCACACACTTGCAATGAAACTAAAATAAAATGGTATTTACTGTGACAATGTAAATAGCATAAATAACTCAGAAATGATACCGCTTGAGCAGCCGACCATTGACCTGCCCTCCTGGACAATCTTTCCCGTTCATCTCCTTCAGAAGAAAGGCATTCTGACCTCGATATGATGCAATATTAAAAGGACCTTTCCAGAGATTTTCAAACTTACTGTGCTTGCCCTTTTCCTCATTCCTTGCATCCCACTTCAGCACCACATCATCCAACTGAAATTTGTCCGCCTTTGCTTTTCTGTCATAAATCTTTTTAATTATCTCCTACAACTTGAACGTGTTTTGAAAAACTTCTTCTCGTGTCTGCCGCAAATGAATCATTTGATTTAGTCTTCTCTGCATTGGATCATCTTCACTACCAGCCTCGTGAAGAAGTTTGACTACTGGAGCTGCGAGAGAGGTAGGAAACACTGTATCAACTCCATAAACTAGCTCAAAAGGGGACATAACAATGGATTTCTTCTAACTCACTCGATCTGCCCAAAGTGCATGGACCAACTTCTTATGCCAACTCTTCTTGTTTATTTCTAGCAACTTTTTAATGATGTTAACAAAAGATTTGTTAGAAGAGTCTGCCAGTCCATTGCCTTGTGGATGATAGGCAGTTGAGTGCCCCAAAGTAATGTGATATTTATTACAAAACTCAACCATATTTTTTGACTTGAAAGCTGCTTCGTTTTCATTGATTAGCTTATTCGGGCAACCAAAACGAGACAAAATATTATTCTCAAGGAATGAAATTATTACCGCATCCGTAGCTTGCCTAGTGGGAATTTCTTCGATCCACTTCGTGAAATAATCTGTCGTCGTGAGGATCCACCTATGCTGACCTGAAGAAGCAGGATGAATTTCACCAATGAAATCCAACCCCCACTGCTGAAAAGGAGCACTCACCTCAATGGGCTTAAGCGACAAAGGCTGTAATTTCTGCTTTCCTTCAAAAATCTGACAGTTATGACAGCGCTTGACTGTCTTGAACACATCAGCAAACAATGTCAGCCAATAATATCCAACTCTCAGAATTTTATTTTCCGTTGTTTTCCAAAAAAGGTGACTGCCACAATCTCCTTTATGGAAATCCTCCATGACCTGCTTCGCTTCTTCTTCCACCAAACAATTTAACAAAACACCACCGGGATCTTTCCAATAAAGTCTAGAATTCAAAATACAAAACTTAACAGCCTTTAACTTAAGAGTTCTAGCTTTGTTTCTAGCCATACCAGGTGGCGAGGACAAATTCTGAAGCACATATATGATATCTGAATACCATGGAGAAAGAACAAAGATTTCAGCTACCTGAATTGACGGACCTTCCTCATTTTCATCGGACATAGCAATAATTAGATTTATGTCCAAGACATGCAGATTTGATTTAGCCATTAACTTTGTCAATCCCTGTCCTTTGACAAGCTTTTTGGGCTTTATCTCCACATCATACTCCAGCAAAGCTGCAATCCACTTGCCTCGTCTTCCTTTTGGATCTGTTTGTACCAAAATATCTTTGATAGCAGCGTTAGGAACATAAGCCAAAATATGGGAATGCAGAATATATACGCAGAAATCTTTCAATGCTTTTACAAGTGCAAGGGCTTTCTTTTCAATGATGTTGTACTTCAAAGTAGCATCTCTTATAGTTCGGCTGAAGAAAGCAATTGGCCTTTCATGCTCATCTTTTTTCTACATTAATACAGCTGCCATAGTATGCTCCGAAGCAAATGAAAACAATATAAAATCTTGAGTGTAATTCGGGTTGATTAGAACTGGAGCTGAAGAAAGAGCCAATTTTACTAGATTGAAAGATTTTATAGCCTCTTCTGTCCATTTCACTCGGCTGTTCTTCTTAAGCATGTTTGTAATTTCTCTTAGGTGTTCAGCAAGATTAGGCACAAAGTGGCGTAAAAAATTCATCTTACCATTAAAATATTGAATCTCCTTCTTGTTTCGGGGAAGATCAATTTGCTGAATCGCTTCTACACGTGCTGGGTCAATACGAATGCCATCTTTTGATATGATGTGTCCAAGTAGTTTTCTCTCATCCATGGCGAACAAGCCCTTCTTCGGATTCAGTGACACACCATATTTTCTGCATTTTTGAAAGACAGTTTTTAAATGATACATGTGTTATTCATCTAAATTACAAAACAGTGTCAAATCATCAAGGTACACCAAGAAGACATCCTTCTCATTTACGAAAGCCATATCCATTGCCCGCTGAAATGTGGCACCTGCGCTCTTCAAACCGAAAGGCATTTTAGCGTAATGAAAAGTCCCCCACAGAGTGGTGAATGCTATTTTGTCTCGATCATCTTCATGGACCAAAATTTGGTTATATCCAAAATAACCATCAAGTAGTGACATGCGAGATGCTCCAACTACTCACTGAAGTATGTGATCCATTTTTAGCAGCAGATAATTATCCTTCAATGAAACTTTGTTGAGATTCCTAAGATCAATGCACAAATGAATCTCACCTGTCTTCTTTCGTACATGCACCAAATTAGATATCCAATCAGAAAATCTAATGGGGACGATGATTCCTGATTTGTACAACCGGTTTACCTCCTTCTCAATCGATGGCAACAATTTTGTATTAAGCCTTCTTAACTTCCATATGAACGGTTTCTGATTAGGCTTAATAGGAATTGTGTGTTGAATTATATTGGTATCATATGTCTTCAAGTCAGAATAGTCCCAAGAAAACACATCGGCAAAGGATGACAACAAACTGATATATTTGGCCTTTACCTTTTGTGGCAATGTTTTGGATAGCTTTACCATCTTCGGATGTTCAGCTGTTCCAATATTCACCTCTTCGACTCCTTTCTCTGTTGGCTGCAATGTTGGTTTGTGGGCTACGTCATCATGATCAAAGAGTTCTTCTAAAGGTATCAAGCCTTTAGGAATCACATTATCCTTGAGCTGCAACACTTCCATTTGATTGATCTGCACATCATATTTACCATCATCTTGTTCTACATCAATTGAAGTATCTTTGAACTTACCTTTGTTTTGCATAAAATCATCAATCTTCTCATCATCTTGGAAAACTTGCCCATATCTCTGATTGTCCGGGCAAGTCGGACGATGTTTCACATGGATTTCAAATTTATTTCTTGAGTTCATAGGAATCTTCAAATTACTCATTGCCTTAGCAAGTGCATCTGCAATGCTATTTTGAATACAAGGCACACACGTCAAGGTATAATCTAAAAACAGCTTCAAGATGTCCAGAACAGCATTTCGGTATGCCCGCATCCGAGGATGCTTTTCTTGATATTCACCTTTAACTTGCTTAATCACCAATTCAGAGTCGCCATATACAGAAATCCTCTTAGCATCCAGCTTTCTTAGGATTTTTAGGCCAGCAATCAAAGCTTCATACTCAGCCTCATTATTTAAGCAATCAAAAGAAAGCTTGTAAGAACATACCCACACATTACTAGGCACTTTATTCGGAGTAGAAAGAGGACTGCATACCCAAATACCAATTCCAGCACCATCATTTCCCACTGCTCCATCGAAATCCATGGCCCATAGACCATCCTCCTCTTCTTCTAAGTGCTGAAACTCTGTTTGCTGTATTTTTTCTGCTTGCTGTTCATTATCTTTTCCTGATCGCTGAATGGAATTGTCTTGTTCTTGACTTTATTTCTTCAAAACTTCTCTGAAATTCTCCACTATTTTTGGAATATCATCTGCTGCAACTAACTGACTATCACTCTCATTGAAACTATCTGAATACAAAACAAAAGACTCTAAATTTGTATGTACATAATTAATCGGATGATTAATGGGTTTCTCCTTGCCTGTAATCATGTATTTCATTTTTTGCTCCCGATAAAGTTTTCTCATTTGGCCAAACACAGGAATCGTTGCATAGAAGAAATCAAGTTGCATTGTTCCTTTAATCTTTGCTCCCCAAGACCTGGAAAGAAGCATTCCAAATCTAGGAGGTATATCCGCCACCACCACATCCATCAACACTTTTTTAGCCAGAATCTGATCGAAACTGACCACCAAGTCTTTAATGAGCCCAATACATATCACCCTGCTAGAATCAAATTAATAAAGATCATGGTATTTCCTATTAATGTCCAGACCCAACTTCTCCATGATAGCCTTCGGCATAAGATTATGGGAGGCACCGGAATCAAACATAGCATTATGCAACACAAACTCATGCACTCTAAAACTGATATAAAAAGGAGGAACATCATTGTCTGGAGACTCACCATTCAATGATGGTCCAAAAATCAGTTCAGGTTGATCATCTTCCACACTCACCATATCAGACATTGGATCAAAATTCAAAATTTTAGAGACCTGACCTTTATAACTATTGTTCCTCATCAATTCAGTCAAGGGAATGGATACCTTTAATTTAGAAAATTCATTTTCTAAACTAAAAGCAGAAGTCTTTTCTACCTCTTTGGCTGGAACATATTTCTTTTTAGCTTTATCTTTTGATACAATTGGTTGATTTACTCTTTCATTTGCTGGTGGAGATTTGCTAGGAGTAGGATCAACAACTTCTTTTCCTTTATTTGGCACAACAGGAGGCTCATTCTTAGATGCTGAAACATCCTTTCTCTTCTGGATTGGATTGATGGGGACATTTCTATTTCTTAGTGAATATTGATGCTACTGAGCGAACAAGGCATGCATATAACCTCTTTGATACTCATCCGACTCCTCTTCAAGAGCTGTGTCATTTCCCAAGATAAAATCCGCATCCTATTGTACAGCTGAACTTTCTGCATACTCATCATCTTCAGTGATAAAGGTGGGCATATCATCAGGAGTAAAGAAGTGATTTTCTTCTCCTATTACATTGTCTTCATCATCAGATTCGGGACCAACAAAATTCTGCTAAAGAGGTGTCTTTACTTGTTGTTGTTGTGATGCCAGTTCTTATGCTCGCTGCTCATGCTGTTTGATCCTGAATTGACGTTGTTTCTGTCCACGGAAATTAGGATTCTGAATCTGTGGTTCAAGATTATCAAGTGCTAACATTTCAATCATCTTCTCTACCTTGCGGAGCACTTGATCTGTGGTAGAAGCTTCTTCCTTTATTGAGACTCTCTTCTCAGCTTTCAATCTATCTCTCTTGTCATTCAAATTTGCCTCAACACTAACGACAATTTTCTGCATTTCTTATAAGGTAGCTGGATCTCTCTCTCTTAATTGATAAGCCATGTCCGGATCAAAACCATCTGGGAACTTAAGCAAAGATGACTTTCTAGATGGCCTTAAATCATCAGGAATTGCATTATAAACCGCATTGAATCTAATACAATAGTCTTGCACAGACTCACCAGCATTCCACTTGATCTTGGTATATTCAGAAGTGCTTTGAAGAGGGCCTTTCTTAACTTCCTAGCGATCCAAGTACTATCTTTGTAGCTCTTCTAATGTGGGAATACTTCTAGTTGTCAAAGCTCTGAACCATTTTCTTACCTCACCTGCGAAATTCTGCACGAATAATCTCATGGTCACGTTTTCTGCATCAATCTCATGAAGCTCGAAGAAATCCATCATTTTGTCTACATGTTGCTGAGCCGTGGTACCTTGAGGTGTGCCATCAAACAAAGGAATTTTACTCTGATAATCTATGGGCATGTCACCCAAAACTTGAGGCAGCGTGAAAGGTGCAAACCGAGCAAGCATCGCTCTTGGTGGATTTGCAATCGGCCTTGGAGATGTTGTGGGAGTAGGTGCAGCTGATGTGTGAGGTGTATGAGGACGGGTGTACGAAGGAGAAGCACTTTTGGATGTAGGAGTAGATGGAGGTGAATTTACAGCAGACTTTTGATCAGAGATAATAGGTTGCACAAGGGTGGTGGGAATGAAGGGTGGTTCGGTAGGAATTCTTGAGGTGAATGCCGTTACGGAATATCTGAGGGTTGCAGATGCAGCTTCTAGGAAATCAGCGATATTTGAAGCATGAATTTCACTCTGAAGGTGCTTCAAGATAAAATGCTCAATTGATTTATTGTTTCTTTCAACTTCAAGAGTTGCAGCAAAGTCAGGATTTGGGACTATTGAACCAAGAGCACTTTCGGATTTGGTTTCAAACAATGACAATTCAGACTTTTCATCAAAATCAAGCTCTTCAAGATACCTAAAAATTGCAGGACATGAATGAGATTTAAACATGGGATTCACAAAGCTATCTTGACGAAGGAGTCTTCGAATCAAATTGGGATTTTCGTAGACAGGGGGAGGATTTGGATCTGGATTAGCTCTGGTATGTCTTCTGGAAGCCAGTGGGATATTATTTCAAGAAATCAAAGGGACATAAACAACTTGTTCAGCCTTTCAAATTCTAAACTTATCCTCCAATAGCCTAGAATTCTCAGATGTACTGGGGTGTTTTACAAGTTAAGTGTCATGATTACAAGCTAGACTAGAGATTGACTGAAGCAACATTTATCTACTTGCGCTAATGCAAAGCAAAAGTGTTTCGAAGGCTACCTACCGTAACTTCAAGCTCCGTCCGTAGCTTATAAAACAAATGACATCAACAAGCAAACCATTTTCTTCCCCAGTATGGTCGCCACTATGTTAGAGCCTAGATTTTCCTCAGGCTGAAAAGACAAGGTCCACATCAAACCACGCTTAGCCTCGTAGCTAGCCCTACAAGGACAGGAGAGGGCTCTCTCTGGGTCATTCTCAGCGAAAGATGATCGATGGGGCTTGAGATGACTAATTTAACAACTAATATTACGCTAGTTATGAAGTGCAAGGATTTGATTTAAGTTTTTTGGGGGTTTTGTTGGAAAAAGGGAAAGGCAAGTTTTGGGTCTGGGGATGAGGCCAGTTTTTTGCAGAGTTCAGGTATGGGAAAGATACGCAATAGTTTTGATGCCTTGGATTGAATGAATGGGTGGATCATACTGGTGAGGAGCCAAGGAGGGAAAGAAGGTCTCAAGAGTCCTCCTCAAACAAATGAAAACATGAAGAATTAAACAAAATATCAAGGCAGAGCATAGCAGTCCAAGGAATTCTACCTTAATCACTCATTTGTTTAATTGCAGAAGACAAGAGAAGGGAAAATTATACACATAAACATCAGTGAACTTAAAAATACATATATAAACACACCATCAAAACATAGAGCCACATGGATCCCAACAAGTGTTGCAAAACCCTGGTCTTTCCTTTGCCAAAATTGCATAAATGAAATGTACAATAGAGTGCCAAGCAATCCCATGTATCCAACCCTGAAAATGACTGAGAAATTACATAATATAGACAAGACTAACTCCTTCCCATGCCTATAGGGGTCGATCTCATCATTCTAGGAGCTATTTGAACCAATTCTAAACAAGGAACTGAAATCTAGGTAGTCAAACAACTTACCCCTATATGCTAGGAAACTGATTCATTCATTTAATTTTCACATTTTAGTGAATGAATCCTCTAGAACAAGTAAAATGTGCCAATATTAAATCTTGGTTATTAAATTACATCATGCAAGGTCAATAGTAAGATCAAAAAGCAAAACTGGTCAAAACTGGGTGAATTTCTGAGCTGAACAGTGAAAAATAGGCAAAAATCCTCTATGCGCCGCACCTGATTCTCTATGCGTTGCGCCACTTTGGAACTGATTTTGGGGCACTTCCCGAAGTCCAAATTGAGCCCAAGTGTACTTGTTGGAAAGTTCTTCATGTCTACTTTCCCACACAAGTGGAATTTCTAAATTTGGATGTCATTTTCCCCTACAAAAATTCAATCTCCCAAGACGGCTTCTTGTGTGTCAAAATAGGGGCAGTGAGGTCATTTTTTTGAGTGTTTTTGACGTCCTGAGGACTCAAAACTTTCAAAAATTTATTGGACATGCAATAGAAACCATGATTTTTCATGAAAAATCTATAAATACAATTTTTTTTCAATTTGGAGCTCCCTAGAAAAAGCGCACGCCACGTGGCGCAGCGCATAGGGAGGAAAACCCTGCTTTTTGTGCCAAAATTTGTCAAAATGCCAAAAATGCCCCAAATTTCTTGAAATTTGGGTTGGAGCTTCCCCATCAAGTGTCATGCTGGGAAAAATAGGCTTTGGCCAATATCCGAAGATGATCATGCTCCTTTTTCCTCTTTTTCTTCCTTATTGCCTTCTTTAATTTTGCCTTTAGATTCCTTATTCGTGCCTTGCAAACCTTGTTCCGCACCATGTAGTGGAAAGCCATGTGTCTCAACAATGCTTTGTCTCCATCAGACTTGTGTAGCAGTCCCTCTAAGTGGATGTTGACTCTTTCAAGCCAATAATCCCAATCATCATTAATCTCTTGCTCCAATGAAATGAGCTCAATCCTTCTCCTTTGTGCAGCTTGGCGATTCCCGCGGATGTTTTGTAACTCCATGATTGCTTGCTGATCTGCAAGCTATTTTTTCCTCTGCTCCAAGTATTTCATAGTCCAATTAGCCCTCTCAAAGTCAAGGGATAAGGCCTTGATCTCTATTTGCTGCTCCTGAATGATCTCCCTAAGTTTGGCACTTTCCGGGCCCATGTCTGTATCATCATCATGAATGAGAATGAAGTCGGTCTCTTGTTCACCTGAAGGCCCCTCATCCTACATTAGCCTCTTTCCTTTGTCCTATACCTATGGTTATGATGTCGGAAGTGAGACCCCTTCCACATTGGGTGGAGATAACACTCGCTTCGCTGCTGCAAACAAATGTCTAGTGCCCCTCTGATATGTGATGAATACCGACACACTAACGGTCTCATGGTGCTCATACTGATGAGAAGGTCCACCTGTCTCATGCCCAACCTATGAAAGCCCTTGTGAAGCTCTAAAGAAATCACGGGAGATGAAATCATCCCAAGTGATGCCCTGTAATCCAAGCTAATGAACAACCAAAATCTTGATGAGAGAAAAATGATAAACACTTTTAAGTTGCTGCTGAGGGGTTTTGTGCTGCACAAGGGTGGTCATCCTCTCTATGTTCCGGAAAATGAAATACGGAATGTTCATCATCCATACCCGGGTGAAATGCATGAGCAACCTGATGTGATAAGCATATAAACGAGAGAACTATCCCTCACAGCTGAAATACTTCATAATTAATTTCATTAGTGGAGCATATTCATCTTTAAGATATGAAAATGGGCTTTGAACACATAGAAATACCTTTATAATAACATGGCTTTGATTTTGTCTTTGTAAAGACCCACTTTTGTAATGTTTTAAAATTAGCATTTTCTACACTTTGAAACAACTCTGTATTTTTGTTTCCTCCTTGATTTTTTGGCTTGAATGATGGTTTCTTTTGGCAATTTTTGCAAGGATAGTGGCATGTCTTGACAAAGGAAGACTAGGACTGCACCTGGAGAATTCAAAAACTAAAAATCTTTTGAAAATTACATGGAAATTAATTACAAAACGAAATGACGAATTTTCTTCAAAACAAAGTTTTGAAGAAAAGTCATAGTCGAGCATATGATGATGAAAATATTGAAAATGAAAACTTATTAAGGACCTCCCTCATGGGTCTGCTGGCATTGTTGGACATTGTTGAAGACCAAATCAACTAACACTAGACCTAGTGACTGAAATGACTCTTGCTGATCAAGAAACTGAAGCAGGACTGTAAGATATTTTAAAACTTGATTTTGATGAACAGACCTGAGCCAACAATGATAAGGGATGAGGGGTAATGAATGACAAGATCCTTCCGTCAGATTATGGCATGCCCCTAGCAGAATGCAACTGAGTGAATCAAGCGAGACACCTAAAAATGAAATGCAGTAAGAGAAATGATTTCTGAAAGAGGGATGACCAAACCGACTCTAACAAGATGCTTATTCATTCATGATATTTTGGACATCTATTGATATTATGAATTGTTTGGACATAGCTTTACTGAATATAAATGAAAAATGTTTTTTTTTTTTTTTAATTCAATATATGTGTATATTTTTATTTATTTAATTCATTGAGCTTTTCCCGATTTTTTCCCAAATTTTCCCCAATCTGATTAAAACTCTTAGCTATTTTTCCTCACCGACTTATTGTCTATTCCAAGTCTAGTAAGATTGGTTACATGTTTCATTCTTCAATTATGATTGATAAGGTGTGCTAGAGAGTGCCAATGCATGCTAAGGAGTGTTAGGGAGTACTAGGACAACACAAGGGAGAACTAGGTCAAAATGCATGGAAGTGAATGAATATGAGGGTGTTTTGAGGAGTGTCAATCAATGCTAGTTGTCATGCCAAGGAGGGAGTGACAAGGTATGCTAAGAACATGTAAGGCATGCCAGGGAATATCAGGGAATGTCAAGAAGTGCTAGAGTGTGTTAGGTAGTTCTACGGTGTGCTAACATATGCCAAATAGTGCCAAGGCATTCCAGGTGCTAAGACATGCTAGGATGTGCAGGGTGCCAGAGTATGCCAATATGCGTCAAGGATTTTCAAGGCAACAAAAGGAATAACCAAGCTAAAATGAAAGGAAATGAACACATAAGAGGGTTAATAAGTCAGGACTTTATCTTTTTCGAAAGGGGCATGCTAGGCACACTAATAATATGTTCCAATACATGCCAAGTGCCAATGTGTGCCAAGTGCTAATTTTTGTCAATGCAATATTATGCGAAGGAGTTCTAGGGCATGCTAGGGACTACAGGGAATGCCAACACATCATAGGGGAGTGATATGCTATGCTATGGCATGCCAACATGTGCTTTGGCGTCCTACTCATGGCAATATGTTCTAGGTACAAAGATGTTCCAAGACATGTGAGGTGCCAAGGAATGTTAATATATTGTTCCAAAGCATATTAAGGTGTGCCATGAGTGTTGAGGAGTGTTGGGTGTCTCTCATTAATAGAATTGACAGAGCTTGATTATGTATTAAATAATATAGTTCCTACACACACTTGTGGAACTTTATTTAAAGGAAATTTGCTCGATAATAAACCTAATAGAGATGAATCATCTGTTGACTCATAGGAAGACTATATTCTTATGACTTGTGGGAAATGATACAAACTAATTACTTCTTAAAAAATTGACTGGCTATTATAACCACTATGACCTTGGACAAATAATGAAAAAGATTCTACAACAATGGTCTTAAATCATTATATTTTGACAAAAAATATAGTAAGAGGTACATAGCGTCATCAAAAAATAATTGGAATGATCAATGATGATGAGCATTTTTTGACCGTCACAAAAAGTAACCAAAAAGAGCATTGGTGAGGGTCAATAAAAGATAGTCACTTGAAGTGTCACCAAAGAGAGAATTAGTGATGGGCCTTTAACGACCCTCACCAAAAGTGTCACCAAAGAGAGAATTAGTGATGGGAAATTAACGACCCTCACCAAAAGTGTCATTGAAAATGGCTTTGTTAACAAACCTTAAAGGACCATCATTATATACACTTACAACAACAATTTTTTAAATCCCGTCACCATATTGGACATTGGTGATGGACCTTAAAGGTCTGTCACTGTCATGAAGCGTCATCAAAAACTCATTGGAATGAAAAATGATGACGAACATTTGTTGATCATCACCAAAAGTAACCAAAAATATCATTGGTGATGGTCAATAAAAGATCGTCACTAGAAATGTCACCAAAGAGAGAATTAGTGATGGGCCTTTAATGACCCTCACCAAAAGTGTCACCAAAGAGAGAATTAGTGACGAGCCTTTAACGACCCTCACCAAAAGTGTCATTGAAAATGGCTTTGGTGACAAACGGTAAAGGACCATCACTATATACACTTATAACAATGCTTTTTTAAAGACCTTCACCATATGCGACATTGGTGACGAACCTTAAAGGTTCGTCACAAACATGACCCTCACCAATGACCTTTTTTCTTGTAGTGATTTAATGGGCATATCTTGGAAAATATTCTACCAAATTCACATTTATGATGTAGATCTGAAGGAGATCATGGAGGTTGAAATTCAAAAAGGTTATAAATATGGAACCTACGCCACATTCAAACACTTTGCTCACTAAGATTTCGACTGGTGATTTTTTGCCTAAGTGTGAGTCAAGTGTTCTTTTGCATCTCTAATAAGAATTGGGAGAAGATTGAACAATAATTTCTTATACGAGAGTTAGGATTCATCATGAATGCTACACTACCATTGCATGTCATAAGGCTGAGGTCCCCAAGGAAGAAAACTACTGGCGCAAGCATGTAGAATACGAAGCAGCCACATGAGCCTCTAGTTAGGAAATCATAAAGAAAAATCAATAAGGAGAAGAGAACTAAGGAAAGGTTGGACAAGCAGAAGCAGTTGATGGAGCCCCAAGATTAAAATGAGGAATAAGCGGTCGACGGAGTAGAAGATATCAATGCAAAAGATGTGGAACTGATCTCCAGGTTGCCACTCTATATGCCACCATGAAATTTGACCTCAAAGGTTACTAGGGACCTAGATGCTATAAAATTCAAAGTCCTTACACCACTGTTACTAGATGAAGTGTTGATTGAGGGAGAGTTGTTGGAAAAGGTGACACAACTGTGCATGGAGGAATGGGATCTTAACTCTCCAGGCAAGTATCCCTAGTTCAATCCCAACAAGTACGTGAAATTAGTTTACTATGAAGAAGCTCAAGTAACAAGGGTCAAACCGATGCAGTGGGCAACAAGAATTCAATGAGTTTGGATGTTGAATATGCTATATATTCCACACTTGGGCGCAACAATATCAACACAATCTTTGTGAACTAGTTGTTGGTGTTGGTGCATGATGGATGTCTGTGGCTGGGGACAAAAATCCCCATTGATGATATGTTGATTAGAAGAATAATTGCGCTTCCCTACCAAGGCACAAACCCCACCGACACATTTGTCAAAAAATCTCAAGAGAAAAAGTTGGTCGAGAAGATGAAGAAGTATTATGATTTGATCAGGAAGTCTTAGGGATTTCTCATCAGCTCCATTAATTATCAAGTTGTGCACTTTTTCGCGCATATTCTGGCTGGGAAAATAATGAGGAAGTATTAGGTAGATGAGGCACCTGCACGTATCGTATCATTTGATGCATAGTGCAGCAAGGCCATCTAGTTTAACTGGGAACGATATTTGTACCAAGAATTTTTAGATGACAGTCGGGAGGCACAAGAAGAGGGAAAAAAATTCCACTACATGTGGCTATTGCTCTTGATAGTGTTGGAAACATGGAGAAAATGAGAGGAGTTACAATTCCCCACTATGGACCCACACATCTGCGAGGCTATGAGGTATGCCTCAATGTGGGCTTCAAAGGAGCTGACCCATGTTATAGAGAAAAAATTATTCTGGGTCTTGTTTGAAATGGATTTGTGCAACGTGATCAACCGGAGTCTGAGGTTGTCACAGTTGTTTTTGAACAATACAGAGAGATTTTAGACTTCATGGTAGACTTTCACCATGTACACATCCGTGCCAAGAAGGACCTAGGGCAGGTATGGTATGAGCTGCCATACTTGGTCACTGATGATGACATCTTGCAAGTGGTGAGCAACTAGCCAAGTGATTGGCTAACTCCACCCATAGAAGGAGAAAAGACAAAACGAGAAGGAACCAATCGAACAACGAAAGGTATTTCAGGTGTGTAGACTAAGAAGAAGCCAACCAAGAAAGGACACTGCACTAGAGATGGAGCACGAAACCGAGAAGGAGGAACAGGCCACTAAAGGCGGTGATCAGGGTGGTGAAGGCCCTTTTGTTGAAACTAAGGAGGTAGATTCCCCATTCATTATTTAAAAGGTGGAAACCAAGTGTTGGAGGCACATAGAAGAAGCACAAGTCAGACAAATCCGTTGGTGCTTAACCGATCGTCCTAACGGAGGGGGACATCGAAGAGATTGGAGACATAGTCCGAGCTGTGAAGAAGGAAATATGGCAAGACATTGAAGACCAATATAAATTAGTTTGGACAGAGGTCCAACAGGGCCTCAAAGAGTTGTAGGTTCGGGTGAGTGCAGTTAAAGCGAAAGTGGCTTAGGTGAGCGTGGCTCATGTGAGTATGACACCATCAAGCACAACTGCAAGCAGCACACAGACAGTAATCACATCTGAGCTTCAGACTGTGCAAACACTAGGCAACCCTATACATTTTGAGACTTTCAAAGCTCATGAGCATGCACAACGCTAGAAAAATTTGAGTATCAATATTGCAACGCTCCCCATTCAGGCCTTGCATGAGTTACGTCAAGGAGTAACCGATGAACTAAAGGTGTGGGAGCAGCATGATCTATTTCTAATTAAATAAGTTAAAAATGACAACCCACAAATGTTTGAGGACAAGAATCAGGCCATCAAGGGTCGTGATGAGGCAACTACCCACAAGGAGCAACTAAAAGAGGCCATCACCAAATCTTATAGCAAGCTACCAGAGCTCCAGATCTAGATAGAGGCAACACATGAAGAGAAGCTTCAGAAGCTTGTAGTAGTTGTAAAAGAATCAAAAGCGGAAGTCAAAAAAGTAAAATTCAAATTGGAAATGTAGATCATGAAGTTGTAGTTGAGGCTACAACCAGCAACTCCACCAAAGCTGCACAAGCAGTGTGAAGTGGATATGAAGGCTTCTATTGAGAATATAGCTACTATGGTTAAGGATTGTAGCCAGATCTTCAAATCCACTATGGAGATATGGGCCTTACTTTAGCAGGACCCACATTTACAAAAGATAGAGGCAAATATCCATGACAAGTAGCAACAATTTGATGAAATCAAAGTGACAACGCCGACCCTAGCTCCTACGCAACAGTTTGCCCATCTCCATGAGGGAATTTTTTTTCAAGGATAGATCGATGAGTTGTAGTGAAAGGAGCAAATCATTTCAACGTAGACGTATCCATGGGACGTTGAAGCTATTCAACTCTCACAGACAGTGGAGAGAAAGTTGAAGATCATAAGGTAGATGCAAAGTGTTATCACCAAAAATTATAGTCCATGTATATGACAATTGTCCATAAATTTTGAAGAGTCTTGTGGTCTTGTAAATAGCTTTGTTAACTTGTGTTAATTTCAAATTTTGAAAATGCAAGAGTTATGAATGAAATTCGTGTAAAGACAAGGGCATTGGTCATCTTTCATCATAGTTAGTTATGTCATGTCTTGTCAAAAGTACTTGCGCAGTTTCGCAGCGCGGGTGTCATGTCTTAGGTACTTGCGCAGTTTCGCAGCGCGGGTATGATTGGTCAAGTCTGTTGCTCAAATCTGTTTGCGCGGTTTCGTAGCGGCTTGTTTGTTAGCGATTTCGTAGCGCATTCCCTTAAATTTGAACTGCCCGCGCTACGAAATCGGGGTTTCGGGTTTTTATGCAGCGTTTTTCCCTAACTGTCTAATCCGAGAGGGGATGAGTTACGTGTCCGGTCATGATTGTTTCCTCACACCATTTGTCTGTCATGATTCGCCATTACTTTGCCATCAGATTTGATCTCATTGAGTTAGGTGTCGGTTTGGGGAACGTTATGGAAAGTGGTCGTGTCATAATATGTTTTTCATAACAAATGAATGTCTTCTGCTTGATGAAAGCTTGAGCTTCATCCTAAATAGACTTCTGCAAGCGAGCCTGATTTCTACAGCGTAAAATCTGCTATTGTGCTGCAAACCATTGTCATTCCCTCGTGAAGAATTGTGTTAAGAAGTATGGAGAAAAAAGAGCATCGTTCAGGGAGGTGTGTGAGAACAGAACCGGAGGGATTAGATGTAACCCTCAGGGATGAGGAAATAGCAAAGGCATTCAGAGCTACTGGTTGTTGGCGGTTTTGTGAAAAGCTAAAAGGTGGACATGCAGAAGTTACCAAGGCATTTGCAGTGAATTTTACGGGATTAAATTCAAAAGTGGCCATGCTGGAGTTCCCGGTTTCACCTGAAGTTATTTCTAAAGTCACAGAAATCCCAAGAGGTGGTCAAGAGTGGTTCAAGAATTTCAAGTTTGATATGGGTCCGTGTAAGGAGTTCTTAAAGGCACCGTATGTGAATGAAGATCTCTCCAGAGCTGTCCCAAGGAGTTATCTTAAGGAGAATTATGCTGCATTATTGTCATGCATTCAGAAGTATTTGACGTGTGAAGGCCGATACAACAAAGTTTACTCATATCATTTCAAGCTGTTGCTACACTTTACTGGTAAGAGCTCCATAGACATACCCTTTTACTTATTCAGGAGTATTTCTAAGATGTGTGATAAAATTCAGTTGAAGAACGAAGCCTATGAAACTTCTCTTTTCCATCATGGTCTGGTTAAATTACTGGTGTTGGATAGCCTACATAAAATTGGTAAGGACTGGGACTCGTTTGTATTCATGGCCGGTTTCCCAAGTAAAACGAGCCTAACTCCTTTACCTGTAAGAGAAAAAGAAGATAGGAGTGACGGTACTACTTTGGCTGAGTTAAGAAAAGAAATAACAGACCATAGCAAGTCCAAAGCTAAAACAAAGAAGACTCCTAAGTCAGCAGTTGAAAAAGCTCCTGAAGCATCGACAATCAAAACTTCAAAGTCATCCAAAGTATCTGAAAAGGAAGCTTCTAAGTCATCTCTTAAAGAAACACCAGAATCATCTAAACAGAAGACTCACAAAGGAAAAGATGAATTTGAGTCCAATAAAGTGGAAAGGGTTTCAAGAGTAAGAACTAGAGGACAGCTAAATAAAGAAAAGGGAAAATTGGCTCCTGTGGAAGAAAGTCCTGTGTCTAGGGGTAGTTTAAATGATTTGTTGGAAGCTATTGAATTAGAACAAGAGCACCCAATTCAAGTTGAACCCCTTGAAATTGAACAAGATCAATTGGTATCGCCAATGCATATTGATTTAACACTGTCTTCTCCTGAAAGTTCAAAGAAGTCAAAGGCTTCTAAAAAATTAAAGTTTGAAGAACCAGGGGTAGAGTATGCTTTTAAACCCCGCAGACCAATGACTAGGAGGCAAGTGAAGGAAGCAGAAAAGGTTCAAAAAGGGAAAGTCTCTTCAGACTTGCCTAGGACAGAGGCACTGGAAATTTTCTCTGAAATGGTCCAAGCAGCTAAAAATAAGAGTAAGGACAAAAAGGTGGTTATGAGTCCAAGTGGCAATATGGTGGCCATCAAAAAACAAGCTGGAGTAAGTAAGGAGATACCTCAGGTCTCAAATGTTTTTAAAGAGAAGGCAGTCAGGTATACCAATTATAGGAAAGCTGTGTTGAAAGGTAAAGCAAGAATGATCAGTCAAGCTAGTTCGGTGTCTGATGCCTATGTATGGACAGTACCAGCTTTAAAACAAGCAAAAACTATGAAACAAGTGAACATAAGTCTGAAAGCAGAGAATAAGAAGTTGAAGAAGGAGGTCATCAGTCTGAGAGAAAAGCTAGACAGGCTAGCTAAATGATTCAAGAAGGATTGTGTATTCTCAAAATTTTGATATATTTTGGGTCATTATCTTGTCAAAAGTTTTTGAGACTTTTTGTGTTTTTTTGCTGGTATGGAATGATTGAAGAATTATAAATTTGAAGTGATACTGTTTTGAGGCTCATAAAATTGATTTTAATGACCTACAGCAGTTTCGTAGCGCGCTACGAAACTGCTGTAGATGACTGATTATGATTAAAGCTTGGAATGGAATGCTGAGGTCAGCATATATTTTAACAAATGGTCAAATATTAAACCTGGGGAATTTAGAAGATCAATCAGATACTTTGTTAAAGAGGCCAAGGGTAAATATTAAAAAAAGGGGCGAAGTTTTGTTTTTTGCTAAAAAGTCACTTTATCTCCGAGAATTTAGGGTTTGGATAGAGCTGCTGAGGTGTAAGATAATCCACTTGTCTAGCTCTGGGATGGCTGGTTCATGAATTCTTTTTAATCAGACGAGGTTATCCGAGGTGTAAGAGGTTCAAATGTGGATCATTAATATGTGGACACCGAGGGGGACAATAACCAAGAATATAGGCTTCGTTTTCTTTTCGGTTATGTGAATCATCTCTGCATCAGGAACCCGAAGCTGTATATACATTGAACATGCTTCTAGTTTGGATATGGTTGTTATGGCAATGATACAGGTGGTGAGCTTTGAAGAACATAGCAGGGTATACAAGGAAGGAGACTTAAAGGGCCAGTATGATGGAATCCCCTGTTTTCGTATCATCATAACTTTTGTAATTAATCAGTTGGTTTGTGTCATGGTTAAGGTCATTTATGTAAAAACACGAGCTCCCTTCATGCTGGTTGAGGAGCCTCGTACAGTAGTTTTTGATAGGCTATATATAGGAAGACTTGATATGTAAAAAAGGTTGGATACTTAATAGAAAAAGTGTGTTGTTTTGGGCCACTGTAAGATCTTTTTTGACAGTAATAGTAAAACAGAGTTATACTCTTCTCAAGATTCTCGAAGGATTGCCATGGTCAAATGAAGTGATGATGTGTTATACCTTATGTTATTTTATGGTTTTGTTGTATGCAATCACTCAGAATTCATACTTGTATGCTCTGACTTCCTGTGTATACAGCAAGCTATGTGTGGTGGAATATGTTTGACTTGTAATGCTAAGAGCCTTGATTTCTATGAGTTCACTGTGTTTTCTTGTTTGCTTGATATTATAGACTCCATAGCCCAATGAGATATCTTTTGGTGTGTTTCCAACCAGTTATGCTTACATTAAATCTATTGTACAAGAGTTAGCCCTCTTACCAACATTCAAAATCAATAACCTTTTCTTGAGAGAGCCCTCTCAGGCTAGGAGGCCAATCCTTAGTCAAAAGCTTGGTCTGAAATAGTTACACAGAGTCTGCCTGATCAGCAGCCCTTCAGTTGTGATTTTGTGATAACACAAAGAACCATAGATTTGGTGATAGTAGGGACGATGATAGAGAAGTTGGTAGAGGAAGTATGATAGGCTACCAAGTAGTGTTTAGAGACACTTCAACCTTTGAAGGATGCACATAGTGGTCTCAAAGTGAAGATTTAGGACATACCATCTGAGTGACTCGGGGCAAGTCACATCTTTGTGTTGAGGGCCTGTTGGGTAGGGTCTCCCTAGGTCAAAATATAGTCAAAGTTTTGTAAAGGGCCCACATTTTAAGGAGTAGAGTGTATGTCATGCAGTGTTTTAGGAGTCATAGGGACTTTAGGTTGGGTCAAAGCCCTTTATTTTTTAAAAGAATGGGATCAATTTTTATGTTTTGAATTCTGCCCATGGTTTGTAGACCATGGTATTGTAAGTGAAAAAAATATATAAAGGGTTGTCTTAGCAAGTCAAAGGGATGGATATGTTTTAATGTTTTTGAGTCTGTAATTGTCATATATTTCTATGTTACAGTGAAGGGGAAGGCTCCTGTAGCTATGTGCGTGGATACCTTGGTAATTTTGTAGTTGTCTACATAGGCCCTTATAGCTGCATGCATAGGGTAAGAAGGATTGTAATTGTGAAGAGTGAAGATAACGAAGAAGATTTTGAAGGAAAACCTGTGTAATTACATTTTGTACTTTAATTTATGCAATTACTATTTATTTTTGTGCTATGCAGTAATAGATAAGAGCAGAATTAATATATGAATGTTGTTACAGTTAATTACAGTTAAGGTCCATTGATTTATGCACAGTAGATAGAGTTTTAGATATGCGAAGTAGTCTTTTTGTATGAATAGATCAGATTTGATATAATATTAAGTAAGATCATAGAGCGTAATGATAGATCTATAGGTGAGTCATACTAAGTTAAGATCCACAATCCATAATCCTTCTGGATGTAGAAACCTAGTTCTAACATCCCCCAATATCGCCTCGGGTGATACTGTGATCTGCGCGAGCAGATCATTGCTGAAAAGGCTGGTGATAAAGGGTTTTGTTGGTTATTGCAACTAACTATGAACCTAGGTCTAAACTCCTCAAGCCAAAAGTGATCCCCACGCTACACCGTGTGCAACGAAGGGGGGTCTTGCCACCCCCCCCTAACCCCCCATCTTCACTATTGGGGCTAGTCGTCGAAATAATATAACACACACCCAACATTCTCCCATTTGTTTTTTTCTTTCCACAGGGGACCATTGGAGAGATTAGTCATTGGTCCAACACCCATTTTTTCTCTACACCAGGATAATTTGTCATTTCTCACAAACTTTATCAATGCATTTGTAGTATTCTTCAAACTGTCCACCTTTACCAGCAACACCTTTTCTTTCTCAACCATATCGCTTACAAAGTGATATTGAATATCACTATGCTTTGTCTTTAAATGATAATCAGGTTTCTTTGCTAATAAAATTGCACTTTGGTTGTCACAGTCTATCCTTATATCTCATTTTACTAATCCCATACTTGAACACAATCTCTGCAACGAAAATTCTTCCTTGCTTGCATGATTGGCTGCCATGTATTCCTCCTCTATAGTTGAAAGTGCCACCATAGACTCTCCCTTACTCATCCAACTGGCTACACCTCCAACTAAGTTAAATACATACCCACTTGTAGATCTTCTCTGATCCAATTCTCTAGCCCAGTCTGCATCAACAAGTCAATGGAAGTACAAAACTCTATCTAATCATGGTCTTCCTTCTTAGCATAGACCATAATCACTAGTTCCACGCAAATACCTGAAAACCTGCTTCACTACTATCCAATGTTCCTTCCATGGTTTTGACATAAACCTACTCAATAATCCCACTGCATATGCAATGTTTGGTCTACTACAGACCATTGCATCCATCAGGCTACAAATTGCACTTGTGTATGGAAGACGAGACATGCCCTCTTCCTCTTCTTGTGTCTTGGGACATTGTTCAACAAATGACTTTACACCTACAGGAATAGGACCCTACACCGGTTTACTATCCTACATATTAAACCTATGCAATATTGTCTTGACATACTTCATCTAGTTTAACCACAGTTTCCTATTTTCCTGATCTAGTTTAATTTCCATGCCCAAAATATAGTTTGCACCACCAATATTTTTCAAGTCAAATTTGGAGAACAATTGGGTCTTCAATTCCTGGATAATTTCTTTGTTATTTCCAATCAACAACATATCATCCACATACAAGAGCAAATAAATAACAGTGTCACCAATTAATTTAAAATACACATAGTGATATTCTTTGCTTCTGGTGAAGCCAAGTCCCCATATATATGTATCAAATTTCTGATACCACATCCTTGGTGACTGTTTTAACCCATACAAAGACTTTTTTAACCTACATACCAATTCTTTCTTACCCTTCACCAGAAATCCTTCAAGTTGCTTCATGTAGATCTTTGTTATGTAACGAGCTCAAAAAATAGAAGAAAATATAGATCAATGACTTCAAAATCAACCTCTTTGAGGGGGAAACCTCCTTTACATTACACAAATGAACAATTCTTGCATGATACAAATGACAAAACCTCATTTCTATATATAGGAGTCTACGAGGTCACAATATAATCAAATTCGACATAAAAATAATAATACAAGGGCACAATAATAACAATAATGGGCTTCTATGGGGCACAATAATAACGATAAGGGCTACAATGAAAATAGTAATGGGGGAATCACTAGTATTATAGGGACCTAACAATCTCTTCTTTCAGAACCCTGTGAAGAAATGTTGTCTTCACATCCACTTGTTCTACCTCAAAATCAAAAGTAGAAACAATGGATAAACGTACTATAATAGAAGCTACCTTGGAAATAGGATAAAAAATATCACCAAAATCAATTCTCGGCACCTTGGAATAACATTTTTCTACCAATCGAGTTTTGTATTTCTCCACCTTTCCTTATAAATTCATCTTCTTCTTAAACACCCATTTGCTGCTAATGGGTTTCCTTCAAGCTGGCAACTCCACTAGGTCCCAAGCCTCATTTTTGTGCAAAGATGCCATTTCATCAACTATAGCCTCTTTCCAGAGTTTTCCATCCTCTGAATCTACTGCTTCCCTGACAATTCTAGGATCTTCATTGATAATAGATAAAGAAAATTTTGAACAGAAAGCAACTGGAATATACCTTTCTAGCTACCTTCTTTCTTGAACTGATTTTCTCACAAGCTGGAGTTTGTGGCTCTTCATCTTCTGATTCCTCTTCTGCTTTAGAGTCTGATTTCTCCTCTTTAGCTCAAACTCTATCTCCTCAAGTTCCTTTGATAGGATTTCATGTTTAATAACATCTTTCACCTCTCTAAACACCACATTTCAGTTGTATACAACCTTCCTTGTTTTTGGGTTCCAAATCCTATAACCTTTTAAACCATCCTTATACCGAATAAAGATGCACCTTTCAGATTTATCATCCAACGTGTTTCTTTTATCCTTTTGAACATGTACATATGTATCACATCCAAATAACCTTAGATGTGAAAGACATGGTTTCTTACTAGTCCGTACATCTTTTGGAGTCTTATCCTCTTGTTGTAGCGGCTACAACCACCCTCCAAAATTTTGGCCAGCACCAATTTTAGAGCCTCCCTTGAGAGTTTCACTTGATGGCTGCACACACTTAGGTTCACCCTATGAGCTCGTGTGAGTCATTACATCCGCATTACTTCTTCATTTCATTCAAGTTTTTGCATGCTGGTGTCTAAGTCATGTTTGCGACCATGTTCTGGTTATGCTCAAAGTCTTCACTTAATATGTTCTTGTTGTGTTTGCTATGAAAACATGTGTCGCACTCACACACGGAGTCACATTCACTGTCATGCAAGCTTCATCTCGATCAATGAACAGTCATTCATGAGTGTCACACTTGTCACTTGCACCATCGATTAGTCATGTTGAACATGTGTGCATGGATGGTTCAGGTTGTTTCGTCATTGAGTCATGTGAGTGTGTGTTCGTATGATCACCTATGCGTCTTTCTATCGTTCACACACTTAGTCATTTTTGCTAAAGTTTTGATGACCAGAATCCCCTCTGACAGCCAAACCATCAACCTGCTTTTGACTCGATCGACTGTCAACTAGAACAACGCAGAAGCACCAAGCTAGTAATTTCAAGCAGCGCTGCCCGGAAGAAATTCAATCAACCCTCATGGTAGCCACTCAGACAGTTGGACCTGGTAGTCACCCCAGGACTGACTCCCCTCAAACATTATGCAAAGGCCACTGACCTTACTTGCTCAGCTAACTGAGGAAATTGCGCAAACAGGCTGAACAGACACCTAGTGCCCATCCCTGTCTCTTTCATAAAATTGCACAGTTTTCCCAGTCATTCATCCCGAAAGTCGACCAACTATTCATCTCATAAATTGTGCAGTGTTCATGACAAATCCTCCCAATGCCCATCAGTCAGCTCATCTTAGAAACTACACAGAGATGATTAGCAAGCTGGCCTCCCGGCCTTAGTACAATTTTTGTTGCCAGCAGCCCCTAGCAGCAGACTTCCAGTTCCCTCTAGGAATTGCACAATTTCCACTGCTAGTGTCTCTAGTAGCCAAATAGAATTTCCCTCTGGGAATTGCACAGTTTTGGCTGCCATAACCCCAACAGCAAACTACCAGTTCCCTCTCATAATTGTGTAGTCTTGGCTGCCAATATCCTGGGCAGTTTCCCCAAAAACTATGCAATCCCTACCTGTTGACCCTTCCTACAGCCCGACCTGCTCCTCTAGAAAATTATGCAAATATGGTTGTCCAGCCCCCATTGCACATTCATTCCAGAAAATGCACAAAGCATGCCTACCTTGCCTTCCTACAGCCCAGACTGTCCCTCCAAAAAATTTGCACAATTTTGTCTCCCAACCTGTTATCACTCAATATTTTCTCAAGGTTAAAGAAAGAAGTCACCAAGGTAACCACAAACCACTTTTGGAGCATAGGCTCTAGCCAACCTAGGCTCAGAGAGGGCTCTCTCTATATGATTTAGCTTTGTTTGTTTGAATTTTAGGCTAGTTATGAATGTTCAGGGGGTTTTTGATTTGTATTGAAGATTGGGTGGTGGGGTTCTTTAAACATATGGATAGAATGATGTCTCTAGACCATTGGGCTATGGAGTCAACAGAACGTCAGAAGAACTAGATCAACTCACTAAAGGGAATGTTCAAAGGGCAAGGTAGTAGAGTAGAGTGCAGGTCTTTGGGCCAGAGGGGTGAAAAGGTTTTAAACAAGGTGAGAGAGAAATTAAGAATTCTCAGACCAGGATTGAAATGAGGAACAAAGGGTAATCGGAAACAAAGGGAAACTAAGAATCCTTTGCTATATATTATAAAGAAACAACCTAAATTAAGGAGCAACTAAGAATTCCTTAACTTAGATATCAGTAGAAAACATGTATTTGCCTAACTGTTAAAACATAGTGTAATTAAACAAATTCTGAGATAATACTCTAGTTATAGCATTCAGATTCAGATATACATTATGGAAAAACTTTAAGAAAGATAACAACAATGAGAGAAAATACTTGTATGCACTTCGCTCAACACATGAATCCTTTGCAATATCTGATCTTTATTCATCAATCCAACATGTTGGCTCAATCAATGCTCTAATGGCTTTACAGTCTTTTGATAAAGAAGTCTATAGAAATGTCTAAGAAGCCACCATCAAATAATTCAAATGAAGAAGTATTTATACAAATTCTAAAATGAAATATCTTGAAAAAATATCAAGATTGGTTTTACAAATATCTCAAACTGTTTTACGTTAATAGAACTTAGATAAAAGACACTCAAAACTAATGAATCTATTTGGCACAATATTTATGGATTGATGGTGTAAAAGAAGAGAAATTTGAATTTGATAGCAACTCTTAATTGATGATGAGGCTTCCAAGTCACTATCTGCCTCCTTCCTTTGTGCATTCTACCCCAGAAATTCTGCAAATTTAGGGTCCAGTGATACCTTTTTATATCTCAATCCAAGATATATATGTAAAAAGTGAACGAGTTTATTGTAGAAAATTATGTTATTGAGATAAATGTCTTTCATTTTCCTAAATTTCATCTCCAGTTGTTCACAACATTCTATGCAAAACGATGTCAAAAACAGGACTTTGTACAATCTGAAAAATAGGCTATGAAGATATGCATTTATCTCCATTGTTGTAATACCTGTGTAAGAAGTGGGATAGGTTTTGGTACATTGTCCTTTTAGGAACAAAAACCTCCTCCAGTTTCTCCAAATTCATCTTGGATTGGCCACAATAGTTTCGGCACAATTATGACTTAAATAGGAAATTTCTAGAAAATGTACCATTTATGCTCTATTTTATCTTCACTTTGATTTTTCAATCTGATACACTTTTACTAATACTATTTCATCTGATACACTTTTACTTTGATGACCTGTCAATATACTTCACTGTTTTTTTGCTTTTACTGTACATTTTAACTTTTTACTGTGTATTTCAACAGTAAATCATTTAGTTTTTTATATGTATTAGCATAAGGTAATGGATATTGATCAACTTTCTATATGTTTGATCTATTTGTCTTTTGACTGTATGCTCTATCTGGTTCCTTTGTTTCAATAGTCAATGTCTCTGTGCGTGATTTTTTTCACTATTCTGTGTATAACTATTTTCCTCTTCCGAATGAAGGTTTTTAAATAGATTTCCTTTCGAGTCTTGGAGTAAACAAGTTTTGTGACTAGTATCAAAACTGTTTATCCAAGTTCTAGTCTTCTGCTAATTACCTGCAAAATTCAACAATTATTTAAGAAAACACGGGTCGACAGGAAAGGCAATTAAGGGCTTTATGGCACAAGGATGTTAGAGGAAGGAGTCGTGGCAGTGTTTTGAACGTAATCAGAGGTCAAATTACATTGCAGAGGTTCAAGGTGGCACTGAAGGGTTTAATGGGTTTTACTGTGAAACAGGAAACAAGGGTTTTCAAGGTTTAATGAGAAAACTTTTGGATTTGGCGTGGGATTAGTTAAGTGAACAATGAAGGTCTTGTCTTAAGTGGGGAGGTGGTTTTCCAAGGCATCGCATCACTTTTGTGGTGAAGGTGGTATTAGTGAGGGGTCACTTGATCTACTCTAGTGCCTAACACATAGCATTTAGGGTTCGAGGGAAAACTGCTTTATCGGGTGGGTAACGATTAGCCATCAAGTGTAGTCAATATGGCTATGGGCTGTCAGATGAGGGGGATGGTGATCAGATGGAAAATGGGCGAGGGAAGCATGTGGGTGATATGAACTGAGGTGTTCGGGGGGGCCCAGGAATTTGAGCACGGCTGATTGTGATTATTTAGATTTAATCATGGGTTTAAAGTGATCAGGTGGGGCTTAATGACGGGGTTAGTTTAGGTTCATCGCACAGGGGTGTATTAAGAGGGTTTTGTCAGGATATGGGGTGAATTGTATAGTTTTTATTAAAACTAAGGGTTGGGATATTACATAGGGGATTTAATTAATATAAGGGAAAAGGTATTATGGGAATTATATAATAAAGTTAAAAATCAATATGAAGTTGGCGGAGTGAATATACCCTTAAGTATAAATGTTAATGTAATATTTTCACACTTTATTTACATACACTTAATACTTAGGATAAGATGTCTTTTGTGGGTTTTTGAATGAAATAGGATTTACATGGGGGTTTTCACTTTTCCTAGGTAACTGAAGTTTATCCTTAGGAAAAGGGGTTTTATTAGGGTAATGAGGGGGAAATGAATTTCATGAAGGGGATTCCAACACTTGATATCCATAAGTCATTAAACCAAGGGTCCGGTCCCACCAAAAGTCAAATAAATGCTCTGAGCCTCTTTGACTTGAAGGATTTAAAGTGCTAGAATATACTTGTGGATAGGAAATTAGTGAGTAAGGGGAAAAATGAATGAGGGGGAGTTAAACATATTAGCTTGCAAACCTTTGTTTTTACTTCCATAGTTGATCATACATGTTAGCACATATCTCTAAGAATGATGAATGTGTTTTGATCCAATCAACTTTATAATTCAGCAACCTTTCTTCTACTTACCCCTTACCTACCCTAACATTTTATTCTTCTTTATACTTATTAGGGTACATTTAGACTAGAAAACCCTTTTCTTTCATTTTCTTTTATAAAACAAACTATCTACTTCGAACCTTATATCTTCCAAGGGATCAAATTAAACTGATGAGCTCCTTTTATTTCTCTACCTATCTACTGATCTGCCAAGATTAAGCTGTTTGGTCAGATTTTATTCTCTAACTAAAAGCATAAAATTCAAAGCATGAAATAACCAAGATTAAATAGTTTGATTACCATGGATTGTGGCACAAATAACAAGTTGCACACAATCACTATTATGCATAAAAGTAAATAGTAATAGCATTTAGACTTGCACACTTTCATGGTCTCTTTTTGATTTTTGGGGTTAATATATATATATATATATATATATATATAGATAAATAAATAAATATATATATATATACCTTCTGTTATTCTTTTTGTCCTTCGATTTTCTTTTAGGACATACCCTCTTTACATTTTTTAATATTTTTAATATGGAAAACATTTGCAGAAAGCAAAGGTATGTACAATATTATAAGTTTCAACCTTAGTCATTCAAAATTATGACTCATATTATTATAGGACCCTAACACAGCTGAGCCAGACCTCGCAGAAAGTCACTATCGACTTAGATTTCCCATCTTCGCCACTCAGTGACTCTTGCACATTTTTCATCAGCAATGCCCAGAGCCATCATCCCACTTCACAACCTTGCTACCCCTCCCGATCACCTACATTTGAAATGATCATGTGTCATGGTAGACAAGGAGGTTTTGGATTTGATGTCGTCTCTTCATGAGTGACTACAGGTACAGGTACACCAAAAAACATGGCAAGACAACGAACGAGATGAACAAAGGGAGCACATGCAGAAGGACAAGTTCACCAATGGACAAACAAATGATGCATGAAAAACAGACAAACACGACAAACATGAACCTTTGCGAACAAATGAGCCTATCAAGCCTTCCAATATGCAAGCAAGGAAAAACATGCTAAAGCTTTCTCAAGCGAACTAAGGGCCATCGAAGACTCCACACACTTCGCCATGCGGAGGTGAAGCGGAAATACACCATGAAGACACCCATCACCCAATAGAACTGAAGATCAACATGCACTTCAACAACAACGTGAATGTACCAGCATTGTCATGTCTATTCATGTCATGAGTCATATCACCCACATCTCTACTATGGGCTTCTTGTCAATCAATGTGATGTAACGTGGAAGTCCAAGAGACCCACTTGTTGAACAAAGAGTCATGTAAGTCAAAAATTCATGGAAGTCAAATAGTCATGAGGGTAGTTGAACAACCATAAGGGTCAATTTCACCCTTGGCTATAAATACCCCCTCATTTGTACATGCAAGAGACTTTTCACATCATCTTATCCCACATAGCCAAGAGAGTTTGTAATATTTCTTTGAGGAGTAAGCAGTGGCTCCAACGCCCCGCACTCGGGGTTAGCGATGTATGGTGTAACGATGTGTCTTGGAACTTTCACTTAATTTACAAGCCTGCTATAGGCTAAAACGTTTTCACACATGTATTGTATCTGTTGTAAGACTGATCTTTAACACTTGTAATGCATGTTGCTTTAACCTGTGTTCTACATCTCAACTGTTTCATTTGTTTTAATGCATAATCTATTAATGGAAATGTGTTTTATATGTGTTAATGTTGTCTTGCCCATGTAGACTGCTCTCACAAACATTAGCCAGACCTTTCACATGAAGCTTGTTGTAACAACCGTTGCACTCGTTTGGATTGATCCATAGAGTGTTGTACGTGTTATCTTACCTTGTATGTTGTGACTGTCACATCCGAGTGGACTACTCCTCCGGAATATGTGCATGTCCTGTTGTGTTACGTGTTCCTAACCGAGTTGGGACTGCATCCCATCCAACTTGGAACTCACTTTCACCATCTTCCCGTTTTATAGTGAAATAACCATTAACACAAGTACACTTACACTCATCAGGCATGTGAAACTCACTTCTTGAAGACAAAGAAGACCACTCTCCTATGCTGACAAGCAAGAGTTGAGGTAAATCCTTAAGACAATGGAAACCAGGCCATCTTACTGTATGGGACTATCAAACCAGACTATCCCACAAAGTTGGTAGAGAACACAAGAAACCGATGCACTTATCTTCATGTGAAATTTTTATATCAACAGATAAAAAATAGCTTACCACGATATTATAGGCATTCATATGATTTGTCACTGAGTCTCCATCCTTTATCCTCAGGTTATACAAGTTCTTCCATAGGAATAATTTATTCACGAGAGACTTAGATTGGTACAAAGTCCCTAACTTGTCCCGCAAAGCCTTCACTGAAGCTTCACTTGATACATTCAACAATACTGAATCTGAAATACACAATCGTATTGTGCTCTTTTCTTTCCGATCCAACTTCACCCAGTCTTTAGCTGACAGTATCATTGGTTTAGTACCCGAATATACCACAATCCACTGATCTCTATCCACAAACAAATCCTCCTTCTTCAGTTTCCACAACTCAAAAATATGATCATTAAAGTTATTGATCTATATCTTTCCACTTATTTCCATCTTCTTTCACCACAATAACCGATTCCGCAGATCTCCCACTGAAATGGGTATACCATAGGCCCACTCAAAACTCCTCAACAGCAAAGGCGTCCCCTTGAATCCAAAAAAACTCTGATTCCAAATATAGGTTTTAACCCCATACATAAATTACCTGCATACGCATTCTAAAAATAGAAAAATAAAAAATCATGAGAGCATAAAACATAAAACAAATATACAGAGAGATTTTCCCCAAGATCCCAAAACTGGGATTACTAGATTGATTTTTCATTATATTCCTTTTCAATGTTACAATACATATATATACATGCCAAAGCATCCATAAACCCCAACCCATTAACCCTATATTAGAACATATCCATATTTCCCTTGAATGAATCTGCAAAATACCATGGAAAAAAAACCATCATGCCCAAAACCATGTGCGAAAACCATGCACAAAATCATAGGTAGGTCCACCAACCTAATATAGGGTACAAAAAAAGTTTCCTTGGGGTGTTGTCCCAGACCCTGTAGAGGGAGGCTATCACCTTTTTCAAACCCCTGACAGGGGGAGTTGCCACCTCCCTAGTGACGCCCCCAATTGTGCCCAACACAATGAAGGGGGTACTACGCGGCCCCCTCTAACTCCCCGACATCACTACTAGGGCTAGTTGTGGAAAGAATATAACACACACCCAACATCACATATGCAACATCTTCGATGGTAGATGAATTACAAGTCGATCCAAGTTCCATCGATGTTGAGACCAAAGTCTCTTGAGAAAATGGTTATAAAGAGGCATAATTAGAAACTCCAAAAGAGTCTAAATAGATCAATCCCATGGATGATGATAGGTAGAGAATGGGGGCTGAACTACCCATCTTATTGACCTCAAGGGGGGAATCATGATGGTGGGTTGAGAAACCTACTATCCTAGAAATGAATTGGAGCCAAGACCTCCAGGTGGAGGGGAAGTGGAATCACTACGAGTGACATCTAAATCGCAAAGCACTTAAACTGTATCATGAAAATATTTGATACAGGGATAGTGATTGGAATAATGTCCATGCCTATCATACAAAGCACAAGGGTGATTAGTGCATGAGGCTTTGTTCTTCTTGGTGGACTCGATTAAGGTGACATGGACCTCATGAATGTTAGGGTTGGGAAAAGTATCGAAGACCATATTCTTAATATGAGTGAGCTCAGGACAATTATTGGTGGCATTCCCAACAACATCATAGAAAGCACATGGAAGAGGAAACTTTGGTGGCTTAGGAGGAGTGGGAGTTTCTTGGGTTATCTTATCTTTTTTCCCCTTTTTAGGGCTTCTCCCCCATCACTAGATGATTTCGCAACAAGAGTGGCTTCCTATAGAGGTTTTTGTGGAACTAAAGCAAAGGAAGGGGTATTAGGAATCAATTTGACTGAGGTCAAAGTTGTAAAAGGTTTGAGTTGTTTGGGAGGAGTTTTTGCAAGAGTATTAATGTACCACACTGGGTTGCCCAAGGTGATTTTAGGGAGACTAATCATAACCATTATAGGAGTAGAAAATATTCTTGGTGGTAGGAATAATAAAGTTATCTAACATGAGGGGTAACGACCTGGAGGAATTTCTCCTAGATGGGAAAGGCCTAGAGGAACAATTACTTGTTGAAAAGTACCAAGAGAGATAGCAACAAAAGGGAACTAGCCTAGAGGAATTATTCCTAATAGACAAGTTAAGTCTTCTGCAAGAGGTTATTGAGCATTTGTCTACTAAGAAGACATATCAGCCTACTTTCCAGTAGCTCGTGACGATTGATGCATACAAAATCTCAAGGATATAGTCTTAGAAGGGGTAGGTGGAGGGCCATAATAAGCCCCAAGTAGTGTGTAATTTTTATAAACTCTAGGGGAAATAGTGGTAACGATAGGAATAGTATCATTTCCCACCATTGATGAGATGGTATTCTGAGGAGATGTCTGTGGATGAGTGTCATAGTAAGTACGTTAATCGTTAGTAATTATTTCATTATGGGGAAAGAAAATCTTGTGAAAGATAGAATATGAAACAACTATCATGGCATACGTGTAACTATGACCCAGCAAGAGGTCATAATATAAAGGGGCATCAATGACTTCGATATTAGTCATGACCTTCTTGCTAGCGACAGTGATAGGGAAATTTTGGTAGAGACTGAGAGGCTACGAGGGGTGGCCATCCCATGCACGAAGGGTGATGTTGATAGGTCAGGGGAACCAAGTCACTTCTAGACATTAACGTCCATCACATGGGTGGAGGTGTATTCATTAATTATACACCATTGAAATGTGGTATTTTTTATTTAGAATAGTATCTGAAAAGAAATGGAAGAAGGAAAGGGAGGATTTTCTTCTTTATCAACGTCAAATATGATCAAATTATCATCAAGAGGATCCACAATGCTAAGAGCAGACAATAAATAATTTTTTTTTTTTATGGGCACATCTGGAGGACTTCCATCATTGACATGGTAGTAGGAGATGTTGGCAAGTAATATACTATACTGTAATTATGGGCGGCTTGAGAACTAGTAGCTTTTTAATGTAATGTTCCTTTAGGGATATTAGGAGGAACCTCTACCTTAGGTGGAGGGATCTGTAAGGTACCATTTGTTGATGAAATAGGATTAGTGAAAAATTTAGTTTGGGATTCAGTCCCTGACATATCAAGAGGATTTTCATATTAGTGCAAAACTGATTCTAGAGGTAGATTTCTTTGGAATCCATCATGAGAATATGGTAATTCCCATTCCCAAGTTGTGAAGGTTGAGGAGGTGGAGGATTTGGGGTAGTTTGGGTAGCCACATATCCTTAATGAGGGAATGGATTGGTAAGAATTGTTAGTTGTGACGAAGAAGGAGGGGGACGAGGTGGAGTGATGGGCTGAGGTCCTCTAGAGGTAGATTCTTGAGGTTCCCATGCTTGACGCATCTGAGGTAAAAGGGGAAATTCATGAGTATAATGGCTAAAAAATCTACAATAATCACAAGGTTTATTTGTTCTAAGAATTTGTTTTTGCTTAGGTTGTCTACCCTAATGCTAGGTTATGGGATTAGGCTAGTCACCCTTAGGGGCATTAGGTTGTCTACCTTGATTTCCTTGGTTACCTTGAGGTTGTTGGTTCTAGTTACCCTTCCCATTATTCTTTCTCTTAGGGTTAGAGGGATTGATAGTGCTCTACTTAGGATACACTTGACTTTGTGGAGGCGGTTGTTGTTGTGGTAGAGGAGGTGGAGGCATAGAAGGTGGAGGCGTTGGTGTCATTAGGGATGGAGTGTTAGGCAGTGCATAGGGATAATAAGGATTCACAACAAGATTTTGGTAGCTAGTTTTAGAAACAACTAGCCCTAGCATCGTCTAATGTGAATGGGAAAATGGATATGATGTGCTTGTACTTTGGTAAGAGTTGACACATAAAGGATCAGGAGGGATAGGTGTAAGCATAACTTATCCCCCCTGGGGTTGACCATAACTCATAGGAGGTTGAGGATATGGTGATGGTTGAGGGTGGGAAAGAGATCCAACATATTTTTAGTGGCATGAGATGCCCTCAGTGTAGAAGTAGCACTAGACTGAGGGAGACCGAGGAGAACAATATAAACATAACCTGCTTTTGCATAGATCAGAGCATATTTCAAGGTTATCTAGAGGGTTTATTCCTTAGCTTGAGGGACGTACAAGGCAATATATTTACCTATGGGTGCCAATATGGTTCTCAAAAACCAATCCATATACACACATTATTCGAACTCATATGATTTACAAATGCTCCTCCTTTTGTGCCATCTTTGTACATGGTCAAAAAGACGGGTGGAAGAAGTTTGATGAAATGAGGTTAATAGTTAGGTACCAATGTCATATCAAAGAGGTAATTGAAAATACTAAAGAAAGCCATTGGTGAGAGGCACAAAGGTGGAAAGGGAGACATGCATTTAGTCCACATACTATTTGGTACTAGCTCTAGTTAGGGTGCACTTGAAGATATGAATATGAATGGAGTCTTTGGTAGTGGAATTTGACGAACACCACATGTGGAAAGAGAGAAAATGATTAGTGGGGTCTTCTCTAGGATTACCTTCAAACTTGGGAATGTCTGAGGGGAGCTTAATAGGCATGTGAGGCCAACTCTCGTTAACGAGAAGAGGATTTTTGATGAGTTGGCTAAAATTAGGGAGGATCAAACCAACCATATTGGTAAGCAAGGGTAGATTAGTGGCCATAACTATAAATGTTTTTCTAATAGGGTTACCTTGGTTAAGACCTTGGTTAGTACCTGGGTTTCTACCACCCAAATTAGTGCTTGATATGGTGTCAGTGTGGGGTTGGGAAGATGTAGAATCAGAGGAAGAACTCTAGCAATCAGAAAAAATATAGTGAATATGGGGACTCAATGAAGGACTAGGAAGATGGGTCTAAATTCGATGAGCAGGAGTAAGAGAATGTCCTAAAGAAAACTAGGGATGAAAGCCATGAAGTATCCGTGAAAAATTCCTAGGGGGTGCAATGGTGTTAAGAAAAAGATTACTTAAGAGGCTAAAGGGTGATGATAGGAGAAAAGAGTAACAAACAACAAGAAAACACCTAGTGTAGTGGTGCCAAGTGTAAACTAACTATAATGATATTCTACTCTAATTCAAGAGAATATGTCCAATCAAAGAAAATATGGCTTCTAGCCAAAAGGTGATCTAAATCCATAAACAAGTCCTAGTTCTACTATTTTAGATGACCTTCCATGAGACTTCTTACTTGATAGAATCTGATCCCCACAAGAAGGGCTGTCTAGAGAAAGGTTAGCTAGATGACCAACTACTTGCCCACATGTAGTCATATAGGGTGTTTTTATATGATTGGCCACTAAGGTTACCGTTGTCCCACGAGGTCAGTTGAGTCTCGAGCTTCTTGGTGATCAACCATAACACAAAATTCCCTACCACTAGTTAGGTA